>VWZE01003478.1:194629-231979 GCA_013396675.1 Eubucco bourcierii
AATAGTTTCATTTTTTTTCTTTAATTTTGGCAGTTAGCAAATAGAAAGTTGTCCCTGCTGGGCTGGAAAATGCTGGTGTGCTCTAAGTTGTTGGTTGTTGACTTATCCTTGCACAACTCCCAGGAAAATGTACTTCAGGCTTTGCTCCATCTGGCTAAATGCCCCCTTCTCTGTGAGGCACAAACTGAATTAAGAAACAAAGCTATTTTCTGCAGTCTGGCTGTGGCTACTCAATCACTGTTTGAAACCACTTTAAACCTGAATTCCAAAGCTGATTTCATGTCAAGTACAAATAGGCACTAGGAGCGATACCTCTGTAGCTGAAGTTTGAAGATGATGTTGATTTTTCTGTTCTTTGGTGCTAGCTTTGGAATATGAGCATGGACCATGACCATGGTAATAAGTACTTCCATGCATAATTCAGGTACCTGAGCTGGCAGCAAGGTTCTTGGAGATTTTGGTTTACTCTTGAGAATTAAAATGTAGAAAATCAGAGTAGGAATTTTGCTAGCATATCTACCTACAAACATCTCCAAGGTAGGTGTGGGATGTTACTCCTTTATCTCTGCAAATTCACCCTCCTTTGGCCTGTATCTGTGAGACTTGCTGGAAAATAAATCTGGTTTTCTGCATTATAAAAGAAAACTTTTTTGTTCTGTCTCCCCTTTTGTGTTTCTGACAGCACCAGATTTTAAGACCCCTTCAAAGTGATAGGAGTGGTGCAGAAAGACCACAAAGCAAGCCTAACCTGGTGTTGGGGCTCCCATCCTGGCAATAAATACAGCCTCTCCTAGGCTTTGTGAATGGAAGAGCTTGGAAAATAAAGTGTGGATATATGAGTTTAAGCAAAATAAGTGAAGCTGTCAGCCTGGTGCCCAGGCACACTGACAATTTGAGGTGCATACTGAATCTGGACAGTCCTAAAAGGAGTCCAGTAGCCCAGAGGCAGGATTCTCAGATGATCCAATCTACTTCTCAAGGCTGAGATGAAGCTGTTGTGGTGGTAGCGTTTATCAGTTAGCTGCCAAGGTGTAGGCTGTTGTGTCAATGGGGAAAGGTACCACACAAAGATAAATCATAAAAATTGAATTCCTTTTCCCCTAAGGTTGTGCAATATGAAGCTGTCTACCATGGAACTCTGATTAATGAGGACCTCAGAAATCTGAAAGCTGCACTGTTGAGCCTGTTGGCTATACAAACTGACAGGTTTGACATCCCTGCAAAATTGCAAGCTAGTAGGAAGCGTGACATAACATTGTTGGCTTGGCCTCTCCTCTTTCATCTCCCTTCTTTTTGCAGCTCAATCCAATCTCAAGGTGGATCCCAATATAGACACAAGCTGCCAAATTTCTAAGTCAGCAGTGTCCTTTGCCACGTCCCTCTGACCAGCACTGTTAAGTGAGATGTGCTTTGAGGAGCAGAAATATTTAAATGCTTTTAGTAGTGAATTAGCTTCTTTATTTATGTTCCTCCCCTGTTCTTCTCAGAAATAGACAGCAAGTGATTGGATTATGGTGTTGCTATGGTGAGCTTTAAGGTACACCTTTGATCACAGTTGTTAGGTGCCAGCCAGCATATTAATTCCAAGCCTTCCATATGGTTTCAGACCAAAATACCTCTCTTGCTACTCTTCATGTTGTTGAACACTTAGCTTGCCAGCTCACAACTCCTGTGTCTTGCTGCACTGCTGTAAGAAATTCAATTAAGTTTGAATTTCCTTTTCTCAGTGGAGCAGCAGCTGGCAGAAGTAGAGTTGAGTTTCTGCCCATTTGTGAGCATAGCAGGCAGGTCTCTGTGTCTTCCTCAGAGCTGACTTTTTGGGAGCTCTTAGGGGCAAACAGTATAGTAGCAGATGTGAGGAGAAGGGCTCTATGCAGGGAAACACGAGTGCCAAAAGTGTAGGCTTTGTGATTTTAAATTGCTTATACCCCTGCCTCTTGCTTTTTCAGTCTTCCCCTTGCACTATTCAGTCACACAGAAGAACATGTATTTGCAGAAGTGATTGCTCTCTCGTGAACAAGTGTTTGCTGATGTCAGTAAATTGCATGGACCATCCCTGGTTGGGCTATTCTGTAATGGTGGGGAAGGGGAGCGCTGCTCAGTATTGATCCCTCTAGCCAATTCAGCAGCAGAATTAATTGGTACAAAGAATCCTTTTTTATTTCCCTTGGTAGCAGCTGCAGGAAGGGCCCTGCTGATAGACGTTGCAGTGTGTGCAGATTTAGTATCACACTGTGATGTGCCCTTGATGTTAAAGTGGAAGGAAAGTGAAGGCTTTGGAGGGGTGATGGGAGGAATCAGGAAGCTTTCCTCATCAGACTGTGGGAACATGAGTGTTTGCAGCCTTGAGAGACCAAGACACAAGTGAGACTGGTTTTTAAGCCACAGCTAAGCAAGCACTTCATGAATAGTACTTTTAAAAAGCACCTGGTAACTCTTCAGCTGAAATGAAGCAATAAGTGAGGGAGGCCGCCTGGAATGAGACCAACCTCTTCGTGGGTGAAGCACCTTGGTAAAGAAGTAACTTTAGCTTGATACTGTATCATTGTTATCCCTGATGAATACAGAGAGGACCCTTTCTGGCCATGGACTTCAGTTTCACTACAAGAGGGTTTTGCTGAGAACAGTTACATTACAGGAAACTACTTAAAGCTGCCTATTTAATGTGAATTTCTGAGTATGTGAAATGAGATACTGAGATTTCTGCTCTGAAAATGAGTAGTGAAACTCCTACTATAGCTGAAAGATGATTATTTTATCCAACAAGCACAACTGAGTCTACAAAACTGTTCAGCTAGAAATATACCTGGAGTGGCATCTCATCCCATTTGCCTTGTTTCTGCTAGGCAAAGAGGCATCCACAGCTCCAAAGCCTTACTGAACTACTCAGGTCTTCTCACTGAGTTAAAAGCAAAAGCCCTGCTGAAGTCAGGGATGCTTGGGCACCACTCAGTTTTAGGGAAATATCTGAGAGCAGTGCATTTTATAACTTGCCTGTATGCCTTGGGGATGTTGGAGGAATGACTACATTCATGCATAAATGTGGGAGCAAGTGCTGTAACTCACAACCACCACCAGAAATCACTATTCTCCTCACTGCTGCTGTGGGAAGTGTGGCCAGCTGCTGTAGCTCTGCAGCAGGGGTGGCTGGCTGCTGTTTTTGCAATGGTTAAATGCCTCCTACCTATGAAAATATTTTGCTGTCTTATGTGGTTTTATACAAATAGAACTGAAAAGCCAAATGGCAGGGAATGTGGTGCTCAGTTATTTTCTGTGATTTATGCTCTGGTTTATCTATCGAGGCAGCCGACATACCCAAGAGAGCAGTCTGAGTACCTGTGTGAGCAGAGATCAGATAGCGTCTGCTGTGCTGGGCTAGAGGCCTTAATCAGCTATTAGAAGATGATATTAGGAAATATGATTTACAGAGAGCCTGTTCAGACAGTTTTGAGTCTTTTGTCAGTCAGTATATTCAAGAGGAAGTTTGCAATTTCAGTCTAAGCCTTTTGGTTTAATTTTTCATTTCTCTGCGCTTGTTTTTCTGCCAAGCAATTGCCTGCTGCAGCTATTTGCAAGGGCTTGCTTATCTAGGCTTCTGTTATTATCCTGCTTCAATATTGTTATTTACTTGTATGGTAATACCTGGAGCTTCTGATCTGACATCAAAGCTCCACTGTGCTAGATACTATACAGACCTAGTTTATTAAAGGCAAGTATTTGCTCTCCTAGGAATGTGTGGGCTAACCTTATGATACCAAGAAGGGACAGAGCAAGGTAACAGGAAAGCATTCACAGACAGTTTAATAACCAGTGGTCAATGAACACAAGCTCTCTTGTTTTGAAATGGCAAAGGTTTGTGCCTGCCAAGGGAAAAAAAAAAAAAAAAAAAGGAAAGGAAAAAAAAAAGACTAAAAAAACTAGAAATTGTTTTCCCCAGCAAAACAGCAATTATCAAATTGTTTTCATTTTTGACACCTCTGTCAACTATTTGCAGTGCTTTTTGAGTGCAGAATGTTTTTTGCTGGTATTTGCAGGACTGCAGCCAACCTCACCAATCACTAGGCACAAAAGGTTCTTTAAACAGCCATTAGGAAATTCCAGGTAAGAGGTTTGCATGGCAGACCTTAGTCAGATGTATACTTCTTTGAAGTGACACCTGGCTCGAGCCTTGGTCCAGATCCTGCAGGCTACTACATCTTCTGACCACTCCACAAAGCAGTTGGCACAGCTCATGTTACTCCTACTTGGCTCAAATCTCCTCCAATTGTATTACAAAAGGCAGCACTGCTGACCTTAGTGGGATTAAATAAATGCAGGTTTTGGAGAAATCTGAGTAGTTGTCATGTTGAACTGGACAGTAGCATTATTCTGGCTGGGAACTGGTTGATTGATGTGCAGCTCTACCAAGTAGAGCTATATAGTGTGTCACTATGGACACAGGATGAGTTGAGATTGTGAACAAGACAAACTATGTGCTAGGCTGCACTATGAGAACACTGCCAGCAAACTGAAGGGATGAATATTTTCTTCTATGCTTTGGTGCCCTCTTACTTCAAGGGGATTGTGGAGAAGCTGAGAGAGCTCAAACCTGACCACATCTAGTGTGTGAGAAAAGCAGTAGCAGTGTGTTCAGGGTACCACAAAGTAAAAGCTGAATGTGTCCCAGCAAGCAGAGTCTGGGAAATTCCCCTACTGTGGGAATGGAGGCTTTGAGCATTATCTTCCTCATCTTCAATGCCTTCTCACCAAGCCTGCTTGTACCAGTAGGATTTGTCCACCTAGGCCTCGTGGTATCTTTGGAAAAAAAATAGGAGGGCTCCTAAAACTTGTGAGGTCAGGCTTGTTTTGTTTTTTATCTTGTTTTGGGATTATTTTTCTTTTTTCCTTTTGTTCTGGAACAGCAATATATTTCTCCTGCCAGCAAGGAGGGAAACATCTCTTCCACCTTGGAACTGTGCAGCCTGCACTTCTGTATTTCTGCTGGCTCCCACACTTGGCTTTTTGTTATTACTGCTGCTGAGTTTAATTTCAGATATGTGCCAGGCTTAGCTGACAAATCCAAATTTACATCTCCTTGCCTTTAAACAGAACAGAAGGTCTACAGAAGACTTTTTTTTTTTTTTTTTTAGGGTAGCTGTTCAGAATAGCTAAGAACAGAGGCTTATTTACTGCATATGAGACTGCACAGTTGTGCTGGGCACTTGGCTTTTCTTCTCCTGTACCTTCATTACTTACGATGGTGATGGCCTCAGGTGACAACAGTCCCAGGGAAGAGTTAGGGGCAGAAACCTCCAGCCAAGCTTTATGTGGAACTGGAGTTGCTTTTACTTCTCAAGGCTCTGGGTTACCTCATCCCACCCACACCTGTTTTGTTGCTTTATTTATGTACTGGTCTCTTACTGCCTCTGATCTCTACTTCGTTTCCAGTGACATGCTGGTGCAGTGGCAGGGGAAGATGTTTCCTGAGCAGAAGGTGGCATGGAAGGATGGAACAGGGATGATTTCCTCAATGCAGACTGGGTTAGAGTACACCTTTGTAAGGACAGTAGCCAGGAGTGCTATGTGACATCACTCTTGGACTTCTTTGAATTGCAGAATGATTGGAGAGAGGAACTGCAGCACTTGAAGAATTGGAGAGCTGTTGCTAAGGTGGATAGAATTGAGAGCAAGAGGGAAAGAGCTGAAATCAAATAGGCTTGTGAGAAACTTTGTGGCATGTAACTAATTGCAAGACAAATGTCTTGCATAGGTGTTAATTATTTTATTTGAAAATTGGCTGACAATTAGCTATGCATTACTTAAAGACCTCTGTGTCTTCAGCTTTAACATCTACACTGAAAGAGAATTAAAAACTCACCACAGCTGACTGGAAGCACATTTTAAGGTAGCTTCCAAGCTTGCAGTTAACCAGACTTTGCCAGTGTTCTTTGGTAGTACAGCAATGGCAGAAGTGTAAGTCCAGGAGTCTATTTCTAGGTGTGTCTAGTTACTGTATTTCTTTCTACTTTGATTTTTAAGTAGCTAATATTTGAGTAAGCAAAACCTGAGCAAAAGTATTGTGTTATTGTTGGTTGCTTTATTTAATGCTCAAGACTCATTCACTTTTTCCATTAAGGGTATTTGAGTCTGGGTTGTGTAAGGACTGTGCCAGGTGAGTAGCACCCTGTGCCACAACTGCCAGCTGCATGCTGCACCTACCTTTTCTTTCCAAAACACTCCTCTGCCTCTGGAAATGTCTGCTTCTGAACTTGGTCCAGGTCTTGTGAAAGTTCTTTTTGTGGCTTCTTCAGTGCATAAGTTAGCCAGAAAAGAATGAAATAAGCTTTAAATCTTGCTTCATATGCTTGAGGATCTTTGGGACAAAGATAGTTGTAACTTACTTGAATGATTTCCAACATTGCATTTAAGTCTTAGGTAGAATTAAACTGCTATAAAATGGACTGCTGCCACGGGAACAAGGCAGTAATGATTTCAGGGTGTTGAAGAATGCTTAGTCAGGATTTGGGCAAATAGCCACCCAGACCATTACCTCCTGTGTCTTCCTTTCTTGTTTTTGTCTCGCTACGTTCTGTGCTCATGGCCTAAACAGCACTAAGTGGAACATGGGAAGGAACTAAGGATACTGTTAGGACTCTGAGGCAATTCCATATGGAGATAAATGGCAGAAATTACTCCTTAACTATCCATTGTGAAGAATCTCATCCTTTTGTTCAGTACCAGTTGCTCTGTGATGCTTCTTTCTGTGCTGAAATGACTGCTGTTGGGGACACAGTTGTGAAAAGGAGCTGTGGGAGCACGGCTGGTTTGTCTTTATCAGTAACTGCTTTGCTTATGTGGGGATTTGGGGAGGGTCAGGTAAAGGAAACTGAGCCTTATAGTCCTTCCCTTAAAAGTCAGGCTCTTTGGTGAGGTGTGAAGGGCACAGGGCTGTTGTTGTTTTCCAAGCACCTCTTGTGGGTAATACTTTGCAGGCATGCCTGGAATAAGATTGCACAAATCTGAACTGAAACACGTCATCTTTGGCATTAACTCCATCCCCAGACTAATTCAGCAGGGACCAGAGAACCTTTTATTTTTTTTCTAGTTTAGTGTCAAATACCTACTTTGCTGGCATTTCTGTCTGATTCCTTAAAATTAGAACTGTTCTGAGAGACATCAACCATTCATTAAGCTAACAAACCAGTCCTGATTTTAATTTGTGTGGCTGAAATTTAATTTTGCACAAGCCCTGGTGCACAGGAAGCTTACAGGCACTTTGGTGATTGCCTTTCAGGGACTCACTCATGCTTATACCACTACACTGTTATTTCTAACAGGGATACTCTAATGCCTTCTTGTTTAAACCTGTCTAGGAAACTATTAATAAGATGGCCTACTTCCAAATTGCAAAGAAGAGCAAAAGCTCATCAGACAACACAAATGGAGATAATTTCAGCAAATGTTTTCTGTGTAAGGAGACTGATGTTTTAAGTGTCTCAACAAATTGGTAATAATGATCTGCAATTCTCTACCATTCTTCACAAAGGAACAAGTCTTTGAAAGAAGTGATTAAATGCAGCCACCTTCTGGACTGACCTAAGGCAGACTTTTGCTGTTCTGTAAGTTAACTATTAGATCTACAAGTAGTGTTTAACAAGCTTTATGCTTCCAACCCAGCAAGGAGCCCACAGTGAATCTGTGGAAATGTGACCAGCATTTTTGGCAATGCCTAATGCAGTTTTCAGATTACACTGGACAAAGCTGTGAGTTCTTTGTAGTAGAAATGGGATATGCTAGGAGATGAGCAATAACTGTGCAGCAGCTGCTGTTCCTGTTGTGCTGTTTGCTCATCTTACAGGTAGTGAGTGCAGAATGAACATCAACTGCTTCCCCTACTGCAACATATGGAAAGATGTCAGATGGAATGTCTGCGTGCATCCTGACTCTGTGTACTTAAGTGTGAGGGAGAGATCTAAACTGATCTGCATTATGCAGAAGCTTTAGTGTAGAACCCCTTTCACTTTTCTACAGGAGGCATTATTAGTATGGTCTATATGTTGCAGGAGCTTGTGAAGAGTGTCACCTACTCAGCTATTAGACAGCTGAATTTAAAGCCTTGAACCAGTAGGGAAAGCCAGGGCACAGTTTCCAGATCCAGTGTTCAGTTTAACAACCAGACTCAGCTTCCTGTTTGTCTCCTCCTGAGCTCATGTAAACTTTTCACAGGGTGATCCTACCTGTGTGAAGAGCAGAGATGCTGTTAGCTTCCCTGAGTGGACTCAAGATCCTGCCCTGAGAAAGATAGCAAGTTTTTAATCCATGCTGATGCCAGTCATCCTTCTACAGACCTCTGTTTTGTGTCCCTGGGTCAGGTGTTTTCCAGACTGTTCAGTCATTCCTTATGCATTCCTTTGGTCGTTCTTGCAGTCTTTCCCTAAGCATATTCCAGCTCTAAATTATCTTCTCTGAGGTGAGAGGATTTAGAACTTCATGTAGCATTCATTGTGTGAATTAGCTGTGGATTTATAATGCTGTCTTCCCTACAGCACTGTGGGTCTCTAACAAGACTTCACTGATGACTTCCTTTCACTGGAAACTGAATGCTTGCTCTTGTTCTGTGCTTACTAACTTTCATGGAAGGACTTCCCTTCTGCAGCTTTTAGCTTTCAAGAGCTCAAGATGGAGGACTTTGTCACAACTCTTCTTGAAATCCAGACTGTGAGATAAATCACTTTTCTCCACAGGATTGCTGACATACTGCAGGAGCTGCGAGAGGCTGGGAGGGCAGGGCTGCCCCTTACAGTACCTGCGATAGCCCTGCAAGGAGCTTCTATTTATTTGGGTATCTGCTTTACTGTGGCAGAGGCTTCACAAAGTTGCCAGATACAAACTTAGTCCTATAAGCCTGTAATTCCCCAGATTCTCTCAAAAGCTTTTCTAAAGCCTTCATGTTTTTCGTTCTTCAATAATCCAGCTACCTCAATTTAGAACTCTCAAATGGTTGCCATCTAGTCTTGTTTTGTTACTGTTGCTTTCTCCTCTTTGTACTGCTGTCCAGACAGATCCTGAAAAGGCTCCACTGGAGAACCTCACCAATTTCTGTCTGTGTTTCTCTTACAATTAGATCTGTGTCGTTTTAATGATTGGTGAGTTTGTTTTGTTTTGTTTTCTTGAGTTACTTGAAACATCTTTTAGATTAATTCCTGCTCTAAAGGCTATTTGAGAGTCTGGCTACATTTATTTCCCCTATTTGATATATTATATTTTAACATAATTTCAATTCTCTTTAAAAGGAGAACAAAACCCAGACGAACATCTTGCACTTGGGACTTTTTTTGTTGCTCTGACAAGGTAAAGAGCTCTTTGAATCTGGAAAATTACATTTACGTCTCTTTACACTGACAGATCAGTGGAAAGCAGCTGCTGCTGTAAACAAGAATTACACCCTATAGTTTTCTTCTGGCAAAGCAAAGACTGCTTTAATACAGATGTATAGTACTTAAAATGTTCATGAAAATCACTTCATTTCTTTAAATGTGACCACTTAGATTTAGAACAGAATGAAGTGCTGCTGTTCCCACATGCAAGTTAGCTCATCTAGGCGTGACTTATTTCTCTGTCATGTTTGCCCAGTTCCATCTATCTTTTGATTATGATGGGACTGAACTTTGTGCAGGCAGGCTTACAGCTCATATTGGCACTATTGGGGCATCTTATGGCTTTTTGCATTGATTTCTCTGTGCCATTATAATCTTAGCATCTTATTTCCATCCCCTGGAGGTATGTAGAGATGTAAATGCTAACACATCTCTCTGTTTCTAGAAGTAGCTGAAGTCAATGAGTTTTGTATGGAACTAAATTTCTTTACTTCTCATCTGCTGTAATAGGGAGTTTTCAGAATGGTACCCAAATCAGGCAGTTAGCAGGCAGGCAAAGGACATTTCAGCACACAGGATAATTTTTGGGCCTCTAATCAGACTTCAAATTGCAACATTTTGCTTGCCATTTTTGCAAGTCCAAGCAGAGAAGTAAATGCTGATTGCCAGTGGCAGTGGAAAAGTGTGCTCTGGGCTTTCTTAGCACCTGAGCTTTTCTAACAGTCAGCTCTCTTAGCTTGTGTTGGAGCTTCTTTGTGAAAGTCTTCACTCTTCATGTTTTTGTTACCATGAGAGCTAGAAGCCTGTGCTGCCTTAAATAAAAGCTGGTATGGTCTGTGTTTGCATAGCCCCAGGAGCACAGACTTAAGTCCCTTTACAATCAAAACGAAACAGCAAGATTTCACAACAAAGTAAATAGTACAATGCCAACACCATAGGATTTGATGAATGCATTTATTATGATTATATAGACCCAGTCTCAAGACCATTGAGGAGAAAAAGGAAATTTAGGATTTGCAGAGGCCAGTGCTGCAGAGCTGAAATGTCCTTTGGGCACTTGTATAAAGCTGTTACCCTTCAGAAGTGCTGACTCCTGCTAAAATCTGTGTCTGCCCAAACCTCTGAAATCCAGGCAGGTTTGGTTCAACTGAGCAGATGTGGAGTTAGACATGGATAGCTGCACATTCTAGAATTAGGACTTGGGTCTGTAGTCCCTAGTGTCCTTCTCCACCTGTAGCTTGGTCTTGCATCTACTGAAGCCAGAACTCTCCTTTGTTTATTTGTTTGGGGGTTTTTTGCAGTATGCTTGGGCCAATATGCTCTTACATCCTTTAAGTGGAACAGCAAGAGCTTACCAACTTTGAAAAGTTTTAGGCCAGGTCCTTTGGTGATTCTCTTTTATCACCTGGGGTAAGTTATATGAAAAGGCAGCTCCTGATTACCTCCCAACACCAAGAGAGGTGTGATATTAACTGGGAAATTACTAGCTTTGAAGTTTATTCATGCAGTAGAGGTTACTGGAGTTCTTTTTGCCTATATACTTGTGGTTTTAAAATTTGGCAGGAGGTACCAGGAAGACAGACAGGAGGTACCAGGAAGACAGCTAGGTAGGTATTCTGGCTTGGGTATATCAACTGAAAGAAAATAAAATTCATCTGAAGTCACAAAAATTCCTGCAAAGGAACAGGAACAAAGACTTCAACACAGAATAAACCAAGCATGAGACACCCCTCCCCCACCAACTACATTTGAGGTCTGTTTGTCCAGACTAGATGGGAAAACTGGAAATATTCAGCACCTGGGATGTTGCAGAAACATTTATTGAAGGTGAGAAAGTTTCAAGGCTGGAAGAATGCCTAATAATGATATCCCAGAACTAAGGTAATTTATAGACCTTTACATGCTGATGACAGTTTTACACCCTGGTTCAGGCAAGCTGTCCTGCTCTACAACCCCCTGATGTACAGTTTAATCTATACAGGCTTGTGTTAGCCAATAACCTCCTGATGCTTTGTATGCTTAGACACTTGTGTTTTGCTGAGCTGGAATATTTAATCATGCACCTGAATATTTTGCTGAAGTGCTGCCCTAGAAAGGTGGTATAAATTGAGATTATGTAATTTCTAAAACACTGCAATGAATGCTTCAGAAAAAGATACTCTGAATACTTCAGGCAAAGATGCTTCTGGATCTTTTTATGCTAGCAGGTTTTTGTTTTGTTGTTTGGTTTTTTTTTCCCCTCAGAGTTAGGCATTCTGTGATGTTATTCTGTGTTAATTCTTTAAGTTTTTATTTAGAGACATTTTTTGAGACTGCATTCTGTTAAGAGAAACAAAACTTTAATCTATGCCTAGGCATCTCAGACAATGACATCTATTTATTTTTCAGCCGAGGACATTTTGTTTTGAGCTGTTGCTCTCAGGATTTATATCCCCATTTCCCTGTCTCCTTTTCATCAGGTCTAAATGTGGAGTCATGATTGTTCTTCTCAGACTTATGCCTTCAATGTCCTCTCTTCTGGGTTTCTGTTTGATTACAGCTACATCAAGAATAATGTCTTGAAATACAGATTCCAAGTATGTGACTTTTTTTTCACTGAGTGAAGTGTGTTCTCCTGGGAAATCCAATGTGCAAATTGATTTCTAGGCATGAGCTGAAAAAGATTCACAGATGGGGAACTTGGAAGTGCTGGAGAAGATCCTGGCTTGAAATATGTGTCTGCTGAGGTCTTGAAATTTGGATCTCTTACATTCTCTCCACTTTGGTGTCCAAGTTGATAGGTGCTTTTTGTTACTGATAGAACAAAAAGAGCCCATTCTTCTTCCTCTCAAGCTGAGGAATATGACTGGCACCCTTAAATACCTGGGGAAGACTGTTAGCTGTATCCAGAGGAGCGTAAAGTTTGTTTCTCTTTCGAGTTTGTCAGTTTATGTAAAAGTAATTCTTGAAAAACCTACCCACTTGTACATGTGTGTCAGCTGAGGTGCCTGTGGGATCTGTCTCCTCCATAGCTGGAAGAGGAGATGTTGATGTGTTACACTAATGGCAGAGCTGTTACTCAAAGGCAAAGAGAGAAAACTATTAACCATCCATCCCATCTGCTGTGGAGAGATGCCAGAGAGCCTCAATACTTGGGGTGTAGGTTCATACCACACTCATCTGATGTGAGGGCCACCTGCCCCTCCATTCACCTCCCTTTGCAGTGCCATTTGCACTTGTCCTTTTTTTTCTGAGCTGTCACCCATGCACATGAGAACAAGTCCTACAAAACCATCTATTTATTTTGGGATAGTTAAACTCCCTCAGTCAGTTCACTGGGCCTCTCAACAACGATGCAAGAGCTCAGAGCTGCCTTCCCTGCCGTGAGGAGCACCTTGGGAGCAGCTTGCTGTCAAAGCCATGCTGTTGTGTGATGAAGCCTGAAGCCTGGGGGGCGGGGCAAAGCCTGTGTCCTAGGTTCACAGTCCCACCTTGGGATGCTTTGGATGAGTGCTCCAGTGGATGGCTGACAGCTGGAGAGGATGCACCAGACTGCACCAACCAGGTTTAGTTGGATAGGAGGGTGCACTGTGGGGCAGGTCAGACTTTTCTGAGCCAGATCTTCAGGAGACAATTGCCATTTCAGAAATAAAGGACCAAGGTGATTATATTCCCCAGACTAAAGCTTTCCTAAGTGTGCTCCTAAACCTCACTCTGAAGCTTTCCACCATAGATATTTACTCAACAACCTTCCAGATCCTCCTGACTGCTCTGACATATGATATTTAGAGGCAAACCTCCAGCCCAACCTCTCACAAAAGTTTGATAATCACTGCAAATCATTGTGCTTTTGCAATTGCTGTTTAGATAGTTTGGAAATGAGCCCTGGAAAATGCTATTAACTGAGGCTGTGGTCAAGAATGAATCACTTATGACCCTTTACACTACTCTGGGCTGGTTAGAACAGTGATTGGTGTCTTTTCTTATTCAGTCTATAGTCACCTTCAAAAGCATTTTACTGAGCTGTATCTTCTGGACATTGATGGATGAGCTCTGGAGAATCTTACAATTGCCACTGCTTGTTTCTTTGCCATTAACAGGAACAGCAGAAGGAATCACACATTAGTTAGCTGCAGTTAAAAAAAAAAAAAATCCACATCTCTGCCTATAAAAACTCTTAAACTGCCCCAAGGAAATTCTTCAAAGCCAGGGCAGAGTTGGTGCCCTGTTAAGACAGGGCACAGCTCCTGTGTTTGTGCTACATTCTCAGATAGAGCATTGTAAAGCTTGATGGATTTTTCTTAAGCTGGCTTTTTGCCTTGTTTTGACAGGGAGTGGAGAAAAGCCAAAGTGATATCTGCTGAGGCTTTCCTTCCCTTGGATGTTTGAAGGAGCTGGGCATAGAGGCTTCTCTTAGAACCCACAGTACAATTCCAGCTGCTTTAAACAGACCAAGAATTAACCTCATGCTCTTGTCTCAGATGAGTGTCTTGATAAGTCTATGCTTTCCTTTTTCCATTGTGTTAGACCTAAGGTAGCTGATGTTCTCCTTTAGGCCCTGTCTCTGGAGACTAGAGGGTTGCCCAGAAATGCAACTGTTGCTGAAACATAACTTCTCAAGTATCTTGCATCTCCTACTTGAAAAACAGGAGGGAAATGAAAGAACAGGAAAAAAAATATTCTATTTTAAAATAATTGTTTGTTCATTTATTTGTTAGCCTTTTGATTTGTATGGTTTAACTCACAAGTATGTAGTGCTGTGTCTTGGCAGCTATGTGAGCATGCAGGAGTCTTTTGGCAATCATGGAGAGTCATGCTGAAGGACAAATAGAGCCTTGTAATTATTGTGGAATTTCTGTAAAAGGAAAATGCCTTGGTGTCTGGAACTGCATAGTTCCTAAGCTTCTGTGATGATTCCCTTTTGTTTTGTAACATCTCCAGCAGGAGTGCAGAAAATAGTGTTAGCCAGCCAGCTCTGTGTTCTGGGCAGATTGCTGTGCCCTAGTGCTGTGATGCTGTGTAACAGGGGGTTGTTTCTTTTCTCATGTTGCTACCTGGTCTGCTTGCAGAAGATAATGGCATCAACTTTGTCCTTGGCATGTTGGTTGTGTTCCAGGGTAGAAGAAAGGTGAAGTTCTACAGGAAACAGAAGCTGTGTTTTAGCACTGAAGCTCCAAATCATCTTGCTCATCTGGAACTGTGGTGCTTATGGGGATTTTTTTTTTTTTTACTTTTAAAATAGAGGCTTCATCCTGCAAGCTGTTGTGGCTTTACAAAACAGTCATGGCCAAGGATCTCAAAGAAGAGCTGTCACACTTGGGCCCACTGAGAAATGGGAGTTCCCTGACACAGAGCAGCTCTCCTGCAGAGTTCCTACACACTCTGCAGCCTAGGGTGGAGGCTTCATTTCTCAGCTTGATCTTTCTCCCGTGGGTCTCACCTAGAGCCTGTGCCTTTGAAGGGAAAGTCAGTAGCTACACTTAGAATGTGTGCTGCTTATTGATTCTGAAGTTGCAGAGTGGTTTCAGGGCTCCACGTTAAGAATTTGTTGCAGTGTAATGAACCAGGCATCATTTTGCCTCTTAAATTAGACAGCCCAGGAAAAATTGTCTCATTGCTGTCTCTTCAGGATAATGTTGGCAGACAAGATCAACACTCTGTGGCCTCTGCAGACTATGACAGCAGCACAAATCATGACCTAGAGAACAGTAATTGTAGCCAAATCATTCCCTTATTGCTTCCATCAGCAGCATTTTTCACGTCACAGACATGGCTTTTGTCTGACACCTGTCCTCTCCTCCTATTCTGCTGATAATCCTCCAGTCTCATCTCTTTTTATGCTTCTCTTTTTGTGTTCCTTTTCTTGCTGGAAGCCCCTTTCACATGCTAACAAGGGGTTTCCCTCCCAGAATACATATCTTTAAAAAGCTGGATGCAAAGACTAACTTTGCTTTATAGGAGATGCCTGGTTTTGTCAATCCAGGCATGACACAGGTAATGGCTTGGCATCTTGCCGCTAACACCCATTCCTCTGCCATGAATAATTAGATGATGTGTTGCAAATTAACTCTGTCTTACACTGGCAAATCCCAGGCAAAGAATCTGCAGATGTGTGTGCTGAGTTTGTAAAATGCTGTTAATGTTGAACTCTCCTTCTCTTCATAGACGCCCATGTTGAGCTGTGGGCTTAGGTTTTATTTCTGAATTAAGTTCAGCAACCAGGAATAAGAAAGGACAAGAATTAAATGCCAGGAGAAGGTTTTTCTGGCTGTGATTTGAGGGGGGATAATGGAGCAGATACTTTAGACCAGATGCAATAGGCTACTCGTTTCACTAATAATTAAGAACCTAAATGAGAAAGAAAATAAAATACAGACCCATTTTCATTAAATCAGTGGTAAGATAAGGGATGTAAATAGTTTGTTGAATGTGGTCCCTGCTGTGGTTTGAGTAAGACAAATGAGGAAGTTCTCCCATCAAAACATCTCCTTATTTTAATAACAAAAATGAAGATGGAAAAAGCATTGAGCAAATCAGCAGAAAGAAAAGCAAGCAGGATGAAAACTGTCTTTTGGTACTGGAAATCTCTATGCCACATTTCATCCAGGCAAGTATGTTATTTGTACCAGGTAAGACCATCTTCTGAAGTCCAGAAAATGAGTCCTCAGCATGGAAATGCTGATCCAGTCCTAAGTACAGTTTTATAAATAGCAAATTAATGAAAAGAACAACCCCAAATTTCTTTAAACTGATCCCAGGGGTCTGCAGTAGATGAACTACAACTGACAGAAGCAGAGATATTAAATCTTTAATCACTTTTAGAAAGAGGAGGCCGCCTCCAAAGATGTTCAGCTCTCTGAGAACAAACCTCTTTTAGGAAATATTAATTTAAATGTCACCACCAAAACCTATTTACTTTTGCTAAATAGTCGTAACCAGGAGAATACTGAAGGTTCTCTTGCTCTTGAAATTTATGCTGATGTCATCTGAGCTGAGTCAAATATCTTTTTGTGGACATTGAAATACAGGAGAGAAGATGAATTTCAGCCAAAGATAAACATAAGCAGTGCATTTCAAGTTTTAGCAGGAGATATTTCTGGTCACGGCTTAATAGGCAGCTGTCTCTTGGTGGTTGCAGCCTTGCTGTGGCTTCTGCTGACTGGATGGAGATGATTTGCTTTATGGTTTTTGCCAGTTTTAGAGTCCTGCTACTTTGAACATCCCTGCATTTATTGAGCAGTGTACTCCTACGTTCCTGTTCCTTATCACAGGATGTTAGGGGGTGGAAGGCACATCTATAGATCATTGAATGGAACACTGGCACAGGTTGCCCAGGGAGGTTGTGGCTGCTCCCTCCCTGGAGGTGTTCAAGGCCAGGTTGGACGAGGCCTTGAGTAACCTGTACTAGTGGGAGGTGTCCCTGCCTATGGCAGGGGATTGGAACTAGATGATCCTTGAGATCCCTTCCAACCTTACCATTCTATGATTCTATGAATCTAACCTCCCTGCCAGAACAGGACCACACAATCTAGGCCAGGTCAGGAATGCATCCAGACAGGGCTTGAAAGTCTTTTGAGAAGGAAACTCCACAACCTCTCTGGGGAGCCTGTTCCAGTGCTCCGTGACCCTTGCAGTAAAGAGTCATAGAATGTCAGGGGCTGGAAGTGACCTTAAGAGATCATCAAATCCAACCCCCCTGCAGAGCAGGATCACCTATACCAGATTACACAGGAATGCATCCAGGCAGTTTTTTAGTATCTTCAGAGAGAGAGAGAGACTCCACAATTCCCCTGGGCAGCCTGTTCCAGTGTTCTGTCACCCTCACAGGGAAAAAAATCCTCCTCATGTTTAAACAAAACTTCCTATGCCTCAGCTTCCACCCATTGCCCCTTGTCCTGTCATTCGGTATCACCGAGCAGAGCCTGGCTCCAGCCTCCTGGCACTCACCCTTCCTCATGTTGAGGTGGAATTTCCTGTGCTGGAGCTCATATCCCTTGCCCCATGTCCTATCACATAGTGCAACTGAGAAGAGTTTGTCCCCTCTATCTTGATCCCCAGCTCTCAGATATTTATAAACAGTGATTAGATCCCCTGTAAGTCTTCGTCAGACCAGAAAGCCCCAGGTCCCTCAGCCTCTCCTCACAGGACAGTACTCCAGCCCCTTAATCATCTTCATAGCCTTCCACTGGACTCTTTCAAGTAGATCCCTGTCCCTCCTGAACTGGGGAGTCCAAAATTGAACACAATATTCCAGGTGAGGTCTCACCAGAGCAGAGTAGAGGGGAAGGAGAACCTCCCTCAATTTTGAGGGCACACTTCATGCAGGTGTCCTGCATTGAGGCTGCCAACCAGCCTTTGCAGAATGAGAGCATAAACTGTTAGCAGATCAAGAGAGTGATACACTGTACAGTGCTGTAGATGTGGTACTGTATAAAAGTCTACTAATTGAACTGGCCATTGCAAAAGCATCTTTTCACATGTATTTACTTTGCCCATTGGTCCTGGATGTAATGGACAAAACCTGTCATAAAATGAGTGCAAATCAGGTGTTTCATTGTCAGTTCTGCTCATCTGGAATGCAAGCCACTTCTCAAAGTGTGTGCAGACAGATCAGGTCCCTGGATGACAGAATTCAGGCTGATTCATCTGGAATGGGGAATCTGGTGGGAAATGGGAGAGATGGACCAAACTGCAGCTGGAAATTCTTTGAGGTGCCTCTGTAACCTTAAAAGCACTCAACTGGTGTTGATGGAGGACAGTCTGTAGGGGCCAGGCATTTTGAGCTGCTCTGAATGATGTGAGCTAAAGGTCTGGCTCATTAAGGCTGACAGTCAGAGATCCTGAGGATTCATACTCATAACTGTCTTGAAACTTTTCTGAGCATAAATACATACTGTGATCAATCTTCATGTCCTCTCTGTGTATGTCAGTGTATATACATATATAGAGAATCATAGAATGGTAAGGTTGGAAGGGACCTCAAGGATCATCTAGTTCCAACACCCTGCCATAACCAGGGACACCTCCCACTAGCACAGGTCACTCAAGGCCTCCTCCAACCTGGCCTTGAACCCCTCCAGGGAGGGAGCAGCCACAACCTCCCTGGGCAACCTGGGCCAGTGCCTCCCCCCCCTCACTGTAAAGAACTTCCTCCTAACATCCAGTCTAAATCTCCCCTCTGCCAGTTCAAACCCATTGCCCCTTGTCCTGTCATTACAAGACCTTGTCAATAGTCCCTCCCCAGCCTTCCTGTAGGTCCCCTTCAGATACTGGAAGGCTACTCTAAGGTCTCCTGGAAACCTTCTCTTCTCCAGGCTGCAGAGCCCCAACTCTCTCAGTCTGTCCTCATAGCAGAGCTGCTGCAGTCCTCTGATCATCTTTGTGGCCTCCTCTGGACCTGCTCCAACACTTCCATGCCCTTCCTGTGCTGGAGTCTCCAGAACTGCACACAGTACTCCAGGTGGGGTCTGACAAGAGCAGAGTAAAGTGGCAGAATCCCCTCCCTTGCCCTACTGCCCACACTGCTCTTGATGCAGCCTAGGACTCGGTTGGCTGTCTGGGCTGCATGTCCACACTGCAGGCTCATGTTGAGCTTTTCATCATATATGTGTTTATATATTTGTATGTGAGAAAAGGGAAGAGATGCAATAGATTTCAATTAGCTTAATTCATAATGAGATGTTGTTTAAATGAGGTGTGTGTCAGAGTGGGCAGGAGGAAAGGTTGGAGTTGAATGCACTGCCTTGGTGCTCAGAGGATGTGCTATAGATTAGTAGATGCAAACAACTTCAAGCTAGTGAAAAATGTCAAATATAATTTTACTACCTCTGGGAGGCTGGTGAGGGGTTTGGAGGGCCTGTGTATGAGGAGTGACAGAGGGAACTGGGGTTGTTCAGTCTGGAGAAGAGAAGGCTGAGAGATCTTACTGCTCTCAACAGCTACGTGAAAGGAAGCGGTTGGAATGAGGCTGGTGTTGGTCTTGGTCTTTTCCATCAAGTAACTAGTGACAGGGTGAGGCGAAGTGGGCTCCAGCTGTGCTAGGGGAGGTTTGGGCTGAATATTGGGGAAAATGTCCTTACTGGAAGAGTGGTGAGGCATTGGAACAGACTGCCCAGGGTGGAGGTGGAGTCAGCATCCCTGGAGGCGTTCAAGAAACATGTACATGTGTGCTTCAGGATGCAGTTTACTGGTCATGGTAGCTGGGTTACAGCTGGACTCCATCTTAAAGGTCTTTTCCAACCTTTATGATTCTATGCTTCTGTGACCGGTTTGGCTGTCCTCTCATTACATGCCTTACAAATCGATGTTGTGTTTGTTCTCTTGTTAGTTGGCCTTTCTGTACCAGCAAGCTGATGGGTTTACAGCATTAGGTTGTTTTTTTTTTGGTTTTTTTTTTTGTTTGTTTTGTTTTGTTTTGTTTTTGTTTTTTTTTTAGGAGATAACGAATGTTTAGAAAACAGCAATACCGGAACAGCAAAAGTTCACTGCTGTTAGCAAGTAAAGAGTTGGTCCTGAGGCAGAACCACAATGAAGTTACCTTCAATTCAGCATGAGACATGTGAAACAAATATCCTGCTATTTTGAGTGACTGACTCCTTCCTTTTGCATTTCATCCAAACCAAAGCAAAAAAACCACATCACCAGCTGGAAAGAAAATGCTTGCTGCCACAAAGCAAGCAGGGCAGTGAGACAGGGGTCTGTGTGATCATTTTCATGTGTTGCTGATGGGGAAATACAGAAAGTCAGTCCTCTGCACTAGCAGACATTTAAAAAACTTCCACAAGCCAAGCTTTTTAATGCTTGTGTAAGTATGACTGCACAGTAATTGGTGTCATAACTTTTACTGGTGACTGTCCTGCAGAGAAATTACAGGCCATACCTGGGAGATGCAGTCAGAGCTCTTGCCTCAGGGAGTTTCATTTCACAGACCAGACCCAATATAGCATTGGCAGCAGAAGGTTAACAGGACAGAAAGCAGGAAATATAATGGAGAGACTCGAGGGAGAACAGTCACATCCTGCAGCCAAATACATCTGAAGAGCCACATCAGACTGCTGAAGATAACTGGTTCATAAAATCAGTCACCTAGAGAGCTCCACAGCCAGAGACCACCTTTTAAAGGTGCTTGTGATGGGAATGTGGAAATCCTGAACTGGAAGTTATATTTCAAGTAGATGGGGAGTTTTAAACATTCTACAAGTATTTCAGAACATCCTGTATACCACTTACTGCTGTTGGCTTCTGGCATTGCAGATTTCCCTCTTGTCTCTGTCAGTTCACAGACTAGCTGTTCCCAACTGTGCCATAGCAAAAACACTCCTCCTCACCAGGCCAGTTGATACTGGGGTGTTGTTAGCATGTAATATTGCTTGCATTGTGCTTTGGTCCTTTGAAACTTAAAAGTGATCTGATATATTCCTCAGTAGATGTCCTTTAGATGATTTGAGGTACCGAAAGGTATAAGACCTGGGATCTCATTTATCTTGCAAAGTGCCTACTTACCAAATTAGTCTGTGTAGTCAGCCAGACTGTGCTCTGGACTGGGCTTCTTAGTCACTGTATGCTGCTGCCCTAGAAATGTGGTTTGAAAGCCAGGGAAGCCCAAGCCTTTCTTGTCTAGTCCTGCCCAAAATGACACTGCTGCGTGGATACAACCCTTGGATGTATATCACACTTTAAATTTTAAGGCTCTTTCTGCTTTACTGCCATCATAAACCACTCGAAGGGGACAGAAAACCAACCCAACCACATTATGAAGCAGATTAACTTTCATTTTGGCTGCCTTTTTCTTCTCAGTATCTTTCATCATTGTCAGGAATTCGTGTCTCAGACAGCGCATTGCAAACAAAAGCATAAACCTTTCCTTGTTGCTGTTGTGGGCGAGCCATGGTGTATAAACTAGCAGTGATTTTTCACACTGACAGCACTGTGATGGTTTGGGAGTTCCCTGCCCCACCACACTTTGTAAAATCCCCCAGACTAGANAAGGTTTGCCTTATGCACAAGGTGAGTTTGGAGGATCGGCCAGGGGGGTTAGAAGGAAAGTGGTTAGTGAGGTTACTCGGCAGAGAGGAGAAGGCCAGAAACTAGACCACCCGAGATACTGTGCCCCAGAGACTGTGCAATCCTGAGTGGCTTATCTTTGTCTTGAGTTCTTTTCTTATCCATCTCATCAAGCCTATGAGTGAAGTAGACATCACCATTGTTTCCTTTTCTCAGCCTGTAATATAATTTTCTCTATTAAAATATTCCAATTAACCTCAAACCAGCACACAGCTCACATACTGTTTGTTTAGCTTAGTCATTCCAGGGGAGGCAAAGCTGGGGCAATGGCAAATTATTTTCTGAAATGTAGCCTTGTGCCTCTTCAGCTGAGAGCTTTCACTTCACTATACTTTCAGAGCTGTTGGTGTACTTTGGGACTGCTTGCTAGTTTGGGGTATTTTGGAATGCCTGTTTGTGAAGAATCCTGGTTTGCATTAGTTTTGCTGGTTGCTGACTCACTCATTTTTAAGGCTAGTTTTCATAATGCACATTTAGAGGTACAGTTAGTCTTTGCTGAAAGTCTGCTAACATCACAGAAAATAACTCCATGCTTCTCTGTGAGAGGTGTTTCCCTTTGGTCAGCCATGGTTTCTTCTGAAATTGGAGAAGTTCCCCTCATGAAGGGGTGAGTTCTGATCTGCTTGTCTTAAAAATAGCGTAGTGCAGAGCACGGTTTTGGTTTTGCAGCTTCCTCTGTGTAATTCCGAGCTGTCAAAATGCTTGTTTGTGAAACTGAGAGCTTGGATATCTGCCTGTTATCAAAATGCCAGTGCTGTAGTTGGGAGCAGATGCCAGAAGAGTTGAAAAAATCTGAGAAGGCCTTTTCCATGGTTAAGTCCATTTCCTTACAAAGATATGGCAGATTTGAGTAAAGGTTTCTCTCCAACATTAAAGTAACTCTGCAGTGACTAGAATCCAAAAGCTCCTCTTTCAGCTTGCTGCCACAAATAAGTTTTGAATTGCATAAAACATGGTAAAATAAGTGTTGGTTCATTTTGGGGGTTTGGAAGTGCCTCATTTTTGTATTTAGGTATTTCAGTAATAGAGGAAAGTTGTAAAAGTTGACATGGCTTTCAGCAGGGACAGGCACCTGGAACTGTCTGCAGAATGATGTTCTGGAGATATTTTAAATGAGAACTACATCCCCAATAGTGCAGCAGCATTCTTGCTTTTCACACATTGCTGCTCCAGATGGCAGGGTCTGGATGGAAGGTGCGCATAGCAGAGTCCAAACACAGCTGTGCTTGTTTCAGCCCTCACACACTCAAATGCACACCCTCCCCTCCCTGGATGTGCCATTATGTGTGTGAGAGCAGTGACAGGCCCCTGTTTTGCAAACTTGAGCAGTTTCAATGGTGTGAATAGGTCTGTTAGACAGGAAAGAACTTGAGGCTTCTCACTGTTTTAATTTGGGGGGAGATTTCATTTTAAGATGACAGAGGGGAGCCTCCCTTTTGTCTCAAACACAGTCTGTATAGGGTTCTTCTCTGTCATTTAAAATTATTCCTGCAGGACTGAAGCAAAAAAAGATAATATATGCAGAGACCTGTATACATAAATAATGTGTTAGATTCAGATATAAGTGGAGATGGATCTAAAAGGAATGATCATGGGAATGAAGTTGCTCATCACTGTAAAACCAGGAATGAAGGCAAGATTTGGAGATTAGTCCAAATTAAATAAAATTATTTCTGAATGCACTGTTGAAATTCTGTGTCTTTGCAAGAACCCCCCCTAAGGTGCAAACTGTCACACAGCATTTCGTATAGACAAGATAGGTGATGGTATCTCCAGGTACTGGGTTTCTGTAGGGTTGCTTATCTTCCTCTCCTTACTTGTATGTTGTTATGTTATGCTTGATTGCACCAGAAGAGATCAAAGGGGTTTTATTTCATTTTTTTTACCTGTCCCCAAAGCTACTGCTGGCCCATTTAAGGTTTTATTTATTTCTGAGTGACTGCAGACTGAGAATTTCTTCCTGAGTGGTCCCTTTGAAAAATGCTGATGCGATTGGTGCCCCCTCCAGGCAGTGCGCTGCTGAGAGTCCCTCCTATGCATTGTGATGGAAAGCAATAGGAACAGGTAATGAGGGTGGGATTTAATGTGGTGGTTAGAGCATCTATGAGATTGAGTTTACAGCTGCAGACTGGAGATTATGCCTTCAGCTTGGCTGATCTATTAATTTTACAAGCTTTATAGCCACAAAGAGAGATAGGTGACAACACTCAGCACTGCATGACTCCATTTATTTGCAAGCAGAGAACCATACAGCAAGCAGGGACATATGCTTTTTCACAGCCTTGCCCTGCCAGTGTGCCTCATCTCTGAGCTGGAGTGATCACAGAAGAGGTGAAAGGGCAGACTGTAAGTCACTAGGAACCACCTTCTGCTCCACTGAAATTATTAGGGGGGTTGCCACCGAGCTCAGTGTGAATAGCATCAGGTCCTAGACTGTGTTCCTAGAGTCTTAGTTCTGGTTGTCTCTTACTGTGTCTCACTCTATTGTTGTTTCTCAGGTTAACTCCAACTTTCAGTGTGCCCAGGCTACCAGGTAAATGAGGTCCAGCTGCTGCTGATTGTACCTTTCTTCACCTCTGCACAGTTAACTCTTGAGCTACTTCAATAGTGTGATGAAAATACACAGATGGCCAAATTTTGGTATGTTTCCGTAGGAGCTGTGCTAGGCTGCATTTGTAAATTCCTGCTTCCAAACAGGGAGGGTTTCAGAACTAAAGTTTTCAAAGGGAAGGTGTCTGCCTAGTGTGCAAAATACACTGCATCTCTACTCATTCATAAAAATCATTGATTATGTCTGCTTGAAATACGCTTTAAACCAGCCCTAAGGTAAGCATTGAGTGAGATGCTGAATTGCAACACAAACACTTGAAAGTAGAAGTCTTCTACAGGGAAGTCTTGTTAACTTTAATTATAAGCCATTGTAGTGATGCTAATAAATTTGTCTCCCACTGCTCATGGCACTCTCATTCTCAGTGTAAATAAATGAGTTGGATGAAGCTGTAACTGTAGAGATGATGAATTGTTGGAAGAAGCTGGGGAGGAAAAACTGTGCAGTTTCTATTACTGGAGGTCTTTAAGAGCATCCTGGAGAAATACCTACCAGGCATGACCTGAGTGCACACATTGCTTTGGGCAGAGATATAAGGAAGAATTATATTACAGGACTTCATGAAATCTCTTTCAGCCTGAGTCCACTCTATTCCGCCTGCTAATACCTTCAATCCTTTTTTCCAGTTTAAGGGCTTTGCTCTTTCCAGTCTGAGATTTATACTTTTATTTATGAACAGCCTGAGAGCTGTGAATGTAGCTTACTGCCAAGGAGTAGGGTGAGTGTAAAGAAAGGTAATGCCTTATGTGGTGTGGTGTGTGATAGTTTCAGGTAGAAGGAAGAAAAGTGGGAAATAAAAACTGAGCTGCTGGCCCACCTAAGCTTGGCTTTGCTTATAAAGCTTGCCACGATGGGAAATGACTGCAAGGATTCGTCACTTGGCTGGTCATTGAGATGGTGCACATCTGCACAAAAAACATTCTTCCAAATTAGAGGCATCTGCACAAGACTGTCATGGTTTGGAATGCTGCTTCTTGTAAACAAGTCCAACAGTACACTAAGACTTCTCAGAAACCATGCATTGCCCAACAGGAAGAGTGAAAGTCCCCACCCTATACATTTGTATGGTTAAACATGGACTGGAAAACAGAAGTGCAGAAGGTGTAGGGTTTGGGTTTGTTTTTACCTTCCAGTCCCATGTTACAACCACAAGACCATCAGTATGATGAGGTATTGTGTGTGTATGGTCATTGTTCAGCATCAGAGCTGTGTACACCAGGTGATTCTTCTCAAATGTGGTTACACTTAAAATGTTCTGGACCGAAAAAAAAGCTGAAGTGCTCAGAGTGAAGCTGAGAGAGAAGCAGAAGTGGAGGAGATTTGGGCTTTTTTTCCCCCCTTTCGTTAGAAAGTTAAAGCAAAGTGTTTGGTTTCATTTTTGACTTCCTGTTATTTCTGCAAACATCAGCGCTGTCATGCTGGTAAGAAATTCTGGGAGTATTACAGGAGTTCATTCCATTCAAATCCTTACTTTTGTACTGCATAGTAATAGGCTAGCAATAAGTTTAGCACAAAATATGTGCCAGAACATTCCTTTTCTGCAGAGTGATGATGCTAATCACTTCGGTGTCCTGTAAAAGCAGTTGTGGGCATTTAAGCAGGCTGCTTGATCTGCTCTCAGACTGCTTCAGGGCGCTCTGTAGGGGAACAGGTAAGTGGCTGCTTAGGGCTGGACCTGGGCTGTTTGCAAGGACAGCAGAAAATGTCAGCTCCGGGATAGGTCATTACCATGCTCGGTGCCCAGTTTAGTTATTTACTGCTTACTGACTTGGATGTTCATCAGCAAAAGCTGTGTCATCTGCCCAGCTACCCGTGCATGTATATCAGAGGACACGGAAGGTACATTCCCTGCTTACCTAAAGGCACTGAACCCATGCTGTGTACAAGGGCAAAAATCACCTTTCCCTTTTTTTAGGTGTAACAGTCTTCCTAAAGACATACTTAAACCATGAGTCCATTCCAAACATGCCAGTAGTCTCATATGTGCAATAGTAGAAGGCCACCTCTTTGTGATCACTGGAAAGGAACAGATTTGTATTGCTGTGAGTAGGGTCTTACTCACCATAACCACCCATTTGGATCAGTCAGGTTACTTGTGGAGTACAGCCTCATTCACTGTGTGAGAATTTATCAGTGACTGGTCCCTATTAAAAATTATTTCTCTTGCACTGGAATGTTCCTATTGGGATCGCCTCATTTATTCAATGAACATTTGTAAAAGGACTCACTGCTGTAGATGAAATTTTGGGTTCAGTGGAGCAGTGTCCGGCTCTAAGAGTTTAGGAGACACCACTCTTCTCTCGAGTTCATGGACTTAGACTGTTCTAGAAAAGGAGCATGGGAGGAGTTTATAGTGAGCTGTGGTTCCAGCTTTCACCAGGGCAGCACCTGAATCCTGATGCTTTGTGAAAATATTGCTGTGTTCATCCTGACCTGTTTCTGTGCTGCAGCTGCAATGCTGTACCTACCTTACGTTTGATAAAGGGTTAAATAAGCAGCACCTGCCAGTCTGGATATCCCATACCTGCTGTGCTGCTCTTTGCAAGAAGCTCCCTTTGCAATGATTGTTATATTTGCTTTGATGAAGATGCCTGGGCTTGTTAGCTCCCACTGTGTTTGACTGAGCTGAGTGATCTGATCAAAGAAAGTTGCTGTGAAATTTTCTTCTGCCTGGATAAGAGCCAGCTCAGTGCACAGCACTGGTGAGATGCCAGGGTGTGTTCTTCTGAAGCCAGAGCTCTGCTTTGTGTGAATGTTGTGTGAGGACTGTGAGGTGAGTTGAGGAAAGCCCTTTTCTCATCATGCTAATCCTAGCAGTGGTTTCATTTGGATACTGGCCTTCAATCCCTTGTCATATCTCATTGGTGACACAGGATCAAAGAGAAGCTTTTGCCAGCTGAGTGACTGGAAGTGCTCCCAAATAGATACCACTGTATTAACAGCAACCTGCTGTTGGAACCTGCAGAAATTTAGCTCTTGTTCTCTTTGGGGAGAATGAACACCCAGTGCTTTTCACAGTTCTGGTATATTTAATTTTTGTTACATAATTCCTGTGAAATGAATGCAGAAATATTTCATTTATAGCCTGTGCAGTGCAGAACAGAGCAGTCAGGATTTGGAGTCAAGTTCTGAGTCATACTGAGAGCTTCACTGGAGTGCTCCTTTGAAGAGGTGCAGGAGAACACATGGTCACTTTGGCTTTGCTTCCTTTGTGGTGTGTGTGACCACATCCTGCCTGAATGCAGAGGCACCTAAAGGTGCCTGCAGTGCCTTTGTGCCTCAGTAGTGCTTGGATTGCCCAGGGAGGTTGTGGCTGCTCCCTCCCTGGAGGTGTTCAAAACCAGGTTGGATGAGGCCTTGAGCAACCTGTTCTAGTGGGCGGTGTCCCTGCCTATGCTGGAGGGTTGGAACTAGACGATCCTTAAGGTCCCTTCCAACCTAAACCATTCTATGATTCACATTTCCTATTTTAGTTTCCTGGAAGAACCCATCAGTTGACATGACCCCTTGTGAAGGGTACATTTTTGCAGTCGTAATTGATTCTATCACTTCAAAGTTACTTTTAACACATGAACTTAACTATATCTCCCCACATCATAAGCTAATCTGTACTATAACCTTGCTAATTAAATTGCTGTGATCTTTTTTGTCTAGAAGCAGGAAATTTTGATATGCAAGAGGAAGTAATTGGAATCTTCTGTTTCTTTTAATGCTGGGAACTATAGCACTAAACTTTCTCTTTTGTTACAGGTTATTTATCTACACAGAATTATTTCTTCCTTGTAAATGATTTTTTCCAATATAAATATTCTATTAGTTGTCCATGAATGTCATTTTGCCACAGAAGCAGACTAATTGCATGGGCAGCCACAGTAATAGGGACATAAATCTTTTCCACTGACAGTGTCTTGAAGCAGCACTCAGTTAAGATATCATCCCTGCAGTGTAATATTGCAGGCAGATTTTGCTGCCTTTGTGTGAGGGTATGACAGTTGTGTTGAATCCATACATGGGTGTGTGTATATATATGTACTGAGATGTGTGTGTGTCTGTATTTGTTTCTGTTAAATGCTTCTGTCACTGAACTGTGAAGTTATGGTGGATGTTATCACATGGAGATGTAAGCAAAAAACAGTCCCTGACTACCTTTTTTGGCCAATTTCATCCACATAATTACACCTCCATTGTACTGACAGTTACAACTGTAACCCAGAGTGCTCAGGAAGAAGATTAAGGCCTTGGCCATGAGGGGTGTGAGCCCAACTGGTCCTTCTTGCAGATCTGGATGGTTAGCTGCAGACAGCACTTGAGGCATTTCAGCCCCATTTGCTGGTGTGTTTTGTAGGACTGGCTTTCTCCAAGCACCACCTTAATGCCACAGTCCTGCAAAGCAGCAAATGTCACACCTTGGTTCTAAGTTTGTAATGTAGATGTGTCCCTCCTAGGCCATGTTTAGCTGTCCCAGGCCCATATAAAATCCCTGGAAATGCCAACTTAGGGTTTGCCAGCTGTGAGCTCTAGATTTGAAACCAGATTTCAGGAGATTAAATGAACACTTGTCTTTTTGTATTTCTTGATTGATTTCTACCAGCAGATCTTGAGTTAGCCACCTTCTTACCTGTCACCAGAGGCAAGCACCTTGCACCATTTTTCCTGTTGACAGACCCCAAATATTGGCAGCTCATGAACTCCATCCACTTGGAAAAGCTATAAAATACCAAACCAGGAGTAGCAGGCATGAGGACTTAGGTCTTGCATTCCTCTTGTAGTGGTCAGCTCATCAGTACAAGGAGTTGCAGAGAAAGAATATTTGTGTTGCACTTCTTCCACCACTGTATTCTGGCTGTGGGATCACAGCTCACAACCTCCTTTTGTATTCACTCATGTTTTCACTCTTTAATACAAGCAAAAAGACTACAGAAGCCAACCTGTCTCAAATGAGTGTGTCTGTCTGGTTGCCTGTCTTCTTGAACTAATCTCCTCTTCTTGCCCATGCTACCACTGGGCCATTGATGGGACAAGTCTGGAGGCTCAGCAGCAGGGAGTGTCTGAGTCACTGACAGCACAACTGCAGAAATGGATGTTCTTGGCAGAAGAGGCCATAATAGGCATGGTTTCAGAGAAAAAGTCCTCTGGCAAATGTGTTACATTGCCATTTTTAAAAGAGCAAGTTGTGTCAGAAGCACTTCTTCCCAGCTTGGTTTGATTTAGAAATGTGCTCTTTGGTGTGGAGAGAAGACTTAGGGCTGGAGGTCCTTCCTTTGGACTTCCACCCTTTGAGGGAAAGGCTCTTTTCTGACTCGCAGGGTCCAAGCCTGACTGCTTCATGCTGTCAGAGTTAGCTGCCAGCCATCATACTCCTAAGCCTCCAGCACGTCTAGCACTCTCCCGGCTGGAGCACAGGCACCGGCAGTTGATTCTCCTGGTTGTGAGTCATTCCCTCCTTGCTGTGCAGCAGCTCTGCTTAGCCGCAGGAGCGCAGTTAAAACCAGAAGCCAATGGAACACATGATACCCAGCTATCTACAGCATGAAATGGTATGTTAGCTCTTCAAAGACAGCCTGGAGCCTTGTGGTTGTCCTCTCAAACAGCTCCTGCACTCTGCTGAACACAAAAAGACATCGTGTAAATAGCTCACTTTGCATCAAAGTCAGTTCACCAGCTGTGGATCTGCCTCCACATGTCTGGTGTGCTCTTTACCAGCAGAGATGATGGCATTTCAAGTGACCTCTGCTGAGGGTTTTGACTATTGTTTCTCACTGCATCTGGTTCAGTTACTGTCTTTCTTACCATTTATGTGACATCTTTTTCTTTGGGAGAGCTGTTTTTAATGCACAACCTTGTAGATCTGAAGGCATTAAAGCAAAATAGTTCATGCACAGGGAGCAGAACAGACCATTTCTGACTCTGGTTGCTTGTAGCTGGATTCTAAAGAAGCTGAAATATCAGTCACCTCATATGGAGCCCTCTGGTTCTGCCTTCTTTTTTAAGCTGCAGTACACAATATTTGTCTGTGTAAAAGGCCAAAATGAAAACAGGACTGGGAAGAAATAACATTATTTACTTTTTATGGGTGTTCCTTCCTTCCTAGTTTAATGAAACACTGTATCCAACTCTGCTCCAGACAATCAACTCATCTTGAAGCAGTTACAGTTAATGCCAATTAAGCCTAATGAGCAGTTTAATATAAGTGCCCAATACATTCAGCTAGTCAGCGCTGGCTGTGCTGAAAAAAAACCCCAACCACTGAACAAGGTAGTGGTGTAGGCTGAAGTATGTGGGGTTTATTGTGTAAAGAAGTACCAAGGTCATGTAAGGAGGCATCAGAATTGCTTCAGTCTACCAAGTTCTCTGATGCAACCACACAAGCTTTTGAAGATGCTAAAGCTGAGTTTCTAAAGGTTTGAATAAATTAGTCTCTTGCTGGAATTTGTTAAATGTAATAAATATTACCAAGAAAAGCCTTTTTTTTTTTTTTTTTTTTTTTTTTGGTGCAATTTCATGCCCAGTGCTCTGTGGTGTGCTACAATAAGATATATACCTGGAGGAAAACATTTTGCCACCAGGCACTAAGCGTGAATCTGAAACAGGACCAAAACTGTTGCAACTATTGCAGATGAATGATTGGATTTGAAACAAACCTCTTCCAAAGGCGGGGAGATCTGCTGTCCTGTGGGAGCAGGGTGTCACTGCTGAGAAGGCAAGGTCAGGATTAAACAAACAACACTTCCATCGTTCACTCATAATTGCAGAAGTCAGTTGGAGTTCAGCCCTTGCATGTTAGGCCGTGAAGGAGAACAGTTTCCACTTTGTCCCTTTTGCTGGTGTTTTCTCACACTCCTCCAAAACAAAAGAGTGATTTTTTTTCCTCTTACCTTTAGTTATAAAAAAGTTACAGCAAACAATTCAAGATTACACACACTAACCAGAGCTCAGTGTGTGTAGAAAGCTCACTGTGCCCTGTAGCAGCCCGCATGTGTTTCACCATATGGGGTTCTTCAGTGTAAACCTCCTGTGCTGTTTTGTAGCAGCTGGGAGCAATCAAGGGCATTTGAGTGGGTGAGCAGCACCCTTGTCCTGCCTTCACTCTGTTGTGGAAGCAGTGGGCTCCAAAATTTGTCCCAGTAGCCTTTGATGTGATTTTCAACAGACTAAACACCGAATTTGCTTAGCTTAGTGACCTGTTTGCCCGTGGCTCGCTGAACTTACCTAGCCATGGCCCTTTTTCTCCATTTTTCAAGCCAACAACTCTTGAGACTGCCAGTCTTCCTCATCTCTTTCCTGTTGGCAGCAGTTGGGTGGGTGGGCTTTTACTTTTCCCTTGTTTGCCTCCAGTGTGGGGCTGGTTTTTGTAGGGCAGCATTACTCTGGCATCAGAGCGCTGCTCACCGCGTTTGACACTCCTGCAACAATTCTTCAAGACAGACTGAGTGCTGCAGAGGTTTCTCTGTGTGTCCTTACAGTGTGCTACTGGAGTTTCACTACCTTCCAGCTTGGCTAAAGACCTTTGCTGGGTTTTAGGGGCATGAAACTTAGCTCACAGTTCTGTAGTGTCTTCTACTTTCCAAAGACAAACCTGCTCCTATCCTTTTTTTCTCCACAGAAGTGCAGTCTGCCTTCAAGAAAAAGACTTCTTGCAGCTTTTGTTTATTAACTTAAGGCAAAAGATCAACTCCCCCCCCCTATAAGCTGTGCCCTGTATTGTCAGCAGGGCAGGGATCCAGACTAACTGGGCAGCAAATATAAATCCTGTCTGACCTGCATGGTGATATTTGGAAGTATCATTACAATAAGAGCATGTTTCACACAGCAGCATTTCCTCAGTGCCCCAATCCTGGAAAATCTCCTGTTACTGGACACTCACCAAGTTGTTAATGGGGAGTTTGGAAGCAGCTATGTCAAGCTTTATAAACACACATTAGATATCTTTTTGTTTCTGCCTGGATCATGGGATCTAATCACATACTTGGAAAAAGGTTTGTATTTTCTCCTGAACTCAGACCCAAAGGCCCAGACCTCTCTGTACTTTCTAGCAGGCTTATTTCTGAGAGCTGTGCTCCCAAAACCAGGCATAGAGAATATAAGGCAGGTATTTCCAAGACGAGCCTGCTAGACAGAAACACCCTGAGAAGAGCAATTTTTGTTCTTGCTGCTCTTAGTTTTTCTCCATTGCTACCATTTGAGACTTCTCTATTATTTCCTAATAGCTTTTCTTTTCAGATGCTTTTCTGGCTAGTTGTCCTTGCATGTCGCTCTGACTCCTGGGATCTTGGACTCTTTGAACTGCAAGGAATGGTGTCTCTAACTCTTTCTTTCAAGTGTCTGTCTGTGAATGTCCAGAATTGTTCCTCTCCAGTCTGATCCTTTCACTGCTCCTAGTGCATAACACCTTACATTTTCTCACTTTCCTACCTGTTCCTACAGTATTTTCCTGCTTATGTACCTCAGAGCCCTTGTGAAGGCAAGAAAACAGAGCTCTTCTTCAGCTCTGTAGTGAAACAGCAAAGCATCACACACATTGGCAGAGCTGGTAGCAGGGAGTTTCCCGTGTTGTAGAATAGATGTTAATCTACAAACCTTGGCTACAAACCAGCCAAGTTCTGAATTTGTGTTCTTTGAAGGGACTGCATGCACCACAAAGCCCACAGCCACCTTTTCAAACCTGTGTATGCTGTTGCTAATTCTATTATGCTTCAGGAGTGAAAGTGCTGTGATTTAGAAAGGTTTCTTTCTTCACATGAGCTAAATTGGTGACAGCAGCAGCATTACTGGTGAAAAGCAGCATCCCATCAAAGCTGTACTTCACAGAAAGCAGCAAGCATGCCTCAGCACTGTCAATAGCCCACTTCCTGTGGCCCTATTAATTTGTGGATGGAAAAGTGTGATATTTAGGCAAAAGAGGCTCTTTAGCTTGTAGGAGTGCTAGCATAACAAAGGAGAGTTGGCACATCTCCAGCCTGCTCCCTCTGACCTATGGCTTCCTCCAAAGTGAAGCTGTGAGGGTTTCAGAGGAGAGTGCAGACCCTTCCTGGAGGAGCTCACTCTCCTTGCTGTGGCTTGGGGTAGGCAGAAGTGCCTGGCCACATGGTATCATGCTGTGACATCTGTACAGTGATTTCCTTGTCACCAGGGTAAATCAGTAATGACTTCAGTGCAGCAACAGGAGCAGGCTGTTATCACACACAACTGAGAGAAATGGGATTGAGTGAGAGAACTGGGGTAAATTATACCCCTTGTATGAAGTGCTGTTACTGCTGAAGTTGTTGGCAGAACTTAATTTGTTTTCTGTGGCCTCTCTTTTATACCTGTGGTTGTCTTGATAGCTCTGAATGTCAAACAAAAACTGCAACAGTCACTTCAAATATGGGAGAGGCTTGAGATGAATGTATAGAATTAGGGAAAGAACAGGGCATTGGTTTGGCTGCTTTATTGGTAAAGCCACTGACACAACTTACAGAATTGTCTTAAATCACAGTAATGAAGCATGTGTTGTCTGGAAAACTGCAATGTTAGTTTCAACACTTCTTGGCTTGTTTTTTTTATGTGACATGATAGGGAGCTGGTTAAGACTTGGCTCTGTTTATAAAGCTTTTTGGAAGCATGTTCAGAAAACGGCTGAAGTGATTCTGTTTATTTAATAAAACAACTTCGGTTTGAAAATAGCTTGAGAAGGTGAAAGATACTATAAGACTGCTTGTGAACAGCGATTTAGAACAAAAAATGTTCCCATTATCCAAGTCCTGGATACAATATGGTTTCATCTGCTGCTTACTAGAAACAAAGGGCTTGGCTGTGTTGTTCCAAAATGTGCAGTTGTGAAACTGTGCAGTTAATGAGGAATCTGGAAATGGTGAGGAAGCATGGGCAGGTGTACACTGAAAGCATTTCTTCCTCCATCTCCTCTTCATCTTGCTTAATGGAAAAGCAGCACTGTAGAGCTCAGCACGTTTCTTTTGTGTCAGTATGTGTGTGTTTGCACTCTGTGACCCCAGAAAAATGCAAGGTCCTGTGCTGGTTTGAGGTTAATTAGCACAGGTCCAAATCTGTTTCACCTCAACGATATTCCAAGAGGATTTCAGGTCTCAAATGAGAAAGAAAAATAAATTGTTTCTGCTTTGTTTGGTTTAGTTCATTTACTTTTAGAGCTAGAAATCTACTACAGGGACAATACAATCAGAGGAAGACCTGGCAGGCTTGGTTATGCTAAACCATCTCTACTGCTGGAAAAGATCTCACAGCATTTCTGCACTGGGCTGGAGGGCTGTGTTGGGGTGTATGGAGTCTCTTCCAGCAATGCCTGTGTCCCACTGCCTGACCAGAAGAGGGTTAAGGGCTGCCCACTGTTCCATTCTGTGATTCAGAGGGATTTGAAGGAAAAAGGTGTGCCTTTTTTTCCAGGAAGTCCAAAGACACAAAGGGAGATGCCTTTGGGCCTTTGTTACTTTAGTCATAGGGAGGAGCTATGTTCTATGTCACTTGGGCACTGTCTTTGGCCAAGTCATGCCCAGAGGAAAAGGGCCAATGTAGACTCTGAGGTGGGAGCATGCTGAGATTTTCCTAGACAGGGTAACAAGCTCTACCCAATTAGTAGTGTTTTTAAAAGCAGCTTTGCTACTGGACCATGAGCTGCTCCGTGGGAGCTGAACCCACTTGCATAATTCAAGAGCCAGCTCATTTGTTTTCTACTTGTAAACTGATCAGGCCATTGATTTACTGCAAGCACCAGAATTTGGAGGGACTTGAAGTGAGGAAGTCTACTCTGGTTTTATGTTGTTAATTTAGCAACACAAAGTTGCACGTTCTACTTCTAACACTGCTTAATAACAGTTGTTTTGACTGTTGGTTGGGTTTTTTGGGTTTTTTTTCTGGGTTTTTTTGGGATCAAGATGTTTTGCCAGAATTTTAGAGAAGCAAACAGTCCAGCCAAACTTATAAAGAAAATCACCTGGTATAAGCTTGGGAACCCAAGTGTGCTTTCCCAAAGTACAGGAAGGAAGCTGCTGCTTGGTGGAAATGGAGCATAAACAGAGAAAGAAACACTGAGAATGTGATTACCAGGCACGTGGGAAATGACTTTCAAGCAAGTCTCTTTAAGATCAAGAGGCATTAAGACCAATCCTGTCCACACTGACCAGAAGCAAGTTACCACTGACCCAAGTCCAGCCAAGTGGTATGAGCTAGCAAGAGAGCTGCCAGATCCCAGTTTGCAGAAATTAGTTCTGTTGTTGTGTTAATCTTGAACTAGGCTGTGTAAGAAAGGGGAGGACACTTTAGAAGGGAGGTATAATATCTTTCTCTTGAGAAGAAACTTGAGAATTTCCTCTTAGTGTGGCTGAGATGGCAGGGGTAGATGTGCTACTGCTCTCAAGTAGTGCAGTTTCTCTGGACTGTTGTGCCCTTCATGGAGCTAGCAACTCTTACGTCTGTCAAGGGCAGACCACAGTCCAAAATTTACTTGTGGGGAGCCTCCAGGCAGCTGTGGCATTTAGTGGTTGAACACAGAGGAGGGTTTTCTGCATCTACCCCTTCAAAAATTCCCCACCTCTCTCAGAGGTAACCAGCCACGCACTGCTGGGTTTGCTGGCATTGCTGCAAATGCCAGACAGCCTGAGCAGGTGCTGACAGACTTATCTTTGCAGAGCTGGGCAATGCGAGTGGGGGAGTTACAAACCAAAGGAAACAGAGGTCTGGGAAGGACCTGCAGAGACCACCAAATCTTTTTCCTGGGAAAAAACTGTACCTGGCAGCTCCTTGTCTCATGTGACCTCAAAAATCCCCTGCGCTTTCATAACCAACATGGCCTCAGAGTGTTCTTTTCTGAATCCTCTCACCTCGGTGGAGAACTCAGCCAGATCCCTTGCAGGGCCAGTTGCTTGCAAGTCTTTCTCTTCAAATTCATCCCTGTTTTTTCTTTCAGCTCATAATACCCAAACACAGAGGGCTCCTTTAACAACTCTCTGAAAGGGAGAGAGATCCTTTTTCCTGACCACTAGCTCCTAGACCTCAAACACACTGGGTGGATTTACTGAGCCTCCTGTCCAAACCAACTTGAGTACATGCAGTAAGGTTACTTTCCACTCTGTCATTTACTGCCAGAATTTACTGCAGGATTTCACTGCCCTCTTAAATGAGGCTGTACTTGTTTCTCTGCATGGTGTGTACCCTGCAGGGTTCTTCTCCTGCTTGGTTACCTCAGGACATGTAGGCACTGTCTCTGGGTGCCCTGGTTTTCCCAGCCCATCATGAGAGTGGGGCTGTGGACCTCTGGCTTTGGCATCACTCCTTGCCTGGGGCCCTACCAGGGTGTATCACTTCCTCCGAGGAGCCTGGCTGTGTTCGTGCTGCCTGACACATGAGCATTGCCTCCCACGAGGATTTCAACAATTTCATGCAGTGACAATGTCTCTGAGGGCTGAAATTTCTTATCTATTAAAGGGCTTCATGGCTTGGCCAGTGCATCAGCTTCAGCAAACCATGGGCTGTCAAGTGTAGAAGATGGTGCTTACCCATGCATTTCAGTCCTTTGAAGGTGTAAAATAGCTCGAGAATGCTGGCCTCTTATTGTTCCTCATATCGCTGTTGCTGTAATTTTCCATCATTTTAAAAATCAGTTATTCATGAGATATCAGTGCAACAAGTGGGAGTTCTTCCAAAGCCTTTTAGTTCCTATTTTCAGTCACATCATGCCAGATGTCTTGGGTGAATTTGACCTGACACAAACCTAGACAAGTCACTCTTAGACAGAAAGACACTGCACTGCAGCTTGTGACACCAGCAGGTAAAGATGCTATTTGCAAAACTCTTCCTTCACTGTGTGAGCATAAGGGTCAGAGAAGAGAACAGCAGCCTCACAAATAGCCTAGGGAGGGAGCTTGGCTAAGGTGTGGGGTTTGTGCCTATCACTTAATTTAGCAATATCAGGGGGAGGAACACATAGGAAAAGCATTTGGATATTTTCCAGATGCAGAAAGATGCAGGAAGAAGCAGGGCTGTGACTGTGCTTGGCTACTGAAATCTGTGTACAATTGCTCTGGGATACTGTAACTAGCAACACTAGGCTATTTTTAAAGCTAAAGCAGTGCTGATGAGCCTGATGCCTGTGCCATGTGCTTGGCAAACCTGCCTCTGCACGGCCGGGGTAGGTTCTCTGCAGCTTAGGTAATGATACTTTTACTGAGCTGAATCAACTGAGAAATCGTTTTCAAACTTGGGAGTATCTGTGCCCTGTGTAAAGACACTGAGTGATTTCCACCACCAGCAGCCCACTGTTCCAGAGATTCACTTTATTCCGTATGGATGAACTATACAAAAGCATGAACTCCAGTTCCACCCCCCCCCCCCCCC
>VWZE01003478.1:232035-261603 GCA_013396675.1 Eubucco bourcierii
GGGTCACTGAAAAGAAAGTGTAAGAGATGTTGTGTGACAGGAGTAGAGGTGCAGATTATTTATTGCTGGTGTACATCTGTAAGTGGCTACAACTGGTTCTAATTCTGCTGGTACTGCCCAGCTACTCTGAGCAGCAATGAAACCTGTACCAGTGCTGCCAGTGAAATCACTGCCAGTGGGTGCTGCAGTTTAAAATTCCCCTGACAAACAGTGGCAGATCTCACCCGTCAGAGCTATTGTGCCAGGTTTTCTTTGGACGTAATTGCCGGGTTGAATCAGACTGTGCGTTTTCCAGGGTTTAGAAAAGCCGCAGTCACCATGGTTAGAGTCGCTCTGGTTTCCCGAGCCGGAGCCGGGATGGCAGCGTGTGGGAGGTGTGTTTCATTGCCATGTGCCCCTGGAGCAGAGGCTGGGCGGGCGGCTGGCTTCTCCCAGCCCTGTGCTGATCTGCGGCTCGGAGGAGTGCAGCATCCAGGAGGGAACCCGGCAGCCTCCGCAGCAGGCAGCGAGGGCTCGGGGAAGGGACGGTGGCTCCGTGTGCAGGTGTGGTGTGGGAGAGGAGGGTGACTGCCGGCTGAGACAGCGAGCGGCGGTGAGTGGCTCTTCCTCCTGCTTCCCCAGACTGAGCCCAGCCTTCCTACTTTCCTACAGCTCTCAGGTAGCCTCTTTCTTTGTACCTCTCACTCTCTCCTTTTTTTACCTGCTCTCCTTTTCTCCCCTCATCCCTCAGTCTTCGACTTTCCTTTCTTTGTTCGTGCCTCGGGACGCAGTCTCATGCAAATACAGTGGGTTCTTTGAACATTTGTAGCCTTATGCTTTGGGAACTGATGGCTTGCAGGGATTGTCTGTAGTGGATCTAGAAGTAGCTGAACACCCTATTTTTATGTTTCTTCCTGTCGGCTCGGGGAGGCAGGAACTCGGTTCGCTTGAGGCTCGAATTCTGCTAGAAGCAGCTGTGGCAGTGGCATCCTGCGACTGGCTTCCTCAGTAGAGATTTTCAGGAATTCTGTGGGGTGCAAGAAGCTTGTGGCCATTTTACTGCCCTCTGCTGCTGAACAGCTTGGGTAACTTCTCACCTCACATCCCCTAGAGGGATGAGTCCCCTGGATACAACTGGCTTTACTAGCGAGAGCCCACATGAAAGCGTGCTCCTTCTTCTGCTGTTGTTATTATTCTAGTGGGCTGTGTTGATTTGTGGTACATTTTATTCAGTGAAACACCTGATCAGCCCAGTTCTGCTCTGTGACTGGACTCTATGTAGGATTAGGAGTTTCAGTAGTGGATCAGGAGCAAATCCTCTACAAAACTAGATCTTGCCTGTGTAAACAGTTGCACTACTTTTAACTACCATACTGTAGCCCTGATACAATCCTCCCCTAGTGCAAATTGAGGTATGCCAGTATGAACATGCTTATACCAGTGTAGCCTGTTCCCCTCTGGGAAAGGAGAACAAGCTATTCCGGTAGAGAGCACTTGTATTTAACTCTGATTTTATCCACGTTTTCATGGTATTGGCAGAGCTATACCAGCAAATAAAACTTGGATGAACTGGTACAAGATGTTGTACAGAACAAGTCTTGGTCTACAGACTGGCTCAGTAACTCTTTGGCAAGTGAGTGTTGGATATGTTGTGAGTTTATTATCTTGCCTTTGTGGCTGGAGGTGTGGTGGAAGGACTTGGTGTTACTGTTGTTGTATATTCACAGTTCAGAAACCAAGAACTGGTCAGTGTGTTTGCTATGAAGCCATGACTGAGAGTCATGTGAGTCATGGCTGCAGTTTATTTTTAAATAAGGTACGTAAGACTTCATTCACTTTCAGACTACTTGCTGACCTTTGTTTTTATTTGCAGCATATTGGCAATGTAAGAGGGCCGTGGCAGAGACACAAATCCCAATAATGCTTACTTGGAAGTGTCTTGGAGCTGGCAGGGAAACAGAGTTGTTAGAGCAACACTGAATATCTTGCTCTAGTGAAAATCAAGTATCCAGTGGCTCTAAAATACTTGGCAGTTGTATCTATGGTTGCCTACCTCAGCAGGGCAGCCCAGAGATTGATGGGCAGCAAGTACAGAGAGAAACTAAAAAATTCCAATCAGGCACCATAATCACAAATACTGTGGTTCACTGATGGGGTTTTGACAGAACTGCTGCTAATCTGGGTGATTGCTATGTGTCTTGTGGAAGAACCTTGTAGGAGAGATTCTTGGTGCTTGCAAGCAAAGGAGAGAAATACATTTGGTGTGGGAAACACATTGGGGGAAGGCAGTGACACCAACAGACTAGGCTACTAGGAACTATCTTAATTGCACATGATTGACAGATTTCAGGAAACATGGGACCTAAATAAAACATCAAGTTTTTCCTCTACCACACAGTGTATTCACTCCATATATGACTCTTTTCTTTTGCAAAATGAGAGGCAGATGATGGTGAGGTGAAGGAGTCTGCAGGAGGAGAAGCTGGTGCCATTAAGGGACTGCAAGACTTTGCTGGGAGGAACATGCTTTATTGTGCTGCTTGCTGGCACAGTTACCTTGCCAGGCTGGAAAGGGAAATAAATTTTCACAGAACCTAGTGGTTTCCTCCTGTGAGTTGGTGCCACCTCTGTCTCGTTTAATTTCCACCTTTGCTTATTGTGAGTGAAATTTCAGTGCTGTATTTCTCAACTTTGTTACCTCCAGACTGAGCATTGCTTCAGAAACATCTTTCCAAGTGTCTTGTTCTGCAGAGCAGGGAGGAAAATTCCTTTACCTGTTTGTTTTCCTGAGCTCACTGACTCCCCATGACTGATGATGGTGGTGGAGGTGGCGCCCATTAGTAGGCTGAGGCTCTTGCCTACAGGCTAGGCTGAGACTGGGTGGCACAGGCAGGCAGCAGTTGGTAAAACTGGCATATGGTTGTTAAGAGCAAGTAGGTGACCTTGGACAAATCTAGACATTCAGCCTAGTGTCCAGCTCACCCTGGTCTTCACTGCTTCTATCTAGAAGGAAAGTGATCTGTAACAGTCCTTTTGCTGGTTTAGATTACTTCCCTCCCTGAGCTGACTCACAGGTTTTACCTGCTCTGTTTGCATCAAGTGGGAGCCACCGGCTGTCAAGAGCTGATCTTTCTCCTCAGAGTCCAGCAACATTGGAACGAAAGGCAGAAGCATCAGACAAGTCCTTGCCTGCAGTTCTTAGCAGCAAGGCTTGCAGTTGGGACACTTTGCATGAAATTGACAGGCAGAAGCAATGTCAGCTCAGCCCGGCTCCCGCAGGAGTCTGCAGAATCCGTTGGTGAGCGGGTTTGAAAAGCTCCTTTTTATTATTTCGTTGCCTCCACTTTTAACCAGAAATGAAATGGTTCATTATAAAACATCCAATTGTCCTTAGTGCAATTGCATCGCTGGTGTCTGCGGGATGTGCTGTGGGCTGCACAGGGAGAAGTCATTAATATCAGTGTTTAGACATTTCCCTAAAGATGAAGAGATGACTGCAGCAGAAGATTAGTTCTGCTGGGAAAGGCAGTGAATGAGCTGACCTGATCAGGAAGAAGATGTTAAAATGTTACGCTCTTCAGCTTTCTCTGCTTCCCTCAGACGTTAGCTGCTGTAGTCTGTTGCTCTTCAGTAAAATATGTTTAGGTCCAAGTGCTGCCTGGGATGGCTAGAAACCCAATATGAGGCAGGGGCAATTGTTTCTTGCATGTTTGTACAGCTCCTAGCACTTCTGGTTGCTGTGCCGACTGATTGCTAGTGGTTGAGCAATAGTATTTGTTACTGCAGCTGGTAATAGCAGTCTTGTGCTCATGCCTTGCAGGGGAATGTGCACAGCCATGGGATGTTAAAGATTTTTGTACCTTTCAGAGGCATCACAAAGTCTGTACAGACCACCTCACCTTCTGCCATGTTAAGTGCTTCCTTACTTCATTTCAGAGATAGTTGTTTGTTCCTTCCTTTGTTACCCTCTCAAAGTTTTCAGATCTTTTCCGTCCGGGCTCTTTGTTTGTAACTTTTCTGCTAGGAGGTTGTAGGCAGCAACAACTTTGAAGTCTACTTTTGTAATACAGACCAAATATTTCCAGAAAGCACCATGGGATCCCCATTCTTCTCCACTGCCTCCTTACAGCACTGCTTGTTTCTCTGAGAGGACCTCACTTCTACCTTTTGGATGCCCAGCCCTGTGGTCACCACTGTAGGTCAGCATCACCCTGCTAAGGAGGCTACAAAACTCCCCTGATTTTACAAGCCTGGGGATCTGGCCTAGCCCAGTTGCAACGGTAATATTTCCATTTATCTTAGTTTGTTTGTCTTGAAAAGTCTCAGTGCAGCAGCTCTGACCCCTCTCTGTATGAGCCACACAGCCAAAGCCTATTGCTTTTTTCCTGATGTGGAAAAGATGAGCTGGTCAGCCTTGAGCCCAGCTCAAATCCGGCCTCATAAAAGCTGTCTGTCACCTTTTAGCCATTCTTCTTGCCACTTCCTTTTCGTAGCAGAGATAATGGGAGCGTTTCCTGCTAACTCCTGTCTCTCTGTGATAAATTGCCATGGTCTTTATTGGAAAGCATTGTATGGCCGCTCTTAGCGCTGTGATAAAGAGAGAGCTGTGAATCGGCTGCATTGTGTTTGGCTTCCTTTCAGCCAGGGCCAGTCTGGACGCCCAGGACCTGATCTTCCTTCTGTGCCAGCCCTCAGCTCGCCTTTGTATGGGAGGCAGGGATTTTTGCTTGTTTGTTTAAAGCCACCTTCACACTTTAGATATGGAGCCGTTGAAGGTCAGTGGGGCCCATAAATCTATAGATTGGGATCTGCAGGTGCCCCGTGTATTTTTTTGTGCTTTTCTCCTTCTGTTGAGGCAGTGCTGGAGCTGCTGTAGATGTCCTTGTGTTGGTGTTGTGCAGCATGGTCCTCACCCTCCCCAGCTAGGAACTCCCACCTCTCTGGGCAGATTTGCTCTCAACCCCTGCTTATTTGCAGTAGTTAGAGCTTGTAGCAAGGGATGTTTGTAGCCAAGCAGCAGTGGTTTGTTTCAGTTTGGGAGTTTTTCTTAGATCTTTCCAGTCAGTGACAAAAAAAGCCAGTATCTGTATAGGTTAGCTTTAAAGCAATGAGAGGGGTCCTCTTTCTGAATTCCACAGCTTTCAGATTTGTTGTCTTTGTCAAGAAGCATATTTTCAGGTTTTCTGCCCACAAGACTGGGAGCCTTGATTCCTCAGGGCTTTCGCTTACGGCCGATAACTCTGACAAAGAGTTTTTGTCTGCCTTATGCCCAGCACGCATGCGGCTGCGGCTGGTAGTGGGACAGTGTACGAGTGGCAGAGTAGTCACTGGCAAAACTATTGGGATAGTATTATTTGAACAGGTAGGAGGAGATCAACAAAGACAAATGCACGTCTGAATGTGTAGGATGTGGGTGTGTTCATTCACCTAAAACTAAGCAGCTCCCTGTGGCCAAATCAAAGGAAAGCGCCAGTGCAGAGTTTATCCTGTCTCCTCGGTTTCATCAGCTAAGTCACAGATAAACTGGAGGAGAAGGAAGGGCTGAGGCACACACAGACAGCTTCTCAGCTAAGAGTGGATTTTGTTGTGCGTGGCTTCAGTCCTTTGGGCTCATTTAACACGACATAAATTCCACCCCAAATGCTCTTTGTGGGCTGTCTAGTTTCCTTCCTCCCACTGAGATTTTTAATTAACAATCAAGGACCAAAATAACTGCAGTGCCATCTCTTAACTGTTGTCGAGGGAAGGGCTTGATGGTCTCTTCTCTGGGAAACAGTGGAGTTTATGCAAGAAATAGAGAGTATATTAATTTCCTGTAGGATTTCAGGGAGAGTGGCCCTATCAGAGGGAGCATAGGTGGGTGCTAAATTTAAACCACTGCACAAAAGATCTTTTCAAAAATAGATGCACTTCCTTAAAAGTTCTTTGGTCTTGTTTATTCAGCCCTCCTTGTGAAGGCCCTTGAGGTTTACAGAGCCTATCTGAATCTGACAGAAACAAGAAAGTAGAGGAGTGGAAAATTCAGTGTGATGAGAGTACCATGGGATGTGGGCATTTCTCCCATCACTTAGCTGTTCTTCAGAAGCAGATGAGCCATGTCGGCCATAATTTACTGTGCTTGGGGTCACAACCATTTGGGGTTGTTCAGCCTGGAGAAGCAAAGGCTCTGGGGAGATCTTATAGTGGCCTTTCAATACCTGAAGGGGACCTAAAGGAAGGCTGGGGAAGGACTGTGTACAAGGGCACATAGCAGTAGGACAAGGGACAATGAATTTACACTAGAGAAGGGTAGATTTAGATTGGACACTAGCAAGAAGTTCTTTACTATGAAGGTGGTGGAACACTAGCACAGGTTGCCCAGGGAGGTGGTGGGTGCCCTGTCCCTGAGACATACAAAGTCAAGCTTCATGAACCTCTGAGCAACCTGTTGTAATTGAAAATGTCCCTGCTGGCTGCAGGGAGGTTGAACTAGATGATCATTAAATGTTCCTTTCAACCCAATGCATTCTACGCTTCTATGAGATGCAGTTTGTGCTTATACGGGACATCAAGGTAGAAATATCCTTCTGATCTCAAAGTTTTGGCATTTGGAATTGTTCATTTCCTTTTTCTTGAGCTTGTGTTTGGGGACAGTGGATGCTTATGACATAAATAAACTGGAACTGATTCTGGAAAGTCTTTGTGAAGTTGAACAGCACTTGTTTTCCCTCTTGTAAGACGGTTTATAAACATCCTTTCCTGCCTTTACCTTTGCCTTACTGCCATGTTGAAGTTCTCTTCTGAGCCTGAGTCTGAAAATGGTTCAACAGGACTTGAGATAGAAGGCTGAGTTTGTTTTACTGTGTTACAAGGGGGCAATATTTCACAAGCAAAGGAATAATGTCAGAAGGACATGATCAAGCATGAAAGCAGGTCTTTAAATTAGCTTAGTGTTCCCTAGTAATTGTGTGGTGGGAGTGTAGCCCCAAGGCACAGCCTTTCCTAGATTTAATTATATAAAGGCAGAGGTGGATATCATAGAAAGCCATCAGTGAGGCTTGCAGTCATCTGAGTTTTTTAAAATGGCATTAAAGCTTGAAGTAGGATACTTCCATTAAAAGGGAATATGATCTCATTATGTGATTTAGACAGTGGTATGAGGCTGTAATGATGCTCTTTAATATGTTCTTTCTAAAGAAAAGTATCAAGCCAAGAAGTGACCTTGAAGATGTGGCCTGCTTGCAGATGATGTAGCTGCATGCCTGTCCAAAGCCTTGTCATGGCTTGAAATCTATAGTAGCTTTAGCTAAAACATCTAAGGAAATTTCTCTTAGTTTCAGTGTACCAAATAGCACATTTCCCTCACTACCCTGGGCTTATCCCAAATCCTGTCACCCCCTGAAAAGGCTCACTGGAATCTTCTTGCAGGCAGCAGGAATAGCAGATGCTGTGCAGGACTAGGTTCCCTCGTACCAAGTCCTGTCAAGGTGGTCTGTTGGGATGACCCTTATCACACAGCTGGGGTCTGTAGCCCCTACAGCACCACTACAAATCCAGGGTTATTATCAAGATGTTCTCCTAGGTAGTCAGGTGCAGTTCAAAAGGGTTGTGTGGAGGTCATGGGAGGGTGTTACTGACAGTCACAGTGCTTGCCAACTGCAGAGGGCTCTGGGGTGCAGTGTGTGTGCTCAGTGAGGGGTAATGACTGGAGAGCTCAGTGTGCCAAAGGTGAGTTGTGCTTTGCCATTATGGAACTCATTAATGCTCTTCATAGGACTCAGAGACTTGCTCCCTGAAATGCTCAGGCTTGGAGACATTGTGTTCACAGCATGCCTCAAACCAAAACTGTCACTGAAGATGAGCTATCAATATTAATAACTGCAATAAAAAGTAAGCAGGGCACTTCAAATCTGCTTTTCAGGTGGAATTTTTTTGAGTCACATGTCCAATGTTTTCAGCCTTGGGCCAAATCTTATTTATATTGAAATTCATAACTAAGTGCTTACTTCCTAGCACAAAGATTTTAACACTGCTTCTTAGTGCCTAACCTCATACTGTGCCCACACCTCCAGCACAAGCAGCAGGGACTCAGGGGTCATCTGAATTGCAAGTGAAGTGTAATGGTGGCTTCTATCTGCTTACTTGAGCACCTGAGTAAGCTCCTCAGAAGCAGACATCAACATGAATTGCACAAAGATCTGGCCATGTGGTGCTGCTGGCCTGATTTCTCAGACAGAATTTCTAGCCCGCCTTGCCTGCCCTCCTACTGTAGCCCACGCTGTTAGCCCTACTCCAGCTCAGAGGTAATTTGTCTATGTGTGACTGAGCTGTGCTTATACCTTAATTTCGTTGTAAATCTGTCTCCAACAGCCTCTTGATTTCACTGCTAAGAAGCAGCTGTGACAGCCACGTGAATCCTTGCATCACCTATATGAAACTTTAATTTAAAGAAATATATAAATATTTCTAGATAACCAGAAATGCAGAAGCAGAGATCTGAGTTTCTCTCAACATGGATCCATACTGGAATCTCTTGGCTAGTGTGTTAAACAAACTGCATTAGGATATCAGCTGTGATCTGTGTGGGCACTTTTCCTCCTGTACATTACAGATTTGCTTGGCTGTAGCTTTTGTTTTGGTGCAAAGTCTTTGCTAATCTGCATTTTAACTTTGTTTTCCTACTTAAAAGAATGCTAACCCGAGATACCACTAATAAATTAACTAAGTGAAAATACAGTGGGATGGATAAGCATTCAGGTGTTTGAGGTGTGCTTGACAGGTGTCATTTACCTTTTGATTATCTTCAGTAGAACATGAGATTAGATGGCTGAAGAGGATTCAAAACAAGCACTTTACCTTCCTGTACAGACTGGTGCTTCAGGAAAATACCTTTGCACAAGCTTTACTTGGTAAAGATGCCTTCAGAAGCAGGGCTTGAAAGAGATTTTGCAGAGTGTGATGTACAGAAAATAAAGTGAGGGACCAAGACGAAGGTCTGCAGGAAAGGTGCTCACTCCTGTCTTTCACAGAGTGATGGAGGCTTTCTGATCCTCCCAGTAATGTGAGTAAACCCTTCAATTCTGCAAGCACTTGCTGTTGCCAGGGCAATAATTAATGTTGATGTACTAGTTGTAATTATAGCAAGTGAGTTATGATCTGTGCAGTTAGCAGGGGAAAGACCAGGGAAATTGCTAAGTCAGGAGAAGCCCCTTAGTGCTAGTGGGAGGTTTAATCTGCTTTGTTAAATTAATAGCCTTCTGTATAACAATCAATTTACAGTTTAAAGGACAGAGGAGGTGGATGTAAAAATCATTAAGCATTCATTTCAGTGACCCACTCTCTATTCTTAGCTAGCATAATGTTTACAGTGCAAATTGCAAGTGTTTTAAGATGAAAGAAAATACAGGGATTTGGTATCTAATACCTACTGCAATGCCTGTTTCTAAGCCATAAGGTTGCAGTGATCCCTTTCCCAAACACAACATGGCTTTAGTGATGGGCTGGTGTTTGCTCAAGAGAGATGTTTATCCAAACCAGACATGACTCTGAAGATAAGGGATTTTCTACATGTCAAATAAAAATGGTTTGCTCTTTGTGACCCTACCTTCAGGTTTCTTAGTCCTAGGATAAATAAAAATGCCCACAAGGAACGATTTGGGATGTTTTTTTCCTCAGTGTAGGCATTCAGTGCCTGGTTTTCCCTGTAGTTGTTCTGTTTGTGGTCTTTGTGCATAATGCTCACTGTAGAGAGAGATTAATTGTGAGAAGATTATGTGTGTAAGTGTTGGTGGTGCCTAAAGCTGCAAACGTTCTGGTGTTTACAAAGGAAACATTAATTAAGACATTTTATAGAGAATTAAGGGAGGAAATAGTTTTGTCTCCTGATTACTACCTAATTTTCACTGCCCAGTGCAGGAAAAGGCAGGTCGAGAAGCAGAAGGTGATAGAAAGAGGTTGTTGTTCTGTTCTCAAGAGACAGCAAGAGCAGATTGCTGGGAGTGGCTGTAGTAGGCAACTTCTACAGAAACAGAACAAGAGAAGAAGCTCTAAGGATTCTTCAGGGCATGTGAGCTTCCAGTTAGGTTGTAGGGATGAAGTAGCCACACTCCTGAGCTTGCTGAAACAGCTGGGAGAAATCCTTCCTCTCATGTATAATCTTAGTAAAGCCATCTGTAGCTTCAGCTTTCCATAGCTTCGTTCCTTTGCTGCAGCTGGGTGTCTTTGGCAGCCTGTGGTATTTGGCTTTCCAGCTTGGCCTGATCAAGCATGGCATGGAGCAGAGGGTATGGCATTCTTTAAGATGGGAGCTTTCCTGCAGCATTTCAGTGTATTCATCCAGAGCACATGCAGGTTTTAAAGAGTGGGGCTCCATCAAGCTGCAGGCACTGGTTTGGGATCCAGCAGAGCAGGATGTGGTCTAGGAGGAACACGCAAGGGGGACCATCACTGGTGAGGTATGGTCCTTTTACCAGCACCACAGAGGAGTAGCTGATGCAAATAATTCTGGGAGTGGCCAACACTTAATGTGAAACTTCATTGCTTCAGGTTCCAGCTAACAAGATGACAGCCCCAAACACTCAGTGCCAGCTGTATTGTGCTTGTTTGACCAAGTCCCTAACCAAAAAACATGGATTATGTAGAGGAAAAGGAAAAAAAAAAAAAAAAAAAGCTGCACAGACACATTTCACTGCATCAGGTTTTCATAGAATCATAGAATGGAAAGGTTGGAAGTTCCAAACCCCTGCCATAGGCAGGGACACCTCCCACTAGCACAGGTCACTCAAGGCCTCACCCAACCTGGCCTTGAACACCTCCAGGGAGGGAGCAGCCACAACCTCCCTGGACAGCCTGTGCCAGTGTCTCACCACCCTCACTATAAAGAAATTTCTCCTAACATCCAGTTTAAACCCATTGCCCCTTGTCCTATCACTGCAAGACCTTGCAACTAATCCCTCCCCAGCCTTCCTGTAGGCCCCCTTCAGATATTGGAAGGCTACTATAAGGTCTTCTGGAAGCCTTCTCTTCTCCGGACTGAAGAGCCCCAACTCTTGTAGCCTGTCCTCCTAGCAGAGCTGCTCCAGCCCTCCTCTGGACCCACTCCAACAGTTCAATGTCCTTCAATGTGGATGTTTTATTCAACTATTAGTAGATTGCTTGTCCAATTGCCTACTTTATAAATAGGTATTTTAAGAATAGCTTCCAGAAACAGATTTCACAGACTTTGGATTGATTGTGGTTGATCAGGGGCTGTAAATCACCAGTGCACCCCTGCTTTTTACACTTTTTTTACACTGTTTTACACTGATTTACATTTGTTGAGGATCTGTACTGGTGTTTTTCCTTGTGAATACCTAGTACTGTAATGGCTAGAAATTATGTCTGCTAACAATTTGCCTTCTCTTTTCATTCATGAAATTTTTGCCTCCTCAGGGTTAATTGAATTAGGAACTGTCACTATCTTTATATTTCATTTTCTTTATCGATGCAGATTCTGGAGTGAGTGACTGACTCCTCACTGTGAATACAAAATATGCTCTAATTTGATTTCTGGGAAATATTTAGTGACCAGAGAAGGAGAAGGTTGTTTGAAACAAGCTTTGAATAAATTAAGAGCTCCCCCCCCCACCTAACTTGCACCGCCTTCTTGACTATACAAAACCCTTAATTAACTATTTATAGAGAGGTGCATGTTTCCAATCTATTTTAAAATACTGGAAATTAGAGTAAGCAAACCAACCTACCCACCAGTTTGCAGAGGGTAGGGGCAGGATAATGTCTGCACAGTGTTTAGCTGTGTGGTAATTATGTTTCGGGAACATAGGAAATTTAAAGATGGAGTCAGGAAAATTCCATCCCCTAAAGTCTCAAGGCTGATTCTGAAAGCTGCCACTATTTTCCCAGCAAGCACAAAAGGCCTAAAATACAGAGCATGAAGGATGCTGGGATCCTGGAGTGGGTCTAGGCATGGGCAGTGAAGCTGGTGAAGGGTCTGAAGAACAGGGCTACTGAGGAGCAACTGATGGACCTAGAACTCAGTCTGAAGAAGAGTAGGCTGAGGGGAGACCTTCTCAAATCCCTGAAAGTAGGTTGGAGACAGGTGGAAGTTGGTCTCTTCTCCCAAGGAGCAAGTGATAGGACAAGAGGAATGGCCTCAAGTTGCACCAGGGGAGATTTAGGTTGGACATTAGAAGAAACCTCTTCCCTGAAAGGGTTCTCAAACACTGAAACAGGCTCCCCAGGGGGATGGTTGAATCCCTGTCCCTGGAGATATTTAAAATATGCAGAGATCTGATGCTGAGGGACATGGTTTAGACTTAGTAGAGTTAGATAATGGTTGGAGTCAATGATCTTAAAGTGTTTTTCCTACTGAAATGATTCAGCTCTTCTCTGAAAGGCATCTCTGCCGCAGCACTGATCAGCTGTACATCTATCTGTTAGTCACTGCCTTCACCCAAAATGGATCTGGTGCCAAAAGAGGAGAGCACTGGCAGATCCCATTTGCTTTCATGGCAGCCATGAGGTTTGCTGATAAAATAACTCCTATCCTTGCTCCTTGGTTGGCTGTTCTGAAACCACCTCAGATTGCAAGTCCCATTGGGCAATTACACCCTGTTAAGTTCAGCACTTTCACTGCCCTGTGCTTCATGGGGATTTTACATGGGCTTTTTTACCTGCTGTGTTTTTCATTTTTTAAAACATAAAGCGGTCTCAAAACCAAGGTTAGCAAGAAGTTTGTTTCTTGCTGCTGAATTATTTATTCCTATTTAAGATCTGGTGAACAGCCCACACTTAATAGACCATTACTGCTTAAAGAGCTGTCACCATGAAAGGCGAAGTCCTGACAAATGCTGTGTTTAGTGGCTCTGTCAGTACTCAGAGTTACTTTTCCTACACTTTTATGATCACAAATAGTGATCACAGAAGTGACCTGAGTTGCAGACTTCAGGGTGCTTTACTCTACCAACACTAACAACCAGATGAATTCGTGCAAGAGCTAGAGTGGAGATTTTTTGTGGAGAGATTAGATTTCTAGGAGACCTTACGGATTCTGCAGCAGCTGGTGTCTTCAGCTCAAGACATGATGTCCTTCTAGGACAATTCTTCATCTCATCTGCTGGGTTTTGAGGGAAGGCAGGGGCAGTGTTGCCTTGTATTGCATAAGGATTTTGGTAACATAAGGTCAGTTCTTGGCCTTCTGCAATTCTGGCCTGGTTTTGATTTTTTCCCTGAACCCCCGCAGAACTGGTTTCCATGAAGCATCTGCCACGACTTGAAGCAGCCTCCAAAATACTGATTTGGGCTTCAGAAAAACAAACTTGTCTTCAAACTAGCCATGAAAGATTTGAAGCTCAGAAGTGTTCATCTTTAGAAGTCTTTTATGGTTGCTTATTTCCTATCAGATACTTCTTCACCTGTGAATTTTTGTTTGAGTTCTAGGTCACATATTAATGGTATCAAAGTACAAGCTTATGTTTTTTGAATCCTCCAGAGTCTCTTATTTGCCAGAGGTGATTCTGAGCAGAGGCAGGGTTATTTAGGTGTCTGAAGAGCACTGTTGTGAAAACACTGAACACACTTTCCTGTTGCATCCCTTTGACCCCTGGCATGTTCTGTTCAGCATCCCCTACAACTCTCACAAGCTTTATGTATCTTGAGGCCAGCTTGGGCAGGGCAGACCTCCAGAGCAAGTATCTTACTGAGCAAGGAGATAATGAAGCCTCATTGTGTTAAGGATTTGTCACTTGTGCTGGATTCACTGGTTGGGTTCATAGTACTGCCCTTCTCTCTGAGGACAACAGTACAGTTTCCCTCCTTTCTTTAGGCATTGATTCTCACAGAGCAGTCAAGAAGTTAATATATTCATATTTTCTAAGCCTGTCAAATTTCCTTGACTTTTGCCAACTGTACAAAAGACATTGAGAGGGAGGATAAAACAGGTAGAGATGCAGACAGACACACAGAGATCTTTTGGAAACCAAGCCAAATATTTCATGTATATTGTAGAATCTTAATAGTCAGAACTACATTTTCTCCCACCGAGGAAAAATGTCTGGTGTCTAAAAAACTCCAAAACAAAAGAGGAGTCCTTTTATCTCTGGTTTTGTGCTGCACTGCATGATGAGGTAAAATCTTGTAGGTTGAGTCTGTCCATCTCAGGCTTTCTCTGAAAAAATGCCTTAGTAGTCTAAGATGCAGTCTCAGGGGAGCTGCAGGCCAAAAATTCTTCTCTTTTACCCAAAATAAAGAAAAAGTGAGTTGAATTGTATGCACACCAAATAGAGTGAATGAAAGGCTCTGCTGCTGTCACCTTCTAACTGGAGTGAAAGCCCTGAAAATGTGGATGGCACACAGACACATCTCTGCTGCTGCCTCTCAGGGACCTGCTGTCACTGGAGGTCCTCTATCAAAAATGACCCAGCTAAGAGGAACTTAGTCAAGCTGGTCTTTGTGGTCAAACAGAGATGAGCTGCTACCAGCAGTTTGTATTAAGATATGTAAGACAAGAGCCAGGGCAAATTATGGAGTGGATAAAAGACTCTTTCCTTTGTTACTGCCCAGTGACTGCTCCCAGTTGAACAAAGCATCCAGATTTCTCCTTGTCAAGACTGTGGCTTAAATAAGTGTGGAAATGAGAGAGCATCAGCAGAGTAATTCTGTCGTTTATCCTGTGGTTGAGTAGTGTGAAATAGTAGGTGATGGGAACATCGGAGCAGTTGGTCTCTCTGCATAGTAAATACAGCAGCAGTTGAAAGAGGTTGTGACCTGGTGCATGGCCTGCCTTTAGTGTCTGGAGGGATTCTACCACCAACACCAACATGAGCTGGCTGGCAGTATTCCACTGACATGGTATTGCCGAGACAAAATGATGCTGAATGCAGCCTTTTTGTTACCTTGTCCAGAAAAGACTCCACCAGGAGAGCAAAGTGTAAGAGCTGAATGGACAGCTGGTTTATGTTTGCAACATGTTCCCCAGCCTGCTTTCACTGGAGGGACCTGGGATTTCTGAACACCTTCCTCACCCTTGCCAGATCACTGCTTTTGGGGAGAGAATCCCACGGATCTGTTTTTGCTCTGAGCCAATTACGAGCAGTTCCAGAGGCGGAGAGCTGAGATGGTTTTTCTGGGAACAGGGGCAGAAAATAGCTCGGTGTTAGCATTCCAAACCCAACTATTTAGACCTGGATTATTTTTAAATATTGTGCTTTCAGACACATAACTAGCTGCATCTTCATCTGCTCTCACTTTCCTTTTTTTTTTNCACTCAGTGGTATGCAACCAAGAGTATCTGTGCCAAAAGGAAAAAAAAAAAAAAAGGTTATTTACATTGCTTAATGTTAGGGAGCTGCATTCCTTGCTGCTTCAGAGATGCTGTTGGCTGCAACGGGAACCTGGGGACTTTCTGAGCCCTGGCACATGTTTGCAGGATGGTTTTGTTGGGCAATTCAGTTGATCAGAGACAGGGCAGGAATGAGTGGAGAGAGCTGCAGCCACCTCATTTCACCTGGCTGTCACCACACATCATCAGCCCGAAACAGGCAGTGCTGTGGGAGGTTGGTGAAATGCTGCTGCTGAATCACAGCCACTTTCATGGGGGGACATGATAACAGGTTGGGATTTTAGGGAATATTGTGCCCTCAGAGCACTGCACAAACATTAATTCATCCTTCATCCTCTTCTTATTGCAGCTGTGTGGCCTGGGGGAGTCCCATTTTCAGGCTAGCCTCAGCTGCTAGCAGTTAGCCCCTTATTTGGATGTTACACAGCCTCTCATCTGGTGTCTCACCCATCCCATCTTGGTGGGATGGGTTCAGAAAGATCTGCTGCTCAGAGTGGTTTTGGTAACTCATATTTGTGGGAGTCCAGACTGGCTTAGATCAAATTAAGCACTTGGGCATTGAGGTAATCTGCTGGAGGAAGGAAGGAGCAGATCCTCTTTTGCCTTGTAAATCATGGCTGGTTTATAAAGCAGCTACAGGCTGCTGTGTCAATAAATGTAGAACAAGCTGAAAACCTGAAACATTGGCACTGCCTTCTTCAGGGATTAGCAAGGCAGGTGGAGGAACAGAGCAGCAAGGGAGGTTCTTAGACTGTAACACATTTGTGGCAATCCCACATGTATTGTCTCAGCTGTGAAGGCTGAGCTGTGGGAGCCCACTGAGGGTTCCCTATTAAACCAGGGCCTTCAGGCCAGTGCGAGCATCGGGGCAGTACTGGGAACAGGGAGGGCAGGTGTGCTGGTTCAAAGCTCATTGGAATATTCTTATGAAAAAATATATAGGCTGTGAAAAGAAAAACAATGGTGATGTCTACTTCACTCATAGGCTTGCTGAGATGTAGAAAAACAAGGACACAAATATAGATTAAATACAGATAGAGTCTCCGTCTCTCTGGGAGCTTCTTGTCCTCTCCTCTCTACTGTGTAACCTAGCTAACCTCTCTGCTTCTAACCCCCCTTGCCAATCCTCCAAACTCACCTTGTACATAAGGCAAACCCTGGGGTAAGGTAGAGGGGTGGGGAGAAGGTGGAAGGGTGCTTGGGAGCCCCTCCTGAGGACTCTGATTTCTGGGAGGGGAGTTGTGTTTCTGTGTTACCTTTAACTCGTATATTTCTGTAAATATTCCTGCCTTTGTGTATATCTCTGCTTGTATATTGTGCTGAGCTGTAAATAGAGCTTCAGTCCTTAACTTCCAGCTGGCTGAGTCTAGTCTGGGTGATTTTATAAAGTGGAGGTGGGGAGGGTTACTCCCAAACCATCACAGCAAGGCAGAGTGCTTTAGCTCGTACTCAGCCCATTTTCCATCTATTGCCACTTGGTCACCTCTCATGCTTGCGAGACCTGCCCTCCCAAACTGTACTGCAACTCTGGGCAACTTTCTCCTCTTTGCTTTCCCAGTAGTGTAAAAGAGATGGAAAAACTTGGATGTTGTTTTGAGAAAACCTAAAGAGGTTTTCTTAGCACAGTAACTGGTCCTCGAGAAGCAGCAGATCTTGTAGACTGCAATGCTCACCAAAGGCTGGTTTAATGCTTCTTACTGCTAGCAAGAACCCTGCCTCTGGCTGCACATGGGGTGAGAATGAAGCTTGTAACTCAGGAAGGAGACAGTCATAATATCTGTTTATCTGGGTAAGAAAGAACTGCTTGTTAGATGGATATAAAAGAAACCTTTAATTCCAGCCAGGATAGTCTAGCATGGTAGCCAAGCGGTGCTAAAGAGCACATTACCACCAAGCTCCTCTAGTATGTGATGTGTGAGGAGGCTTTTGGGGAGACAAATGCTCTTCTTTACCCTCACTGAGCAGCAAGATTTATCTTACTGATCAAACTGCAGATCTGATCTAAAAGACACTTTAAAGAAAGCCAAAATTAGTTGTGTGTACTGTAATTGGAGGGCAGGAGTGTCACTGACATTACCTCTGTTTGCTGCTCTCTGCAACCATTGCAGCTGGTCTTCCTCTATGCAGCTCACATTAAATATGGATTTTTCCAGAGAGAGTGACACCAACAGAGTTGTATTTATGCAATAGACTACAAAACCTTAAAACCAAAAGAAAAACAAGCAAATTTTAGCTGCTGTGCACTGGACAGACCAAATAAGTAACTTGTCCTGGATAGATCCTTGTAGGTAGGAAGATGTTATGCTGCCTGGATTCACTGAGGAGCAGTGTCCTGTTTCCTTGTGGTTTGCAAACACTAAGAGTCAGCAAATCGGTAATTGTAGCTTCAAACTAATATCACTTTCTTTTTTCCCTCTCTTTTTTTCCTGCATAGTCTTCTGCCATTCTGTAAAAAGATCTGGCACACTACCTAGGATTAGGTGGCTTTGAAGCAGCAGAGTCATCTGGGTGTGAAACTTTGATTTCCTGTGTCTTGAAATGAACTGTTATTTCTATCTTTCCCTTTCAGAAAACCCCCACAGCTCATGCCATGAAGGAGGAGAACTTTCTTCGTCGCAGGTTCTCCCTCTGTCCAGCCTCATCCACCCCTCAGAAGGTTGATCCTCGCAAGCTGACTCGCAATCTGTTCTTCGGGACTGACAATGACATCTACCCACTCAGCCCAGGTTGGTTTCTGTGTGTCAGTGCAGAAAGCAGCGTGTCTTAGCTGCTTGACTGCAAGTGGATACTGCAGCATGCTGCCAGGAGACAGAGAAGCAAATTAATGCGGAAGAGAGAGAGAAGCTGTTGGGAGCCAGGTGTTCATGGATCCCAGGGAGTTTGGCTTTCATGATGCTATTGTCTTTCATTGCCACGGTGTTAAGTGGGAATGGAAGGCATCAGAGCTGAGGCTCATAACCATTTGAATGCCACATGGCCTCAGGTTTTCAACATGACTAATGTTTGCAGGTTTGAGGGGCTTCATCCGAAACCTTGGGCTCGTTAAACATTTTTTGGCCCCATTTGCAGATGTTGAATGGCAGGTTTCCCTCTTTGACTTTAGAGCCCAGGATAAATATTACAAAAGCAGACTTTTTTGTGGTTAATGTTCTGTAAATATCTGTAAGCACTACAGGTACCAGGGACCTCGACAAGTTGCAGTGAACAGCAGTCTGGCTTTAAGTGTTCTCTTTATTTTTCTTTTCCCCTTTGAGTTTCCCAGCAACCTTTTTGAAGGAAACTGAGCTGATTTTGTTGTTTCAGACTTTGTTGCTCACAGTAAACACCTGAGTTTTTCCTTGATTGCAGTCTGCAAACAATGCTTCACTTCGAGTTGGTAAACAAATCCTTCAGGGACCAGTCACAAGTTTGTGGAGCTGTCATTTGCAGCTGCCATGTCAGTGCTAAATGATCAAACCTCAAAGCACCTTCATGAGCTCCCAAAACACTGATACCTACAGAAAGAAGGTAGAGTCTGTCAAAAGATTTCAGTGTTCACATAGCTCTTAACACCCCACAGACTCTCTGGACTTTGCATGATGTAGAGCAAAACTAGGTCTGGGTTTTCTTGAGCTAATTGCCTTTAATTGCAAAGGTTTAGAGAGCCTCTGATTTCGCAGGTATTTCTATTTGTGTCTGCATCAAGGCAATGGGGAGCCTATTTTCAGCAGTGCTGACTAATCCTGGCTGTCACTGAGGTGGCTGGAAGCTTCAACAACCTTTTGGTAATCAAATTGAAAGCCATTTAAAATGGGATACCTAATGTTTTAGACTTTTCAAACCTGCAGGGAGTTCTGAAGCTTAGATTTTGCCCATTCCTCAGTTCTTAACAGCATTTTCAGTGCTAAAAAAGTTACTGACTTCCTCTCTGAGGTATTTCAGTGCTGCAGTCCTTCAGAAGCCAAGTAAAGTGGAACATTCCAGTGTAGAGGAGATAGCCACCAGAGCTTGTCTTTTCCTCAGCTTCCTCCATCACCTTGTTTCTCTTTGCTCCCTGCTGGCAGCCAGACCAAACAGCCTTCTCTGGGCTCAGCAGTGCGAGTGTCTTTGAGCCATGCTGGAGCTTTTGTTGTTCTGCAGAGTTCTGAGTAACCTCCAACACTGGCGTCAGCAAGGACAGTAGCTCTCTGTGCTGCAAAGGAAGAGCATAGGCCAAAGAGTTTGTAAAGAAGAGACTATGCTTTCAAACAAACAGAAGTTACTGCTTCAGCCAGAAGATTTCTTGCAGAGAGTGGGGTTTTGTCTATCCATTTTTTTTCACTCCTTTGATTCCTTTCTTCATCCCCACAAAGCTACCTTGTCTATTTTTTCCTGCTGTCTCCCATAAGAAGTAACTGTCACTCTTCATTCCATTGCCATTTCCCATGCTGAGCTCTCCTGTCTCTACTTTCTCTCCTTTCACTCCTTTGCTTCTTATGCCTCATTTTCCTCTGAGGCTTGTATGCTTCCCCTCAGTTCTTCTGTCTCTCGAAGGATGCTACTACCACCATAGGCAGGCTACAGGTTTATGTCCATAAGCTGCATCCAGTACTTCTCTGTCTTGCATTTTGATCCGTTGTTTTACATGAACTTTCAGTTCTTTTCCAGTGATCCATGTTTTGCTGCCTGATCCCAGCAGATTGCTGTAAGAGGGCACTGGGCCGATCGTTTTGGCTGCATGCTGTGGGCAGTGTGGGCAGAAAAGCCCACTGATTGCCTGCCAGGAATTTGATGAGGTGGCTGAAGCTGTAGATCTCACAACACCAACAGCCCAGGGCTAGCCCTTCAATAATGAAGGTGTGCAGATTCAGTGAGAAGAAGTGACAGACTTTACACTTTGTGTAAGCTATGCTCAGTTCAGTGAGAGGTGTTTTTTTTAAAGGAAACATATGGGAGATGCAAAGGACACTATCTGAAATAACACCTTGGACTTTCTGCCTCTTGCTTGCACACAAAAATGCTGATGATTCTGGTAACTAAAAGAAATTTGAGGAAGACATTTTCTTTTTATAGGAAGTTCAAAAAGTAAAGAGACAAGAGTTCATGTTCTTTGCCCTTGTCTGTCTTTCACCTAGGAATAAGGAGAGAGGGTAGGAAATATATCAGGGGTGAAGCTGGAATTTTCAGAGTTTCTGTTTTTGACTAGACTACGAGTTACAGAGGTTATCTGCATCCTAAGAGATGCAATTCCTTGAATATGGGAACTTTACTGTGGTAGATACACTGAACTGAATTTCAGTCTGGTGTATACTTTGAGCCATGTGGCTGCTATTTATAGAAGTAGCAGGTTCTATTTGTGATAGTTTTGCCACACACCAGAGCCTGTATTTCCTCTCATAGCTATCCAGGTACTCTATCAGAAAGCCTGTAAAATAAGAGTTCATGCTGTGTGGAGCTAACCAGGAATTCCTCAGTAATCCAGTCACTTTGCTTCCTGTTGCCACTGATCACTCATGCTTGCTGTATCTTCAGAAAGGGGAAAGGCAAATGCACCTGTAGGATTGATACCCAACAGAAAACAAACAAAAAAGGGCATAGTTACTGTTCTGGAAAGGAACCAAATATTTATTTTTCCTATGCATGACAATAATGGGATAAAAAAAGATGTCAGTAATTATATTGTGTAACCTCGAGATGGGGTGTTGGCAGTTTTCTTCACAATGTGGTAAAGGCTGTTTCCACAAACACCACTGATTCCCTTCCCCAAATGTTTTTTGTTACTTGATGCAAAACCTTTGGGCTGCTTTGAGGAGGACCCTTCTTTGTATACCCTGCTGGCAGCCAGAAATCTTAAGTCAGGAGAGATTCAGCTCTGTCTGTGTTGTGGGCATTATGTTTTCTTGATCAAAAAGATAAGAGCTTGAGCTTCTATAGCCAGTTAATGTTTAGCTGCTTTTATGTTTTTATGTGGTTTCCTGTTTGTTTCCTCAAGGCACCTATGTCTGTTACACTCTGGGTGGAACTGTCACTTTTGGGCTTTCTGTGCACTTAACTCTGGGGGGGGGGATTTTGAGAAGCTCACAGAACAGGACAGAATCAACCAGGTTGGAAGAGACCTCCAAGCTCATCCAGTCCAATCTTTACCCAGCCCTATCCAATCAACCAGACCATGGCACTAAGTGCCACATCCAGTCTTGTCTTGAACACCTCCAGGGATGGCAACTCCACCACCTCCCTGGGCAGCCCATTCCAATCACTCTCTCTGTCAAGAACTTCCTCCTAATATCCAGCCTATACCTCCCCCAGCACAACTTGAGACTGTGCCCTCTTGTTCTTTTGCTGGTTGCCTGAGAGAAGTGACCAAACCCCACCTGGCTACAACCTCCTTTCAGATAGTTGTTGACTACAACATCACACATTGTTTTGATGAAGTTTTCTTTCCACACAAGGGCTGGCCCTCTGCTACATGGCTGCAGCAAGTCTGCTTGAGAAGGACAGCAGGTAGCTCTCCTCTGAAAAACAGCCTTTCCCTCACAAGTGCTAATAAGCTTAATGAGTTTGGTGAAGGAACCAGTATGCTGCTCCATAAACATATCATACATGTCCTTGTAAATGATGTGGTAAGAGTGAACGGTTGCATGTTCCCATTTTTCATAAAGCTCTGTGAGCAGGATGGTCCAGAACCCCAGCAAACATCTCATTGTTCAGGTGCAAACCTTTTTGACTGGATTGCTGAGTCAGAAACTGGGTCTCTCACATTCAGGCTTTTTGTGCTTGGAATGAAGCCTCCTCTAAGAACTGAGATAATAAAAAATGGCTGGGATCTCTGTTATGCTACTAGATGCTGTTCCCTCTGAGCAGGCAGCAGCTGATGCCCATTAACTTGACTTGAACTTTCAGACCATATGTTACTTTCCCATATATGCGCAGAAAAAGCTCCTCATGGGAAACAAGTGCAGCAGCTACGTGGCTTTGTGACTTTATTCCACCCTTCTCTGCCTCTGCTGGGGAGAGTGGAAGCTATAGAGAGGAAAATGCCATCAGAGAAAGAAAAATTATGGCAATACAGGTCCTAATCCATGGGCAGCAGAGCTTGTGGCCATCCCACTTGTCATGGTAGCACAAGGGTTCTGTCAGCTGTGCAGTCACTTGGGATTTTCTGCCTCCCATAGACATTAGATTTCCCAGTGCTTTATATAGGGCTCAGTGTTTCAGGGGGAGGAGTTCAGAAACTGGGTTAGGATACAGGTTCTCTGTTGCACCACCTCCTGTGTGACTATGTAGGTCCTTCCTCTGCTTCAGCAGCCCACTTGAGCAGCACACGTGCTGCCTGCTTCTCCTGGCTTTCACGGTGTTTGCTTTCTGTGTCATCACCATGCCATGGGGTGAGAAGCACATCTGAATCCCCCTCCACCCTTAGTCACCACGTGGAAAGCTGAACACCTTCCAGGGACAGTTGCCCCACAAAGTCTTTTCCTAAGGTTAAGAGCTGATACATCAAACTACCTGGTAATGCCTGTATAAAGGGCACAGTTTGTGTCAGAAATCCTGTGCCGCGATTGCAGTTCTGGTTATAATAATGGATGTGCTGGTCTTGTGCATGTCCCGTGGTGGAAATGTAGGACATGGCCATGAAGGACATGGAACTGTTGGAGCTGGTCCAGAGGAGGGCCACAAAGATGATCAGAGGGCTGGAGCAGCTCTCCTATGAGGACAGGCTGAGACAGTTGGGGCTCTGCAGCCTGGAGAAGAGAAGGCTTCCAGGAGACCTCAGAGTAGCCTTCCAGTATCTGAAGGGGGCCTACAGGAAGGCTGGGGAGGGACTATTTACAAGGTTTTGCAATGACAGGACAAGGGGAAATGGGTTTGAAGTGGCAGAGGGGAGATTTAGACTGGATGTTAGGAGGAAGTTCTTTACAGTGAGGGTGGTGAGGCACTGGTACAGGTTGCCCAGGGAGGTTGTGGCTGCTCCCTCCCTGGAGGTGTTCAAGGCCAGGTTGGACGAGGCCTTGAGTAACCTGTACTAGTGGGAGGTGTCCCTGCCTATGGCAGGGGCTTGGAACTAGATGATCCTTGAGGTCCCTTCCAACCTTATCATTCTACAATTCTATAAGGATATTTGTTTTTCAGTTAGCTTCCATGAGTGTCTTTTCTGATGGTGCTTGGCTTCTTAAATGGCTGCTCTGAAAACTCCAGGAGATGTTATAGCTTCTGACACATCTGTGACACACTTGTGTCAACTTCTGATGACTTCAGGAGAATCAGGAATTTCCTTGCTGGCTTTGGATTTGGTGGTGGCTCCAAGACTGGCCTACAGAATCAGGAATTTCCTTGCTGGTTTTGGATTTGGTGGTGGCTCCAAGACTGGCCTACAGAATCAGGAATTTCCTTGCTGGCTTTGGATTTGGTGGTGACTCCAAGACTACAGGGTTCAAAAGCATTTTTAACAGTTCCCACATTGGCAGTGTGCTACCAGTGGATTGTATTTCACCATCTCAGTGGTTCTTTACTGTGTCCAGTCTTCTAGAGCTCTGACTGCTGACAGCTTTGGGAAGAAAACTACAATGCAGCTGGGTAGCAACGATGGTCTTAGGGCTGGAAAACTAGGTTCAGCTGATGCTAATCTTTGGCTTTTTTTAATAGAAGCTCTATGCTTTCTTTTACTGTAAGGACATGATTACAACTGGCAAAAAAAGTACAGAGTTTATAATTACATTTTATTGCTTGGGCCAGGACTATGCATACTCATACTAGTACATAGTATGTTTAATGTACTGCATATGTAGGATGTTGGAGTAGTGGAAATACATCTCCACAGTGATTGGGAAATGTCATAGTGCTCATAAATACTACTTGTTAGTTGGAAATGTTTCTTACTTTAACAAATAACTTGATCAGAAGACATTGATCTCCTGCAGGGTTGCTTTTTTAATTTTTTTAAATTTAGTTTTGCTGATTATGTCTAGATGCTGTTCTGTCTTCTGTAATGTTTTCTGGTCCTGCTTATTATTTGTCAAACAAACCTGCTATCAAGTGCATCTGTGTGTAGTTGCCAGATACTGATCAAAGAGGATGAAGTCTTGAATAGCTGATTATTAACTGAATTCCATTTATTATTTGCATTGAGTGAGACATGGGGTATGTAAGAAGAGAACAGACTGTGGGAATGTAATTAAAGACTGCATCATAATGCAGACATGGAAGGGAGATGATTAAGGATGCATAAGCAACCTTATTTCTGTTTTTTCCCAGCCTTCATATGTTGGACTTTGAAACCATAATGTTGGTTTACCACAGTGTTTTTGAGACCTAACTTCTAAGCAGCACTTGTTGCATTGCCCACGTGTGTGGATCCAGACTATTTCAAGCTCTGCAAGATCCTTCTCTGTGGTCCTGGTGTACCTGCTCCTGCTTGTGACAGCTTCTCTTGCTTGTTGTTGCAGTAGCCCTTCCAAGGCCATGATTAGCCATGGTTTTGCACAGAATTTCTCAGATTCTGAATCACTTTCATTTGTTGTAGGAAAAGAAGTGGAAGGAAACAGCCCATCAGCACTGAAGGATGAAACACCACAGACTCCAAACTCCATTAGTAAGGTACAGTGGAATAGGGATCCATCCCTAGGCTTGCTTTCATTTCCTTTCTGGCTGTTATTAATCATTCTTACACTGTCTTTTTTTTTTTTTTTTTAACTCACTGAGAAAGCCTCCCCCTCTGGTCCTGCAGGAATTGTGCATGCATGTTTCAAGAGGATAAAAAGGGGTGGGTTTGCATGGTTGGGATGACAGAAAAGCTCACACTTTCCTCTGACGTGATAGCACCTACCACAGAAGAACTGTGCTTATTTGGGCTCATTTCGCAGATATTAGATATGAATAATTATGGTTGAACGGTTGATTTTTTCAGCAGAGGTGTCTCCTGGTGTTCCTGATCAGCAAGGCAATCATAAACCTTAATTGCTTTGGAAGAGAAAGCTGTAATGTTTGGTGTAGTGCATGGCATCTGAAACTGTGAGTCAAGATCCTGGAAGAGAGCTCTGGGAATTAGTGTAGTGGGATAGGAATGCAAACTAACCAATTTCCTGAACACATTTCCAGATAGCCTGTTATAGAGAGGTAAAAACTGCATCCAAGGACCTGGGCGTTCAAAACCTGGCTCTACATCTAGAGTTACTGAGTGCCTGGGTTTGATTTCCTGTAGACATGAAACTAACCTTGTAAGTTAGATCTGGCTTTGAGATTCATGTGCAGGCTTTGTGGGCTGCAGCTAACTAACATATTTCTAGAGAGTAACTAGAAATAGAAGCAAAGCCTGTTAATAAAATTTTAACTAAATTTATTCAACTATGAAGCTATAAAATGCAAATGACACCAGCTGAAATGAAAATATATCTTGAAGGAAGCAGCTGCAGACAAGTGGTTTCTCATAATACATGAAAATAGGCTCTGCAGCTTCAAATACATTTGGCTGTGCTTGCCTGGTGCTTGCAGGTTGTACAGTTGGGGTGCTCTGACAGAGGTCAATATGGAGAGGTGATGATGAAAAGAGCTTTGGGAGCACGTAATAAGGGCTTGTGTACATGTCCTCCGCTATTGCTGGAACTTGGCAAGCTGCAACCCGAACTTGGGTTTGGTTTATCATGCAGGTTCCTCATGGAAACCCAGCTTCCCATTTATTTTGACAGTGGAGAAGGCCAAGGACCAGGTAGCTGCATCCAGGGCTTTGTTTTAAAGCCAAATGTTTTGTGTGCCTGCGAAGGAGTGGTGTTAAATTCCCAGTGACTTAAGAATGTCAAGAAGAAGGACCTTTCTGGACAGCTCAGAGTACTGACATGTCCAAAACGGAGTATGATTTCTAAGATCCAGTTTGATTTCTGAATACAAGAGTAGGAGTTCATTTATGAAGGGTGTTGGGGTAAGAGTGTGTCTCAGCTGAGTTTTCCCAGCCTCAGGGCCTCCCTGGCTATTTAGTTTCCAACAGGTGTGCTTTTGAAAGGAGAAGTACCCTTGGAAGATTCGGATGCCCATCTAGATTTCTGCCTTGCTTTGTGTGCACCTGGGAGGTGTTGGTGAGTCTCCCCTTGGCAGTGTCAAGAGCACTTGTTAAGGAGAGATCAGCGAGAATGCAGGTGTCCAAACACCTGGGTCAGATTTGTGATTCAAAACAAATGGGAGTCTGAAGCTGGACAGGAGCTTTGCTTTCACTGACCCAAGACTTTTTTTACAACAGCCAAAATTGCTCTGAAACATCAGTGGACTAAAAACAAATATGAGGACTCCAAAACACCAAACTTCAACTTGCCTAATTGTTTACAGTGCTTCAGGCCCTTGCTTTTGCTACCTCATGGGCCAGAGCTAGGTTTTTGTTTCCTGCCTGAATGTTCTGCTTTGGCATTAGGTTTGATCCAGAGACTCTCAGCTTCACTGGACTTGTGCCTGCCATTATCACTTGCTTTGCTTTTTGCTTTGCCTTTGTATGTTGCACACCACTGTGTTCTTCTCCAGACATGAAACTTTTCTGCTGTCTGGCTTTGCAGTGTCTGTCACAGTAGGGAGTCTCCATTAGGAAATGTCTTGTCCCTTAAAAATCGAGGCAAACTGACAGACAGTTTGCTTAATATTTAATTTTTCACATCCACTTGGCTCCAAGGCTTTATAATGAACTTATTGTCAGGTGTCCAGAACTGTAAGTAGGGATCTGCCACAGCATTTCAATTTAAAAATATATAACAATTCCACCTACTTGGACCAAAGGAAAGAGTGTGCTAATTGGGTCGTGTTTAGATTCCTGATAGCAGGAGGGAAATAATTTTTAGAAACTAAACTGTGAGGTGTTCAGGTTTTATTACTGGATTCAAAAGTAAATGTCCTAGGTAACAGATTCATGCCATAAATGCTTAACTCTTCTTTTGGCACAGTGGATATAACTAACCTTGTTGGAAATCAGTGTCCCTTCAGCAGAACTCCTTTGATGTGCCACACCACACCGGCTCTTCTCACCCAGAAGGAAAGGAAAGCCAGATAAGTGATTCAAGTCCTGGGCTGGAACTTGGGCGACCTTGAGTTCCCAGCTCTGGCTTGGAGTCACTGCATTTCCACAGGCACATCAACTGTGTTTGTGTTTCACATCTTCAGTAGCAGGGTGAAAACTTTCCTTCGTTTTGGTCACTCACAACCACATCCACTCTGCACCATGCAGCAGGCTGCAGGTTTCTGAGCTAGCAGACACCAAGCAGAATACCTCATTGAGACCCCATAAACATCTGTGAGCTGTGAAGCCATTTACCTGCCACCACACTACCCCTTGCTCACAGATGGGCTGCCAGTGTGTTCCTGAGCTCCTGTCTGGACATGCAATAAAATGCTTTATGCTGGAACATCTGCTTTCAGCCTGTCTATGCAGCTCTTGGCAATACAGGTTTCTAATTTCAGCTGTGGCTCCTCACACCAAACACTATTAAGCAAATTTAAGGCACAGTTCAGCTACATATTTCATTGTTAACTTTCCTGCAGCATATTCTCTCATTTTTTAAGTGTAGTCTCTTTTATTTCCTTTTTCAAGGCAAAAAAACCCAAACAATCAAACATTACTGAATTATTTAGTTCATGTTGTTTCTTATATTAGTTTCCCTTTTTAAAGCCCTGTAGCTTTGTTTTCTGGGACCACTACTCATACCAGGGTGTGAAAGTAACACAGAACTGTCTTTTTAATGTCAAGCTGCCCTCTGTATCCAGGTAGTACATTAGCACTTGCCTGATGGTGACAGGAGGTGGCTTCCTCTCACTTTGTGCCTCCTTCGTGCTTTAAAGCACCTTTTATTGCAGTCTGCAGTGCTGCAATTTCTCTTTCTTCCCTTTCTGCCCCTTGCTGTTTAATCTATTGGCCAGAGAGCAGCTGATGTCTCCTGATGTACATGCAGAGCCCACAAAGATTTGAAGTGTATTTTAAGGGATAGTCAGAAAAATCTTGAAGCTGGCAGTTATTGGTGCTTCACTCTTTTCAGCCCCCCACTAGTGCCACCATGAAGTCTAAACTTAGCACGTGGCTGTTGTGTGCACAGTTACATGACGTATGGGGGAGCAAAGCTTAGATTGCTTTGTTCATAGTGAATGAGTTTTTTCCACATGCCTGAGCTGTTCAAGTCTTTGTTGTGTGATTTGTAATCTGAAGTATGACTCTTAAGTGGCTGCTAGCAATGCATTACAGCTGCAAAGTAGCTCAAAACAGCTCATACTGATCCCTTGAGATGCAAGCTACAATTCCCAGGTTGTCTCTAATTCATCCTTGTAGATCCATGATTCATAATCTTAACCTCTGAGTTAATTCCAGCCATGGTTAAATTTGGGACTATCATAGTCTGGCAGCCTACAAGAATACCTTTCCCTCCATCCTCCCCTAGCTAACAAACTCAGGAATGAGTTGTCAGAAAGATTCAGGTCTTGCAAGAGTAACCTTGGTGAGGCTCAGCAACATAACAGCATCCTTCTCAGGGTGCAGCTTCTCATCTCACCTCAAATACTCTTGAAATACTCTAAACCTGCAGGGCGTTCTTCCCATGAAAGGCACACCTAAGTGAGCAAACAGAAATCCCATGAGATCTCTGAGTTTTTCTTTATTTACTATAATCTGACACAATGGAGTAGAGCATTCCATAAAGAGGAGTGTAACCTGGCATTTGGAGGTGCTCAGATAGCTGAATTTCACCAGTGGCTTTCCCCTGGTGTTGCTGCCAGGTTGGCTCTTTGTACAGGCTGTTCAGTCGATGCTAATCATTGTGCTGTTGCAGTGCTGTAAATGCAGTTGCTGGGACTCTGTAACATTGCTGAAATAACAGGGAGTATTGAAGTGGGTTTTTTCCAAACTGGAATGTTTTAGGGGAAGATTAATCAGCTTGCTGGATAGCAGCACGTTAGCTGCAGGGTCATCTTTGCTAATGCAAAGCTGGTTTGTGGGTAAGAATTGTTTCCCTGACTCTCCAGTGCTGTGCATGGGCTGTTAATTCACCACAAAATAAAAACGTTTTTAAGAAGAGCTGGAGGCCGATCTCTAACAGTGTCCCCCAGGGGTCAGTGCTGGGTCCCATCCTCTTTGACATCTTCATTGATGATCTGGATGAGGGCATCAAGTCAGTCACCAGCAGATTTGCAGATGACACCAAGCTGGGGGCTGATGTTGCTGGGTTGGAGGGCAGAAGGGCTCTGCAGTGGGACCTCAACCGCCTGGACAGATGGGCAGAGTCCAAGGGGATGGAGCTCAACAAATCTAAGTGCCAGGTGCTGCACTTTGGCCACAACAACCCCATGCAGAGCTACAGGCT
>VWZE01003478.1:261828-287891 GCA_013396675.1 Eubucco bourcierii
GGTTGTAGCCAGGAGGAGGTTGCTTTCTTCTCTCAGGCAACCAGCACCAGAACAAGAGGACACAGTCTCAAGCTGTGCCAGGGGAAGTTTAGGTTGGAGGTGAGGAGAAAGTTCTTGATTGAGAGAGTCATTGGCTGCTGGAATGGGCTGCCCAGGGAGGTGGTGGAGTCACCGTCCCTGGAGGTGTTCAAGGTGGGTTTGGATGTGGCACTTGGTGCCATGGTCTGGTCTTGAGGGCTGTGGTATTGGGTTGGACTTGATGATCTTTGAGGTCTCTTCCAACCTTGGTGATACTGTGATACTGTGAAGAGCTGCTTGCAGTACCTGAAAACAACAGTGTTTATATGCACAAAGTGAATATTCACATCCAGGACAAGAAGCTCCTCACTTCTTGTATTAAACCCAGTTGTTCCATAGTGTTTGTACCACTTCAGGAACTTTGATTTCATTTCTTTCATTCCTGCAGAGATACAGATCTGTGACAATTACACATGGAAAACATAGTGGCAAAATCACCTGTGAGCAAAGATGTGTCTCCCACGTGGTGACTGGTTTTGCCTTTGTGAAATACAACTTGTGAGCCTGGCTTCGTTTGTTTTGCCTTGAAATTCCCATCTGATTTCATCTTGCTCTCACTTGGATGCAAAGAAGAAAAAAAGAGCAACTTGGAAGCTGTCACTGCGCTTAACATGCAGACTGCAGCTTGAGAGTTACATTATTTAAGTGTTTCTGATGTGGTATAATTCTGGGTTTCTCTCATGACACAATTCTTGTGTTCACCCCATGCAGTAAGGATTGCTGCTAGCCAAGACATTGCTGATGGGCTGGCACCCTCCACACCAGAGTCCATCACAAACTGGTTTTTTGTGAAATTATTTGATTGTCCTTGGAAATGAAGTGACCAAAAAGACATTGGATCAGAATAGCGCTATTGTGAGGACTCTGCTCCCTTACAAAGCCTAACAGAACTGTAAAGGTATTGTGATAACTGCTAATAATCAGCACTGAATCTCCAGAGCTACATGACTGAGATGAAAGGGAACAGAAACCCAACTGGGATAAAAAGTATGTCTCTGAGTACAGCACAGCCTGTTGTCAGCCAGCAAGGTCATCACTTAGTCTTGGAAAGGACAGGTCTGGTTAGAGAACTACAGAGGGACTACAGTTTCCTGCCCCTGCAAGTGCTGCTGCATGCCCTGATAAAAGTTCCTGGCTGATGAACAATCTTCCCTCCTTTGAATCATGAGAACCAGTATATAAGGATCTTACCTCCTGCATTTTATTAGGATATTCTGGTGGGTTCTTTAATTTTAAAAAAGAGACTAATTCCCCTAACCTCCCACTGTATGAAGCCTCCTCTCTGATTAATTGTGTTCACATGTTACTGCAGGGAGAGGGGGGCCAGATTCTGATATCCTGCATGAGCATTATTCCAATGTCTTGAAAGATTTGCTGTGATGACAAATAGCTTCTCTTAGTCTTCTGCCAGGCTGAGAAAGGCAAGATGACAGAAGGATATCATTAGATGCTCTTGATATGCCTGAGCAATGTAAGGCCCTGCTTGTGGCTTAGGGATCTTTAGGGCTGGTGACCCAGATTTATTGAATCTTATACAAGCAAAACTATTAGGGCAGGCCTACCTAAAAATGTGAAGTCATATTACTTCAAGTCACAAACCTGAAGGAACTGTACATCACTCTCAGCAGCAGGGGGGTCTGTGGTATGCAGTCCTGGGGTATTAGATCTCGCCTTTCCCATGAAAGAGCAGGGACATTAAACTCACTCTGTAGACCTGTCAACACCTGCCAGCAGACTGCTGTTTAGGACCTGTCATGATGCATCCTCAGAAGCATAACAAGAAGCAGTGTGCAGGGAGAAGCCATGAGTTTGTCTCCTTGAAAAGGGAAACAGGGCACATCATCAGGTTTCCAAAACAGAAGTCCTAGGTCAGGCACATCTTAAAGCTTGTCCATGGCTTCTAGTTAAAATTGTGGCTTGGTCTTAGTAACATTTTCTTGTTCTTCAAAAAGGTTGGTCAGTCTGCAGCTGGCTTGGGGAGCTGTGCTGTGTGTCACACAGCTTTTGGGACATGGCAGCACAGGTATTTGTTCTCCCCTATCTGGAAATTCTTATGCAGGTGGTGAGGGACTTACACTACTGCTGCTTTTTTATCCCTTCTTAAGCCTGCTGTGGTGTGCACCGTCCCTGTGCCTGTGTTTCTCTTGGCAGGCAAGGTCAGCACATTCAGCATGTCTGGTATAGGGCAGGCAGTGCTTGAAGGAAGCAGCACAGTGGCTCACGAGCCCAACACAGCAGCCTCCAAGGATGTTAATCCAGATGCTTTGACTGAGTGACAGACCAATTCATAATAACTTTTGGACAGATTTCACTGTATTGATTGGTCTCCAAGAGGCTGTGGTAGTGAAAGGGGAGATTATCCCTTTGTCTGGTGGTGTGTTGCTGTGGCTTCATGACATGCGTAGCAGCATTGGCTGGCATGGGGCATCAGCAGTGCCTGTGGTCATGGAGCTATGAGTTAGCTCTTCTGAAGAGGCAGAATCAATGTCTCTCCCTGTAAATGTCCCAGGTTTAAGTCTTGGGATTGTTTAAGTCCATTTTTAGCTAACCCAGAGAGACTCTGAGGAGCAGGCAGGTGTGGCTGCTGGAGCAATGAAAGCGTCTCTGTGTTAATGGCAGTTGCCCACGAGCGGTGGGCTCAGGGCTCAGGTTGGCATGGTTTATGAACATTGTTGGAAGCCTCTCTGAGTTTATCTTCAAGTAAATTTCCTCGAGCCAAGCGAGTGTGAGAGCCAAAATGTAGTTCTTTATATAAGTGCTGAGATGTAATTGCCTGTACAAGTGACTGTAGCCTATTTTGATTAGTTAAGCAAAAGGCGTTAATTATATCCTGATGCTTTGCAGACACCTGAGCAGGATTTCCTAGAATCTCAGGGACATCAGTGTTTTTTCTGCTTCTCATGCTGGCTAATGAGGACTAGTGCTCCTCTCTGTATCTGATATCTCAGGCTGGAGGGAGTGAAATTACCCAGAAGCAGTTGGCTCATAGTTGTATCACAAGGACAGGACATTCTCCCTGCTAATTGGGAGAGAGGTGGAGAGTTGTTCTGAGCAGCTTCCGAGGACACACGTCTCAAATGATGAAAGCATAATTTCCAACTAGTTCCAAAGGATTCTTGCTCAGAGATATTTAAGCACTTAGAAATGTTTTCTCATAAAGAAAGGCCTATAGCATATCTCCCAAATGTCTACCACTGCCCTTTGAAATGTGACAAAGCCCCCCTGGGCAAAATTCTCTGCTCAGATGTTGTACTGTGCAGCGGTCCCCACTGTAAACCTTGTGGTTTTGCAGTGAAGTCCCAACCACAGAAATACGAACTGTGCATCAGAAACTGCATTACAGGTAGAGGAGGTGGCCTTAGCTTTCTACTAAAACAGAAATGGCAGCTGTTGAACAGTCTGCAGGAACTGTCCCAAATATGGCATATTCTTTGAGTAGATCTAATGCCAAGTTGACTTGTAAACAGGACAGTCACATCCAGGAATTCAGTGGTCTTTCCACACCATCACAGAGCTGTCGTTTCTCTGTTTATTCTCAAGTATCATCTGTAGATTTGTTTTTAGTGAAATACTTATGAGAAGGGTATGTGAGAACAACAAATAAGGTTCTACAGTGATCCTGGCTTTGCTGTGAGTTGCACCTTCTACTCCTGATTTCTAATCCTGCATCATCCACAATGAGTTTTGCTCAGTTGAACTTGCACCCTTAGCTCCCATTTTTGCTTCTTCCACAGCCTGCAAAGCAGAGCTGATGGCCTGTTTGCTGTGGTCTAGTCATGCATATGTGTGTTTTCATCTGAGTTGCGTGAAAAGGACTGATGGGGCTGTCATTAAATAGCTCAGTGCTCACACTAACATGGTTTGTTGCTCTGGAAGCCAGAGAGGTTTCTGTGTCACTGAGAAGGAAAAAGAAAGTGGGTTTCTCAAAACTGAAGGCACTGTAAACTGATTTCATCAACTCATGACATAAAGGAGAGAGAGCCTGAGAGCCCTGTGGGTTTGTTTCATATCATAGCAGTGAATTTATAAATGGGAACTATGTTCAATACACTTTTTCCTTTGTAGAGCTCATTTTTGTGTCATGTTCATTAAATCAAGGTGGCCAAGGGCTGAGCTCTTTTGTAAAACTGTCATGCATAAGTAGGAGAGACAGTGCCTGACCCCAAAAGATCACACTGTGAATGCATCAGCCACATGAAAAGAATGGAAGGAATAATGTACTGAGAGAGAAATTAAGTTCCCCAAGGTCACAGAGAAGTAAGAGTCTCCCACTGTCACACTTCCCACGTTTTGGACAGCTTGCTGACACACCTCTGCAAGCTGGGGTCCTCCTCCTGAGCAGGGCTGCAGACAGCTGTACCCTCGAAGTGAACAGCAATACTGTGACCCTGTCTAACTAAAGTAAAGCATTTTTTCAGCCCATCAGCACAGTCAGGAGACCAGTCTGGAGCCTCTGAAAACGAATTTAAACAGCACTGACACCGTCAAACACGATTTGAAGTGATGGTATTATTGTGTGCCTTGCTTCTGGAGGCCAAGATGATGATGATGATTTCCTGTATTATCTGTAACATGATTAGGTCATTTCTTACCCACTTCTGTTTCTGGATGTTTCAGCTAGGGCAACAGTCAATGCCAATATCAAGTCTGGTTCCAAATGATCTGTACCAGCTCCCCTGTAATTTTTTATTCCAGTAATTGAAATGTTTTTGGAGCTGAAATGAGATGAGCAATTTTCAAAGTTAGGAATAATAATAGTGAGGTTGGGTTTGTTTCTTTTTTTGTTTTGCCAAGATTGGTGTCTGCTTGGGAGAAATCTGAAGAAAATTTGGTGAGGAAATTTCCAGCTAACTCTGAGTATAGAAGAAAATTTGGTCTGTACTGCAAATAGGCATCTGCTGCTGAAATCTGCAATCAGCAATTTCGTGGATTCTTGGAAGATATAAACAACTCTTCATTAGAGCATAACTTGAACATCTTCATGCTAACACTCTTTGCTTGTTTGCTCTCTATTTTAGATCGAATACAAGCTTTGCAATGGGTCTGACAAAGAGTGTGTGTCTCCCACAGCCAAATTCACAAAGAAGGAAACACTGAAGGTATGTGCAAAGCAGCCAAGCCAGCATCAGATGACTTTCTTTTACAAAACAAGTGCTATCTTCCAAACAAACCACTGGGAACTACTCTGAGTCATTCCCCAAGACCTGGAGAGGTCTCTGACTCTTCCAGAAGTCATTATAGGCTAACAGCATTTACAAGCTTTATATAGAGGATTAGATTATATACTGCAAAGAGAACAAATCAGTGTCATTATTTCACTCTGTTCATGTATACTAGAGCCATTAAGCACCTCAAGAGGATTGTAATCCTTCGCTGGTCTTGGTAGGAGGTGTATGCCCAGGCAATCTGAGCAAATGACTGCTTGAATGTTTTCTCATCTACCAGACCAAAAGTATAAATTATTTGGTTTCTCTGCAGTCAGATTTAACCTTTTTATTTTGAGGGGGACTGGATATTCAGCCTCTTTCACTTCCCAAAGAAAAGGCGAATTAGATTATGTTTAGTGGAACTTCAGGAGCAAAGCAAATGCCTGCTGTCTTGTTACGGTTTTGTTCTTCCTCGTGCTCATTTCTGGGGAGCTTATGCTGGGTCAAGCTCTAGCTGTGCTATACATAGCTGTCCTTAATGCATACTATTCTTTCCTCCCCAAAAGAGGCCATGCTTACAGCTGCTGTGTTTTCTTTGTTCTCATCCAGGTACAAAAAAAAAATTACAGACAGGAGAAGAAAAGAGCCACCAAGCAACTCTTCAGTGCTCTGAAGGATCCCAGTGTAGTGATCACTGCAGACTGGCTGAAGGTATTTGATACAGACCAATACTTCTGAGCCTGTAGGAAGAACTCAGTGAGAAGTACCTGTTGTGTCTGAGACATACACACTAGCACTTTGTAGTGAAGGAAGACTGAATAATTCTGAGTTGAAGTTGCTGTAAAGCCATACTTAAATAACTGCTGTAAACATGGAGGCATGGGGAATCATAGAATCATAGAATGGTAAGGTTGGAAGGGACCTCAGGGATCACCTAGTTCCAAGCCCCTGCCATAGGCAGGGACACCTCCCACTAGTACAGGTTACTCAAGGCCTCATCCAATCTGGCCTTGAACACCTCCAGGGAGGGAGCAGCCACAACCTCCCTGGGCAACCTGTTCCAGTGCCTCACCACCCTCACTGTAAAGAAATTCCTCCTAGTATCCAGTCTAAATCTCCCCTCTGCCAGTTTAAACCCATTGCCCCTTGTCCTGTCGTTGCAGGACCTTGTAAATAATCCTTCCCCAGCCTTCCTGTAGGCCCCTTCAGATACTGGAAGGCTACTATCAGGTCCCCTCGAAGCCTCCTCTTCTCCAGGCTGCAGAGCCCCAACTCTCTCAGCCTGTCCTCACAGCAGAGCTGCTGCAGCCCTCTGATCATCTTTGTGGCCCTCCTCTGGACCCGCTCCAACACTTCCATGTCCTTCCTGTGCTGAGGGCTCCAGAACTGCACACAGTTTTTTTTATTTACTTTCCATCTTAACCTAGCTCAATCCATCTATCCCCTGTCCTTAAGTACCAACATGATCTCAAAAAGTGCATGGTGCCAAAGAAAGTGATGTTTCTTTCATTCTCCCTCTGGAGGAGTGTGCTGACCTCTTCCCATAGATGTGGCTTTGAGCCTGGAAATGGGCAGATACAGCTTGTTCTATTGACAGTTGGATTTTGTGTTGTTACAGCACAGAATGAAACATGTTGGACCTGATGACAACTGTAATTTCTCCCTGTGCAAAGACTCAACTAGTGACATCTTCTTCTTGAAATCCTGAAACTTTGTATGAGGCAAAATACATTTGGGTTGACATTTGAGCACTGTCTTTCTCCTCATTTGGGACCATTAGGCTTCATGAATAACAGTGAATTCATTGCCTGAATTTCCAAACATCAACATGTAGCTTCTTAAAAACAAAAGTGACTTAAGGGTTTCATCAGATAATTCAATCACATATGACCAGTGTGAAAAACCACCACTGGTATTGGAGACCAGAAAAGTGAGAGGCCTGTGGTTCACAACAAACACTGCAGTTTTTGGTGTAGATGAGTCCAGAGGAGTGCCACAAAGATGATCCAAGGGCTGGAGCACCTCTGCTATGAGGATAGGTTGAGGGAGCTGTGGTTGTTCAGCCTAGAGAGAGAAGACTCTGGGGGGGACCTTATAGCTGCTCTCCAATATCTGAGGGGATCCTACAAGAAGGCTGGAGAGAGACTTTTCCTAAGGGTGTTTAGAGACAGGACAAAGGGGAGTGGTTTTAAGCTGAAGGAGAGTAGGTTTAGACTGGATCTTAGAAAAAGGTTCTTCAGTATGAGACTCTGGAATAGGTTGCCCAGGGAGGTTCTTGATTCCTCCTCCTTGAGGGTGTTCAAGACCAGATTGGATGAGGACTTGAGCATCCAAGTCTAGTTAAGAGACATCCCTGCTCATGGTTGGAGTAGGTATCTCTGACATCTCTTCCAACTGAAGCCATTCTATGATTTTTAAGATGCAAAATACCTGTTGCATGTTTGCTGTGGCTGGAAATACCTGGTTCAGCAACAAATAATGCTAGACCACAAAACCAGAATATTGCCATCAGATAGAAGTTTGCCCTATCTACATTAAAGACAAGAAGACCTCAGGCAAAATCTAACCTTAATGAGAAACTTTTCCATTCCTAAAGCTATTATCCTTAATATATACTATCAAACTTAATGTCTTCTATAAAAAAGAGAACATGCAGTGAGCTTGACAGAGAAGTAAACCAACTGGAGAAGGTACTTTTAAAAATGGGATATTGACAAACCCCATTAATAGCTGTGGTCTGCAGAACACCATTAAAATGACTCACAAGTCAAGTTAGAGTAGCTGTAACATTTCCCTATGAGATATTCTAATTGGCACATCCTCCAGGATTATTAACAAATCACTGTCATGTGGGCCAGCAGTGCTGGTTGCCTAAAAAAAGCTGAGCAAGCTGCTAATATTAAGCCAGTAACAAAAATAGGAAGAGCAGATCCTAATAGCCAGATTTACAAGGTCTGGGGTTTTGCTCTGAGGTCCCTAAACCTGTTCAGATAATGCAGTGCATTTTTCTAAAGGCTGTATCAGAGTGTGGCCTTGGGAGAGACACTGGGAATGCTCTAGAGATACTGAATACATAAATGATTATTTTTATATGTAATAAATGATGATTATGACACTAAATGAATCATCTTCTTTTGAAGAGCAAAATAACTGCAACTTTTTGTTCTCTCTCTGCTGCCCTCTAGATTCGTGGAACTCTGAAGAGCTGGACCAAGCTGTGGTGTGTTCTGAAACCAGGGGTGCTGCTGATTTATAAGACGCCAAAGATCGGGCAGTGGGTTGGGACAATCTTGCTCCATTCTTGCGAGCTGATCGAGAGACCCTCTAAAAAGGATGGCTTCTGTTTTAAACTCTTTCATCCTTTGGATCAGTCCATCTGGGCTGTAAAGGTAACAATCCTGACCGGATGAACAACCTCTCCTGGGTCACCAAATTGTCTGAGCACTAGTATTACCTAGCATTGTTGTTATCTAGGTTGGCAGTGATTCAGTTGCTGTTAGTGGTGGTGAATTAACTGCTTCAAGAGATGAAAAGACACTGAGCTTGGTCATGCTATGATGGTGTGCTGGTCTGAGGCTGATTAGAATATTTTAATGGAGAAAATTATACCTTAGGCAGAGAAAAGGAAACAATGGTGATGTCTGCTTCACACATAAGCTTGCTGAGATGTTTAAGAGAAGAAACCAAAACATAGATAAGTCACTCTCAGGGGCACAGTGTCTCAGTCTAGCAGCTTCTGGCTCTTCCTCCTCTCTGCTGAGTAATCTCACTAACCACTTTCTTTCTAACCTCCCTGGCCCATCCTCCAAGCTCACCTTGCATGTAAGGCAAACCTTGGGGTAAGGTACAGGGGTGGGGAGAAGGTGGAAGGGTGGTTGGGAGCCCCTCCTGGGGTCTCTGATTTCTGGGAGGGGAGTTGTGTTTCTGTATTCCCTTGAACTTGTATATTTCTGTAACTATTCCTGTATACAGTGTATATCTCTGCTTGTACATTGTGCTGAGCTGTAAATAGAGCTTCAGTCCTTAACTTCCAGCTGGCTGAGTCTAGTCTGGGTCATTTTACAAAGTGTGGGGGGACAGGGAACTCTCAAACCATCACAGGGAAGTTAGTTAATTTGGTCTATGCCTCATTCTTAAAGATTTAGACCATGGCTTGATATACCTTCTAGGTGCTGGTCTTTTCTCCTGCAGTAACCAGTTTCCCCCTTCCTCAGTCTTTGTAACTAACTCCCCCTTTCCTCAGTCTTTGTGACCAGTTTCCCCCTTCTTCAGTCTTTGTAACCAGTTTCCCCCTTCCTCAGTCTTCGTAACCAGTTTCTCCCTTCCTCAGTCTTTGTAACCAGTTTCCCCTTTCCTCAGTCTTGGTATGCATCTCTACCTCCAGAATGACAAATTCATACACCTCTTCACAACGCATCACATTCACTTGCCATCTGTGATGGTTTGGGAGTTCCCTGCCCCTCCACCCCCCCCCCCCCCCTCCACATACNGCCCTCCACACTTTGTAAAATGACCCAGACTAGAACTCAGCCGGAAGGACTGAAGCTCTATTTACAGCTCAGCACAATGTACAAGCAGAGACATACACTGTATACAGGAATAGTTACAGACATAGACAAGTTAAAGGGAATACAGAAACACAACTCCCCTCCCAGAAATCAGAGACCTTCAGGAGGGGTCTCTGAGGTTCAGGTTTGTTTGCAGTAGACCTGAATACATTGGTCTGCTCAAGCCTTGACTGTTCCATAGAAGTGTGACTTCAGATAGATCACCTTAGTTTTCTCTCCTTTGAAATGGAAATAGCAAAGTTTCCTCCCCTTCACTTTGAGTTATTCAGTCTGTTGTTACTCACAGGGTAAGACAGTCTTCATGTACACACAGTAGCTCCTTCAGTGACCTCTGGATCTCTCACTGTAACACAAATGATTAATAGTTTCTCACACTGCTTAAAATAACTCCCTACAAATTTTAAAGAGCTGCAATTCCTTTTTTTTTACTTCTTTCCTTTAAGAAGCAAAAATAAAGAAAACAAAAAAACCCCAACAACAAACCTAAGAAACCTAAATGCCTACAAGCAAAGAGGAAGAGCCCAGTACCTCCAGCACTGAGAGCAACATCTATTGGATCCTCTGAAGGCAAACTTTAAATGTTCTTGAGCTCTTGTTTCACTGTTAAAACCAGTGCCTCAGCAGAGTTATTGCAGACAAATTCTGTGGGAGCCATCACCAGTGTAAGCGAGGAACTACACACTAGTGCCTTGCTGTGAGGTGGCCAGCAGAGTGAATCTGCTTGGAAAGACTCTTGTGAGAGGGACGGAGGCATCAGAAGAGGTAACCCTGTGGGAACAGGTCAGGCATGCTCGCTTCTGCTCATCCCCACTGTACATTGAACAGTTTTAAACAGAGCTAGACAATCACTATAAAAAGTCTGGCAATTTTTAATGAGGTAGGAGGAGAGAATTAAAATTAACCTCAACAGCCAAGGGTAAGAGCTGCTGTTTTATGACAGTAGCTTTGCTTTGATCTGTACTAGCTGCACTCCTTTTGCTTTAAGTCACAAAGGTTTCTTTGCTACCTTGCTTCAAACTCAGTTTTGAGAGTTTTAGTGGTTTGGGGTTTTTTTAATTCAAATCATGCACCCAAGAAGGTTGTTGATCATTTGCTGTCCATCCACAAAAATCTTCCTTGTGACTTGGCAGGTCAACTCAGTTCTTCTGAAAAGCACAATTAGGAGAGGTGGTGAAAAAGCAGAATTAAAAGTGGAGCCTGGAACTGCAAAGCAGGGGCAGCGATCAATTTGCAACGCTGTGCTAGATTTGCCCTTCCCTAGGTATGAATCATCCAAAAGAAAGGGGAATTTTTTTATCAATATGTGCATCTATTTGTGCCTGGGTATGTACATCTAATTCTTGTGTCTTTTGAGAAAATATAAGACAGAAATAAGAATGAGCATATTAAATATGAAGAGAATATAGCTCTGAAAATATTTGTGTACCAGAGGAAGTCTCAAGTGATTAGAATTTTCAATTCAGAGTGATATTCTAAGTCACTTGAGACAGCTACTTAGCAAGCCACATTGAAGCTGCATGGTAGCTTATTTCCTGAAAGGTGAGTTCAGCCCGGGGTCGCTGGGTGTGATGGATGCTTTCAGCCACAAGGTGAACACCAAACTGCACGAGAAGAAGAAATCTGTTAGTTAACTGCTTGATGTGAAAGAAGTTGTCTGCAGCCTGACAGCAGTTTAAGGCTGAAACTGCTAAAAATACTGCTTTGTTTTATGTCAAGTTGTGGCCTTCTTCAAAGCAACTGGAGCAGAATTGACTGATCTAAATTTGTTCTATATAGCTGTGCAAAGAAAGCCTGTTTCTCATGAAATATGGATTAGTCTGAGCTTAAGTAAGGAGCCTAAGTTCCTGTCCATCACCACAGAAGTAAGATCTGGCTGAGCAACTTTCACTTTTGGCTCAAATGGCTTGGGAAATTTTCAAGGCTTTTCCAGCTTAGAGCTGATGAACTTTGACTCACAGCAGTGGACTTATAGCTAACTCAGGGTAATTAATGAGCACTTTTGTGCATGTTGGCCTCGTTGCTCAGCAGATGTTTGGGTCTAGCTGCAGGGTCCAGCTCTGGAACAGATATTTGGTTCAATCACAGCCCTAGACATTTATAGCTGTGCTAGCCAATTAGGTCTGGTGTGCAAGCATTTAACTTTGATTAGAGCAGGATGAAATCTGAGGGCACCTTTCACATGGTTTGATAGATAAGGAGTAAGAGCATTGCTTATAACTATAACTATAACAGCTGTATATATGAACCAGGGAACTGTTCTTCCTATAAAGCTGTCTGGTGTCTAGAGCTGTCTTAGAAGCATATCACTGAGTCCTTTATTCTGCACTGCTTCCTTGGCTTTTTGAGAGTTTTAGCCTGAAACTCCTTCACAGTGCAAATGGATTAGAGCTTTTACCTATTTGCTCTGCCTGGACCTTTTTAAACCCAAGGCAAAAACCACCAAGGTCTCAAAATCAGGGAGCAGCACAAGCAGCAGTAGTAGAAGCTTCCCCTTCATGCTCCAAATACTACTGCAGAGGCATTTGTCCATCCTGAAAAAGTAGTGTGATCCCACTCTGCTTTAGGGAACAAAATCTTTGCTGAGATGACTGCAGGAGAGTGGAATGCTGAACTAGTAATTAGTGTGAGGGCATCTGTCCTCTTGCTTTGTAGTGGGAGAGTAGAGCTATCAGCTGGGTTTGCCTGGCTACCCCAAAGATCTATCCTGGAATAGTTCCTATGTCCCTTGAGCTCACTCAGAAGCCAGCTGTGCTTTTGGTGACTGCAGCGTGTCCTGACATTGCTTTTCACCACTTAATGAGTTGGAGGAGTCAGGCCCACTGAGTCTGGGAAGATATATCATTTGAATTTTATTGATTTTAAGAACTTTGAGTCATTCCTTTAAAGAAAAAAGTTATAGTAACGAGCTTGTGCTGCTGCTTTTCCAGTTACTTTACTCCATAACACGGTCAGATGAATCTCCATCCTTACACTTATCCATGGGACTCTTCATGAAAGGGATTTTTTTCCCCCCTTTTTTGAAGCTTTGATTTCTGAGTCCAAGGGTAGATATCTTGTTTTATTATCTGAACCAGTGTGGATCCACTCCATTTTTCAAAGCCTGATCAGCCCCCTCAATCAAATGTAAAGACTGCAGTGATCTGAAGACGTCCTTTTCTTAGTTGTACTGTCCAGAGGCTGCAGCAAAGCTGCAGGTCCTAGCATAGCCATGATAACACCCACTCATAGGGAGAAATGGTTGCTGTCTTGCAGGTCTTAGGCTCTAACCAGGCATGATGCTCAAAGCCTGGGAGACAGAAAGGGTCATTGTCTTTGTGCAGATACAGAACTGTATTTACCCTATGGAGATATAGACTTTATTTCTGTGGCCTCCTCTCTTCTCTTGTTCTCTTCCTTCTGTGGGATGCAGCCCCCTGCACATGTGAGCCTACCTTCCTATTCAATACTTTTCCTCAACAGAGTCCAATGCTTGCTCCTTGTGTTTATCCACATGGCTAAATGTCTGTTAAAACCTGGCATTATTCCTTCTTCCCTTCACCCCCTGTTTTATAGTAACAGTCCTCTGTGTGTGGATCATTTGGTTATGCAGTTTTTCCTTCAACAGAATAAATACCACTAAATACCAATATACCAATATACCAATACCAATAAATACCACAGAAGCTGCCATTGTCTCTCTGCTACAGACACTCACACACAAGAAGTGGGTTCTGCCCCTTTTTGGGTGGCACATAAGAGGTGATTCATTGCTAGTGTGTCAAACTGCAGACTCTACATGCACTGCATGGAACAGTCTATGCAGGAGTTCACAAACATGGCTAATAGCAAACGCTTGACTGCTTTCATCCCACACAGCAGGAATGAGTTTATTCTGCTCCTGAGGACTGAATAAGCAGAGGAGGTCTTGGGCAGAGCATAGGTTAGACTGAGCTTCATTTATGTCAGCTCATGACTGCTTTGGAGCTGCAGCAATATCATGATTATTAATGAGTCTCTCTAAATTACTTCATAGAATCATAGAATGGTAAGGTTGGAAGGGACCTCAAGCATCATCTAGTTCCAAGCCCCTGCCATAGGCAGGGACACCTCCCACTAGTACAGGTCACTCAAGACCTCCTCCAACCTGGCCTTGAACACCTCCAGGGAGGGAGCATTCACAACCTCCCTGGGCAACCTGTGCCAGTGTCTCACCACCCTCAACGTAAACAACTTCCTCCTAACATCCAGTCTAAATCTCCCCTCTGCCAGTTTAAACCCATTGCCCCTTGTCCTGTCATTGCAAGACCTTGTAAATAATCCCTCCCCAGCCTTCCTGTAGGCCCCCTTCAGATACTGGAAGACTACTATCAGGTCTCCTGGAAGCCTTCTCTTCTCCAAGCTGCAGAGCCCCAACTCTCTCAGCCTGTCCTCATAGCAGAGCTGCTGCAGCCCTCTGAGCATCCTTGTGGATGTAGCCTGTATCATCAGCCTGTATTTGTGCTTGGGATTGTGCCTACCCAGGTGCAGGACCTTACACTTGGCCTTGTTGAATTTCATGAGGTTGGCCTGGGCACAGCTCTGCAGCCTGTCCAGGACCCTCTGGATGGATCCCTGCCCTCTAGCAAGTCAACTGTGACACACAGCTTGGTGTCATCTGCAGACTTGCTGAGGGTGCACTGATTCCTCTGTCCATGGCACTGACAAAGATGTTAAACAGCACTGGTCCCAGCTCTGACCCCTTCATCTGCTTCTTCATTTTTTCCCATCACAAACATACACCCTCTGCCTGGGAAGGGTGGAAAGATGTTGAACAGTCCATTGCATCTTCTTTGCCTTACATCTTTCTGCCTGTGTGCATTCCAGGGCCCAAAGGGAGAAAATGTGGGTTCGATCACTCAGCCTCTTCCCAGCAGCTACCTGATTTTCAGAGCAGCCTCCGAATCAGATGGTAAGTTTTGGTCTTGGCTTGCTTTGTATGGATTGCATACTCCCTGCAAGTTAGGAAAGTGGGTTGATGCAAACAGAATTGGTGTGTAAAGGAAAAAATGGTGGCTCCCACAGCTTGAGATAGTCAGAATAGGTCAGGCAGACTGTAGGCATATTTCATGTTCCTCACTGAACAGCCACTTTGCTGGACATGTGTGGAAGAGGGACTTAGGCTTGCAGCTGGGGAAAACCCACTGAGTCAGTACCTCCTAAAGGATAAAAGGAATTGATCCCAAAATTAGAATGAGAGTGGAGCTTAACTGTTTCCTCAGCAGAGACTTTAGTGGGTTGTCTGCTGATGTCTGTCACTAGGTAGAGATCTGATAGAGGACAAGAAGAGAGCAGTCCTGAAGAACTGCTGATAGATGTCTCTCGACCACAAGAATTTTCCTTTAAAATGCCACACCATGATTTAGAGTGCAGCAGCCCCAGACACTGGTGACTCCACGTGTGAGAAACCATTCTGGGAACTGACAAAATTATGGAAGGTAAATTTAGGTCAATATATAACAGGCACACCAGCTTGTGATGTGAAAAATCCCTAGAAATTACTTTAGCAGACCTAAAATATCAGTGATTTATAAGCAGATAAGAAGATTAAAACAGTTTCATTCCATCTGACCTTCAGACTACTTCAGTTACTCTTTTTTTTTTTTCCCCATAGGAAATTAACCCAGGCTGTTCATTTCATGAATGTTTTTTACCTACCCAACCAAGGATGCTTATGTAGCCCATGTGTTCCTTTGGGTCTCACCTACAGTAACTTTGAAGATGCAAAGATTTTTTTAATGGAGCACAGTGGGTTTTGAAACCAGCATCCTTCTGGTCCAGTGACAAAAGTTTTACATATTCCTAAAGGCTGGGAATGGGCCAACGCCAAACAAATCTCTGACGTGGCATTTTGAGTAGGAGGAAGCCTTTTGTTACAGGCATAGTGAGTTGTGAGTTGTTCTTCCTACAGCTGTGCAAGGAGGGCTGTTCATAGGGGTACCATCCTGAGGCTGAGGAGCAGTTCTGCAGCTGCCAGTGTAGTAAAATGATATGAAAATAAGTGGAACTTGCATAGAGCCATAGAAGCACATCTGTTTCTTTTCAGCATTATGCTTTTGTAGCTTATGGCACAACACAGCTTATTTGTGTAGAGGGACACAGGATTACAGCCCACCTCTGAGTATCACCTGCCTAGAAAGGGATAGGTGGATGCAGTGGTTTCTTAGGGGGAAAAGCAGTGCTGTTGGGGTAGGGCTGCTAAATCACAGGCATTTGAAACCCTGATTATACAGCCACCCTATAGAACAGATGCATGAAGCTCTTGCACAGGCTTCTTAGGCAACCAAATAGTTTCAGCAACCCTCTGTCAATCCAGATTTTCTAAATTCTCATTTCCTCAGAGATTTGTGTAAATTGTCTTTCCATTAACTTAATTAGAAAATGCTTGGAGGGGCCAGTGTGGTCACTGCATGTGTTCAAGTCAAATTTGCTGTGTCATAAGGTGATTGGTTTCCCTGGCATTTCAGATGTCTTCTAAATGAAAACTTTCATTTTGGTGGAGACCTAATGATTAAACCTTAAAGCCAGCCTGGCAGAGAGACCAGTGGCTGAACTGCTGCTCTCTCTTTTTTTGTGATAACTGCCATGGGCCAGTTATGTGGAGTAAAATAGCTTTTAGATTTGTACTAACTAACCTGACCCATAAAAGCTCTCAGGCTAGCAATAGCTCCCAAGAGATCATCAGGGGTAAGACCTTCCTAGCTGTAATCTCTCTCTCTGGGTTAAACACCACATGTTAAAAAAGCACAGAAGGGGCATATCTGGCACAGATAAACTTCCAATATTTAAGCCTGTGGGAAGCTTTCTGCCCAGTGACTGATACATGTCTCTGGTACAGAAGAACCCAAAATAGTGAGTTACTGAAACTTATTTTTAAAGCTAAGATATGGGGCAAAATTCTTGGGAAACATGCAGAGGCCAGGCAGATCAAAGCAGAGTTACTGCAGGATTTAGTGTGATTTTGCTCCTCATGTCTGTCCTGTCCTTCACTCTGTTGCTTCTGCAGGGTCTTCAGATTAGGGGGAAGGCTCATGTGATCAAGGGAAGGAGGTGGAAGTGAGATACCTCTCTATCAAGTATCATAAATGTATGCATAGAAAATAACTGGGGCCTTTGGTGTAGGATGAAATAATTACATGCTGCGGAACATCACTAGCAGTGCCCAGAGCCACCTGCCCAGGTTTGCAGCACCCTCATTGTGCCTGGTATATCCTGACAGTCTGAGAAGCTTTGGGAGCATTTAGCAGTGGACTTCACAAAATCATATGATTTAGTATCACACTAGAAATGCTAGCATGAAAAATTGAGTTGTTTTGGTTTCCAGCTGAAGGAGAGTGCTGGAATTCACAGTTGAGGTCGCTGAGCTGTGGGAAGTGGTTGTACCTTGGGCAGGAAGGGAAGGATGTGGATCTGTGGACAAGAGGGAAGAAGAGCTCATACACTCAGGCCAGCTGCCCCTCAAACACTAGAGTTTTCATGGCATGGTGGCTGTGCTCTACTCCTTTGGTTTGTTATGTAGCCTTTGAGGGGGCAGTTTGGGGGCATCTGCTCCACTGAGCAGTGTGGTTGTGCTGACAAATGGCCAAACACAGGGGTGTCACTCAGAGATGAGTGACTTGGAAACAGTATTAACATCAGTAGGTGTTTGTTACACAAACAGATGCAGATAAAGACAGAAGAAACAGAAACTGTTACATTTAAAGGCATCTGTGTAAGCTGCAGCAAGTGTACTTTGCAATTGGTACATTTGATTTTAAGCCCAGAAGGCACTACTGGAAAAGCCATAGATTGTTACACAGCTTTTACCTGTTGTAAAAAGGCACCCTCAGGAAGGTGTACCTGAGTGTTTCATTTCTTTAATGTCCTGGACAAACGTAGAGGATGCAGTTATGGTGAAGGGAGGCAGGAGAATAATGTAAATTGAGCTAAACTAGCTGCCACAAAGCCAATTGCCGCAGGTGGAGCGAGTGGAATCCATTCCCTCGTGCAATGCTAGCCTGTATTTGCAGCACATTCCACCTCCTCTGTGGATGCAATGTTGTGTCTCTGAGGAGCTGTCCTGACCACATTCTTCTTGATACAGTCTCCCATGTTTGCAGGGAAAATGAACCACAGAACATTTGGCAAATTTAGCAGTGGCTCATGGAGGCCTCTGAGATGCTGGGGAATATTGAGCTGCAGCATATGTTGGATGTACAGCTCTGCTAGCCGGCAGCTCGATCGTCAGCAGCAGCTACGTGGCCTACTTTTGCTCTCAGCATTTCAGAATGTCTTTTTTTCCCCCCTCTGCCACACCATCTGTGACAGACTGTTGGTAGGATTTAAGGTCCTGACTTCTGCACAGCCTGCAGAAGCACTGCCAAGCTACAGTAGATTTCGCGTTCGCAGACCACAGCAGCGCTCAGCTTCGTGATGTGTTTTAAAGACATCTGGAAGGTTGTGTCAGCCTGCAGGGCTCAACCTGTACACAGGGTCTTTCTTTCTTGCCAGTTTCAGAAGAGAAAACTGCTGTTTGCAAGTCAGTGACTGTGTATACATCTCAGATCTGTGCTCTGATGAGTAGTGTAGAGTTTATAATTCAAACCTGCCCTGAGCTTCTTGCCTGGACCATTCTGAGGCTGCCCTGAGATCTGCAAACCAGTGCAAACCTAAGATTTATGAGTCACCTGCTTAAATCTCAGTCTAGATCTCCACCCCACCACAGGCACTGGCACCAGCACTCACTGGGGCAATTCTAAGTTGCAGGTTACCAAGGGTTAAAAGCTGAGCACTTACATTTTGCTCCTCATGTCTGTCCTCTCCTTCAGGCATGCTTTGGGTCTCCATTTCCTGCTGTGGATGGAGTTGTGTGGAAATGCTGATTAGTCTAGTCTGGCTTACACTGCTATTGTTTCTTTGCTAGATGTCTGGCTTCTCCCCTAAAACTGATGCTCTCACCAGTGAGGAAATTAGGTTATTGAAATAAAGGTCACACACACAGGAGCAATGGACCAGGAGCAAGATACAATTTGAAACCAAGTTCACCATGAAATTTATGGCTGGATCCTGGCAGTGCTGGCAAAAATAGAAGTTATCATCTTAGCTTTTATGTCTGCCCTTCACATTCCTCAGACCTTTCACAACAGTTTAAAATCACAGAATCATAGAATCATAGAATGGTAAGGTTGGAAGGGACCTCAAGGATCAGCTAGTTCCAACGCCCTGCCATAGGCAGGGACACCTCTCACTAGTACAGGTTACTCAAGGCCTCATCCAATCTGGCCTTGAACACCTCCAGGGAGGGAGCATTCACAACCTCCCTGGGCAACCTGTTCCAGTACCTCACCATACCCACTGTGAAGAACTTCCTCCTAACATCCAGTCTAAATCTCCCCTCTGCCAGTTCAAACCCATTGCCCCTTGTCCTGGCATTGCAAGACCTTGTCAATAATCCCTCCCCAGCCTTCCTGTAGGCCCCCTTCAGATACTCGAAGGCTTCTATCAGGTCTCCTGGAAGCCTTCTCTTCTCCAGGCTGAAGGGACTGGGGATGCCAGCCATTTGCAACCAGTCTTTATTTAGCTCAGTGCATAAATTGCACCTGCAGCTAATTGAGGGATCACATCCGTGCATCCTGACAGCCAAAACATAAGAATCCATGCACACAGGCACCCAAGTAGTGCAGCATAATAAGCAGTCAGCTGAATACACTGACCTTAATGTTCACTGACCGAACCAAATCAGCCTCTTCCTCATCATTCCTGATTTGTGTGCACTTGAGCAAGGCTTCATTGCTTCCAGGTGCCAGTCCACTTCAGGTTGATATTTTAAAGCATCTTTCTTGTAGGTTTGAGGCACGAGGCCAAAAGCTGTCTGACTTTAATAATTAAAGATGAATAATACTCCCTTAGTGGTGCCTCTCTGGAGGAATGCATGGTTACTAAATGTGAGGCTTTTGAAGTCTTAATTGGCAAGACATCCATCCTGGCCATTCTGTAGCTACAGGAATGCAGTGGGGAAAAAAGCATAGTCCCAGACTGGGATTCTGGTGTGATTCCATCTTCAGCAGACTTCTGTTATTGGTGAGTGCTGAGAGAATATTGGCTGGCTCCTCTGATCAGCTGTTGTAAAATGTGGCAGATAAACTTGGTACACCAAATTGCTCTAGGTGAGTGATGGTGACCATAAAGCATTTCAGAGATGAATAGCTTCAAGTCTTCAATACTCCCTGGTTGTTTTTCTCTGTGATGTTATTGTCATTTTAGGTCTGTTTTAAGACTAGGACAGACTCATTTTTTCCCTTGAACTGAGCTTAGGCTAGCAGCATAAGCAAGCTTCAGTTAATCTGATTTTTTTTTTTTTCCCAAGAGGGAGAATTTGGGTTTGTGACTTAGTTTTAGCAATTTCTTTTGTCTGTGAGAGAAAGACTTGATGTCAGTGCATGCAGCCTCCAAGCTTCCACATGATGTCTGTAGTGTCTTACAGACCTGAGAAGCATCCTGCAAGGAGCCACAGTGATTCCCATTTGTGCAACTACACTGCACTAGTCATCTCAAAGGACCACGGGGTGCTTTTCCAGCTTGCTGAGCCAAAAGACCTGGAGAAAGCATATAGAAGGGTTTAAAACATATGTGGGGTGCACATTTGCCTTGTTTTTTGCAAAGTCAAGGCCACACATCCTTTATTAGCTTTTATTTTACCACACTTTTCAACAAGAAATGCAGAACTCTTTTTAACTGGTTGTTTTTTGGGTTTTTTTGGTCTAGATTGTCATTGAGAACTGTCATCATTTGCTGTAAACACATGTAACAGAAAAAGGGTCACAGGCTACTTAGGGGACACACCTCTATTTCATCAGTTCTGTTGTTTGGTTTGGTTTTTTTTCTCTGTGAGCATAGCTGAGTGTTCTCTGCCATCCCCATGACATCTGCCACATGCCAAATTCTGTGATCATCATTTGCTGAAGTGAAGAAGGGAATGGATATTGAAACCAACGATCAGTGCAGGGGGGAGAGAGGCTGGTACAACAGAGAGCCATGCTAGTGCTAGCATTCTGGTAGGACATCCACTGTTGGAACTTTAGCAACAGCCTTGTCAAAGAGTCTTAGTCTTATCCCCATTGTTCCTGGAGGGAGCCAAAGGTGGCTGGGCAAGTCCACCTGATGAGCTTCCAAAAGATCACAGAATCACAGAAACGTTCTGGTTGGAAAAGACCCCCAGAATCATCAAGTCCAACCATTATCCCTACTCCACAAAGTTCACCCTTAAACCATATCCTCAAGTACCACATCCAAATGATTTGTTGGAACAGAGCATTAAGGGTATCCTGTTCTGGACCATCCACAGTTGATCTTCTTAAAGCCCATCTAGTTACTGCAAATTTCCACTGGGACAAGAAATAGATCATGAGTAATATATTCAACTGGCTAACTACCTGACTGCAAAATTCTTGGGCTTCCATATTTTTGGCTCCGTTTTTTTGAAGGATGACACTGCTGTAAAACAAAAACTGAAGGATACAGCTTCCTACAGCTCCGTAATACAGAGTCTCATTACTCTATACATAATGCTTACTATTATGGTGTTCTTCAAAGAAAAAAAGAACCAAAGTACTCTTTTTACCTACAATTCCCATCTGACATAAGAAAAATTATGCAACGGCACTAATGCAAAGTCCTAAATTGCAAGGATTAAAAGGACCTGAAAGGAGGTTGTAGTGAGGTGGGTTTTGATCTCTTTCCCCAAGTAAGTAGTAATAGGACAAGAAGAAATGGCCTCAACTTGTGCCAGGGGAGGCTTAGATTGGCTGTTGGGATTTTTTCTTTTGCTGAAAGCATGGTCAAGCATTGCAAGAGGCTGCCCAGGGAGGTGGTGGAGTTACCATCTCTGAAGGTATGCAAAAAACAGAGATGTGGCACTCCAGGATGTGGTTTAATGGCCATGATGGTGTTGGGTTGATGATTGGACTTGATAATTTTAGAGGTCTTTTCCAACCTTAATGATTCTATGATTTATTTGTATCTATAGTTCCGAGCTTTACTCACAGTGCACCATTTTAAGATGGGTGACGTGACATGTTCTTCTTGTGCCAGCTGTGTGAGTGGTGTAACTACACATCAGAGCTGGGGATCTGCTCTTGGTTCAGATGTCATTTCCCCCTATGATTATTCTCACTGAGGATTCTGTTAGCTTGGATGGAATATTTCTTTTGCTGAATTTTGTAAACCATTCTGTGTGGCATGTGAGATACATGGGAGTGTTACGCGCAGATGGACTACTTTTCTTCCTCCCTCTTTCATCCTTTCCCCTCCACAGCCCAGACAAGAGCCAGAGATTACTCTGTAGGCTGCCCTTTGGCACTAAATGCAATGAAGAAAGGATCAATCTCAGAAATAACATTCAAAAGGCAATACTTAGTTTACAGCTGCCAAGCAGGAGGAGGTAATGCAGGTGGTTTTGAGACAACATGATCTCTGCGGAGACTGTCTCAAAGTAATCACTGCGGTGGGTGAAGTAATACAGCATTTGAGAGATGAAAAGCTGAAAAGCCTGTGGGGAGATTCTGCCATGAGCTGACAATATGCTCTTGGGTTTTCCTTCAGAATTGAAACATGTCCCTGCTTTAAGCCACAATTTGTGGAAAACTGCTAACTGGTTGCAGTATCTCGCATTGCAGGTTTAAAAACCTCAGACCTAGAAGAATATCATCAGAATTCCTTTGCGGCTCTTTTTTGCTTCCTTTACATGTACTGTGTCAGGCTGCCTTTCCTCTCAGAAGGAACCCACATTTAGCATCTTACTCTGATCTAATTACCTTGCAAACAACAACAACAACAACAACGACAAAATCCACTCAGAATTAGAAAATGTGAGAGTTAAGCTGCCATGGTTTAACACCAGCCAGCTGCTTGCTCACCCTCCACAGTGGGATGGGGAAGAGAATGGGAAGGGTAAAGGTGAGAAAACCTCTGGGCTGAGACAAAGGCATTTGACAGGTAAAGCAAAAGCTGCACACACAAAGCAAAACAGAACCAAGAGTTCATTTCCTACTTTCCACCAGCAGGCAGGTGTTCAGCCATCCCCAGGAAAGCCAGGCTCCATCACATGTAATGATGACTTGGGAAGACAAACAGCATCCCTCCTAATGTCCCTTCTTTCCTTCTTCCCACAGCTTTTTATGCTAAGCATGATGTCATATATCTGGAATATCCCTTTGGTCAATTGGGGTCAGCTGTCGTGGCTGTGTCCCACTCCCAGCTTCTTGTGCACCTTGAGCCTGCTCGTTGATGGGGTGAGGAGCAGAAAAGGGCTTGGCTCTGTGTAAGGGCTGCTCAGCAGTAACTACAACATCCCTGAGTTAGCAACACAGTTCTCAGCACAAAACCAAAACACAGCCCATACCAGCTGCTGTGGAGAAAAAATAACCATGCCAGTCAAAACCAGCAGATAAGGCAACCATGAAGCCTTCATGCAGACTACTGTGACTGTAGATGACAGCCTTTGATTACATGACCACTTACTTCCCCCCCACACACATGCACACACTTCTGCATTTCCTGAGGGAGTGAGTAGACTTGTCAGGTAAGCAATTAAGTAATCTAAACGGTAGCATTTTTGTATTAATTTTCACAAAGAAGAAAGCTGTTCCTCAATAGCAGGATTGTTCACGTGTGAAAACATTTCACGCCAGCCTTTAGCAACGAAACAGCTTTGTCTTGTGTGCAGCCCTGAAAGCGAGAGGCTGTAATTTTACAGTGTTAGCTGCAATTAGCACACACTGCTGCCTTGCAGAAGATGGAACCTTTTCATTTGCAGAGGAAATCCCGAGTGTCTGGTTTCCTGGCGTGTAGTTGTTTGGATTCACAGCACCACCTGATGGCTGAAGGCCCATTTCTTGGCTTGAGGATGCTGTGCATCCAGTTTCTGCTAGAAGAGAAACCAAGAGTATACACTGATGCCACCTCTGTCTTCTGCAGGCACAAGTAGTGCTGGCTGTGAGTGCACAGCAAGTTCCTCTAGAGCTTTCTCTCCCTGCCTTGGAGTATTGAAAGGATTATTTTAAGTGTTTTAATTTTAGGCTCCTTCAATAAAGTTTCAAAAAAGATCCAAGTTACTTCCAGGGAGTTACACAAAGAGATAAAAACCCCAAATACGTAATGTAGAGATTTCCTGCTGTGATGTGGTGGACTCCAGAGATGTGACCAAGCCTGTGAGCTCATGTTAGTACCAGTGAATGCCTGTGGTAATGGTGTGTGGGAAGCAGAAGGTGCCTGTGGGGTTGTGGTCAGCATGGCCTGCAGCCCCAGGGAAGGGTGGGCTGCAGGAGCACTGCATGGAGGATGTCTGAGAGAGGCTTTAGGGTCAGCCTTACTGTCCTTGTTGGAAATCACAAATGTAGGCGGTGCATTGCTATAACCATCACAAGATGATGTCTGCTGCCTGATACGGGGGTGCTGGCCTCTTACTGCTTCCAAAGTGCTCATGCTGCTGTAGATCAAGCTGCCCACCAAAGCATCTGACTGCACAGGCCCATGGAACAGAAAAATATCTTGATACACACAGATGTCAAATCCTGCAGTCCTCACTGCAGAACTGGAGAAGAGCAAATGCAAAGAGGGAGGAAAGTTAGAGGAGGTGGACTCAGGTAGGAGTGTGCTCCTTTGTACAGAATAGCCTGAAACAGGTTTTCATCTTAGTGTCTTTGGGAGAGAGGGGATCTGTGGGAGGAGGTGGATTTGTGCTCAGCACAGCCGTTGACTCTAATGGGTTATCCATGCAAATCCTCCACATGGCAGAAGGGAATAAATCTCTGCCGGTAAAGCCTTAATGCAGGAAATGTATTTGTTAAATAGCAAATAGTGTGAAATCAATCCAAGCTGCCTTCAATCCTCCTAATCTTTTATTAACCATTATGTGTGATGTTATTATTAAATCATAAGTGGATGCTGAAGGCATTTATGGGATGAAATGAGAAGCGGTGGTTGGGCTTTGCGCCGTTCGTGTTCAAGTGCAGCTCTTCAAAGTTCTAGGGTTATCTTTTCTCTCTTTTACTAGTTGCAGCTTTGTATCAGAGCAAGCACTGATAGCTAATTTATAAACATTTCTTTCTGTACCTGTCATCTGATCTTCTTACAGAGACAAATTTTGCTCCCATTGAAGTTGATGGGAATTCTGCCCAAGAGAGCAGCAGGATGCCAGTGAGATGAATGCATATGCTTGATTCTAAGTGTGTGATAGAGCTGGGTGGAATGGAGTCGTTTCCCAAATGGGACACAGGAATTAATGTGGTCCAGGAAAGACCTGTTTGTAGCACTTGCCATCACTAAAGCAAAGTCTTTTTGTTTTCTTCACTGCCTCTCAAGCAGACTTCTAATTATTGCAAAATAAATTCCGAGGAGTGTAATGAAGAGCTCTGTTTTACATGCTTGGAATTAGAGGATGATTCCCTTGATACTTCAGTTCTTGAATGTTCAGTCAATTTGCAGGTGTCCTGGCCTCATTAACAACTGCACTACAGAAGCAGGCTATTTTTGGGTGCTTCCAGGAGCACAGCAGCCCCAGCACTGTGGTGGTGGTTAGGCTTCACACCAATACACAGCTTTATAGTCTCATGTGGGTCATTGCAAAGGGAGCCAAGGGTCAGTTTGGATTTCTGTTCTTTTCCTTTACTGCCTGCCTGTGGGACCTATGTGAGCCATAAAAGCACCCAGCGAGGCTGGGCACAGGAACTGCAGTTTGTCTCTTTATTGTGCCATGCCTGCAGTTTTTGGTATTTGCAAAGTAAACCTTTCAGGTGCAGATTTTTATGTGACAAGGTAAGAAAAACTAATGCTCCACCCAGGTTATCTAATGGGCTGGGCAGAGAGAAGGCATGGAGAAAAAGGAAAAAAATACAGAGAAGGAGGAAAAATAAAGAACCCAACAAGTGACTCCCTCTGGTATTGGTCACTGTGACAAGTACTGATCCTTGTGATTCTTGTTTGGAGTGACTGGTTTTGCATTACAACACCCTGTGTGTGACCCCCAGGTCACTTTGTAGTTCCCTGATCCCATGCTAAGGGCCTCTCCTGCTCTGTGCCTCTGTCACCCTGCAGTTGAGTAGGGTGTGTGTTGGAGAACACCAAATCATAGAATCATAGAATGGTAAGGTTGGAAGGGACCTCAAGGATCAGCTAGTTCCAACCCCCTGCCATAGGCAGGGACACCTCCCACTAGTACAGGTTACTCAAGGCCTCATCCAAGCTGGCCTTGAACACCTCCAGGGAGGGAGCATCCACG
>VWZE01003478.1:287936-328997 GCA_013396675.1 Eubucco bourcierii
CTCAGCCTGTCCTCATAGGAGAGCTGCTCCAGCCCTCTGATCATCTTTGTGGCCCTCCTCTGGACCCGCTCCAACACTTCCATGTCCTTCCTGTGCTGAGGGTTCCAGAACTGCACACAGTACTCCAGGTGGGGTCTGATGAGAGCAGAGTAAAGGGGCAGAATCCCCTCCCTTGCCCTGCTGGCCACACTGCTCTTGATGCAGCCTAGGACTTGGTTGGCTGTCTGGGCTGCATGTGCACACTGCAGACTCATGTTGAGCTTTTCATCAACCCAGACTCCAAGGTCCTTTTCCTCAGGGCTGCTCTCCAGCCATTCACCACCCAGCCTGTATTTGTGCTTGGGATTGTGCCTACCCAGGTGCAGGACCTTACACTTGGCCTTGTTGAATTTCATGAGGTTGGCCTGGGCCCACCTCTCCAGCCTGTCCAGGTCCCTCTGGATGACATCCCTGCCCTCTAGCAAGTTGACTGTGCCACACAGCTTGGTGTCATCTGCAAAAATGCTGGGTGTGGTTTGGGGTATATTGCTTGCAGACATGAGCAGTGAGGTGGTTTGAATGCATCATACTGTGCTTGTTTCCTATATCTTGGACAAATTCAGAACGGAGCAAAAGGGGCTGTGAACAGGTTGTGGGAGATCAATGGAAGTGGTGGTGTTAGGGAAGGGGAATTTGGGGTGAGCTCCCCTCTGTGTTACCCATGCAGGTATACCACTCATGCAGCCACTGAAACACAATTTCTGGCAAGATAACCTAGGGATTATAGGTATGAAAAATAGCTTATTGTACTTAGCAACTTTCTGAATGATCATAGAATCATAGAATGGTAAGGTTGGAAGGGATCTCAAGGATCATCTAGTTCCAACCCCCTGCCATAGGCAGGGACACCTCCCACTAGTACAGGTCACTCAGGGCCTCATCCAACCTGGCCTTGAACACCTCCAGGGAGGGAGCATTCACAACCTCCCTGGGCAACCTGTTCCAGTGCCTCACCACCCTCACTGTAAAGAACTTCCTCCTAACATGAATGATAATGAGCTTTACTCCCAGCAGTGCGTCTCTTGCCTTATTGACTCTCCTGCATTGAATAATTGCTTTTGTTTCGACAGGCCGGTGCTGGCTGGATGCTCTGGAACTTGCCCTGCGTTGCTCCAGCCTCTTCCGGCTCAGTGCCTCCAAGCAGGGAAAGGATGGAGAAATGAACGGCTCGAGCGACTCTGCGCACGCGGCGCTCAACCACCTCTTGCACACCAGCACCATCTCAGACCAGGAGTTCTTCCAGTAAGATGAGGCTCTCGTTTCTTAATGCACAGAGAGGTGTTGCGTGGCCTACACTCAGCCATGCTTTTAACTTTAGCATAACCTAGGCGCACTCCATTAAGGAAACACATTTAAAACCAACTGGTATAGGGTCATAGATTCATAGAATGCACTGGAAGGGACCTCCAGAGGTCATCTAGTCTAACCCCCTTGCAGTCAGCAGGGACATCCCCACCTCATTGCTCAGAGCCCTGTCTAGCCTGATCTTGAATGTCTCCAAGGATGAGACCTCTACCACCTCCCTGGGCAACTTGTTCCAGAGTCTCACCACCCTCATAGTAAAGAACTTCCTGATGTTCAGTGTGAATCTACCCTGTTCTAGTTTAAGCCATTGGCCCTTGTCCTGCGGCTCTGTACCCTTGTAAACAGCCCTCCCCTCAATGCTCTGCTGCACCCAGCACTAACAAATGGGTCTGGTGCACATGAGGTTTGCTGTTACCTAGTGCTTGAGCACACAGTCCGGGAGGAACCTCAGCTGTGTTCCTCTGTACATAGACTATTTTCTTTTGTCTCCTGCTTGGGCCAAAATACTGTCTGGAGATGCTGCTGTGAAAAATGGATTCTCTGAGTAAAGGCTGCAGACTCTGGCTGCTAGAGCAGATCTGTAGTTACACAGGCACAGCCAGAAACAGTATGTGTTGGTTGGCTAGCACATATGGCTCTGGCTCTGATCTATTTTATAATAATGTGTTCTCTTTTCTAATAATACTGTGTCATAGTCAGCAGAGTGCACACACTGCATCCTTAGCTTTATAATTACTTTCTCTCTCTACAGAGGTTTTGAGTGGTTTCAAATTTCTTCCTGGATGCATCAGATAATTTTTTCATAAGGGAAAAAAATTCCCCACAGCCTCCTTTCTATTCATATTTCTGGTATCAATGCAGCAGTTTGGAACAGTTCGCATCAAAGCTCTGTAAGCATGAAAAAACCTCGGGCCTTATCTGTTGCTTATAGCTAATAGGCAGCTTCCAAAATCCCTCTGATACAGACCCTTGGACATTGCAGTGGGAATTGGAAGAATCATAGAATCATAGAATGGTAAGGTTGGAAGGCACCTCAGAGATCGTCCAGTTCCAATCCCCTGCCATAGGCAAGGACACCTCCCACTAGTACAGGTCACTCAAGGCCTTGTCCAACCTGGCCTTGAACACCTCCAGGGAGGGAGCAGCCACAACGTCCCTGGGCAACCTGTGCCAGTGTCCAACCACCCTTGCTGTAAAGAACTTCCTCCTGACATCTTAAGATCCAGTTTCAATCTCCCCTCTGCCAGTTTAAACCCATTGCCCCTCCTCCTGTCATTACAGGACCTTGTCAATAGTCCCTCCCCAGCCTTCCTGTAGGCCCCCTTCAGATACTGGAAGACTACTCTAAGGTCTCCTGGAAGCCTTCTCTTCTCCAGGCTTCAGAGCCCCAACTCTCTCAGCCTGTCCTCATAGGAGAGCTGCTGGAGCCCTCTGAGCATCTTTGTGGCCCTTCTCTGGACTCACTCCAACGGTTCAATGTCCTTAATGTGTTGGGGGCTCCAGAACTGTACACAGTATTCCAGGTGGGGTCTGATGAGAACAGAGTAAAGGGGCAGAATCCCCTCCCTTGCCTTGCTGGCTACGCTGCTTTTGCTGCAGCCCAGGACTCGGTTGCTGTCTGGGCTGTCACACATGTTGCCAGCTCATGTTGAGCTTTTCATCAACCCAGACCCTCAGGGCCTTTTCCTCAGGGCTGCTCTCAGCGATTAGCCACACGGCCTGCATTTGTGCTTGGGATTGCACCAACCCCGGTGCAGGACCTTACACTTGGCCTTGTTGAATTTCATGAGGTCGGCCTGGGCCCACCTCTCCAGCCTGTCCAGGTCCCTCTGGATGGATCCCTGCCCTCTAGCAAGTCGACTGTGCCACACAGCTTGGTGTCACCTGCAAACTTGCTGAGGATGAACTGATTCCTCTGTCCATGTCACTGACAAAGATGTTAAACAGCAACTGGTGGCAGCAATGACCCTTGAGAGATGCCACTTGGCACTGGTTTCCAGATGGACATTGTGCCATTGATCACCACTCTCTGTGTGCCACCATGGAGCTATTTCCTTATCCAGTGAGTGGTCCACCCATCAAGTCCATGGTTTATCCAATTTGATGACTAGGATGTCATGTGGGACAGAGTCAAATGCCTTACTCAGGTCCAGATGACATCAGTTGCCCTTCTCTTGTCCACTGTCACTCTGACTTCATAGTAAAAAGCCACCAGATTTGTCAGGCAAGATTTGCCCTTAGTGAAGCCATGCTGGTTACCACCATTCACCTCTGCTTTGTTTTCCAAGAAACTGAGTCTCTTTTTAGTTCTGCTGATAGGAACTTTTAGGGCTCACAGCATGGATTACAGTTTTGAGGGTACCAGCTCTTCCAGTCTGCCTTCGGACCCACTGTGGTTTTCTTAGGTTCTGTTACAACAGCAGCAGGGATCTCAATCCTCTTCAGAGTGTCAAGATGTCTCTGGTCCCATGGGACCAAAGGGATGCCTTCATTCTGGTCTGTCCTTAGTCCTGAAAGGCTCTGGTATTCCCAGCATGTGCACCCCAGCCCTGCTGTTTGTGGTTTTAGCTAGAGTTTGAAGAATAGCTTTGCTAAAGAGCAGTGGGAGAAGAAAAGGAAATCTGTTGTGTTACCAGAGCATGTGCCCTAGTCCTTGTGCAAATACTTCTGTTGTTCTTAGGCTTCTTCCATAATTCTTTACTTTCTAATTTCTTCTTGCCTAAGAGAGAGTCTCTCAGGACCGTGCTTGCTGTGATAATGAATCCAGGAGCGCAGTGGACTTGTTTTTCACCTAATGGATGTATGTACAGAACTCCCAATATTAAAAAGGAGCCTGTGGCACTAAGAACATTCAGGCAGACCCATGGCTACTGTAAGGAAGTCTAGAAGATGGACTTAAAACTGCATTGAAGTATTTCTTCAAAATATGATGTGTAAATGATGCTTAACTCTTAACTGTTCCACATTCAAAGCCCTCTTGAATTATGGAGCACAGCAGTAGCACATGTGGCAGAGTGTTCAGCAGGAGAATGCCCACAATTGGAACCAGATTTTTCTGACAGGCTCAGATTTTAGCTGAGCCTGGCCCAAGCTGGGTGGGTTTTCAGCGTCTGATTGTCTGAGCCCTGCCACTGGTTCTAATGTGTACCCAGACTTGACCCAGTGTTTAAAGCCCAGGGGAGTTCAATGGTTGTGGGACAGAGGGACAACTTGCTGTCATCCCTGGAGGTATAAAGAACATTTAAGCAAGGGAGGATGCAAAACTGAATCAGTGCAAGTGCTGAGCAAAGAGGTTTTGGCTTGCCACTGACATTGGCTTCCTCACAGGGATTCAGTCATTCTAATTAAATGCCTTCCCTACAGGGAATCTTACCAATTAAATTGGCATGCTGTTGTTAGGGGGCCAGTTAATTACATTTAACTCTATCTTCAAATTAGCCAAACTACTCTGTCAAGAAAAGAAAAAGAAAAGGGAGATGATGGATATTATAGAGAGGACAAAACCCAAGGGAGCTGGCAAAAGCGAACCCTCAGCTGAGCCAAAGTTGCATTTGTCTGCTGGCTGCTTTGCGCCTTTCCCGCTGGGAAAGAAATCAAGATTATACAGTGATTTAAAATCTGTGTCTTTAGTAGTGTTCAAAAATGAGAGGAGGGGGGGACTGTGCATGTGAATCAAAGGCTCCAGTACTGCATAAATCAGGGATTTTAGACAGGAGGCCCTTAGGGCACCAGGCACTCCTCTTTTTAATATGAAGTTGTATTTCTTGTGGGTTCCACATCTTATTTCCAGCAGCCCCAGGAATCTGGCTGGTTCACTTGTTTGACATGAGCCAAAGGGTTTGGTTTTGTTTTGCTTTTTTTTGCATTGTGTAGAAGAGCTGCATCAAACCCAAAGGAGTCCTGGCCACTGGCAGAAGTTTCCAGGAATGCCCCTAGAGAATAAAGCACTGTTATGAGACAACTCCAATAAGCTGCAACAGTAAATTAGCCATGAAAGATGCCAAGTTAGTCATGTTCATGGTGGAAATCCAGTGCTGACTTTGAGCATAGTCATTCCCTCACAGCTTTTAAGCCTGGTCCAAATGCCATTGGAAACTCCTGAGAAGCCCTTACTTTGATTTTAGTTCAAGCTCATGGCATGGCTTTTGGCTTTAGCCTACTGTATATAGTCAGTGATGAGCTGGAGGAGTAAAAAAGCCTGGCTCCACATTCAACATCTCAGGTTTGTTCATCAGAATGAGGAGCATCTGTTTTCCCTTTGGTTTCCCAGAGCGGCTCCTTGGCTCTGGATGTGTTAAGTCTTGCCTTCCTTGGGGCTGGCACACAGCTGAGTGGGATTTCATGTGAGTTTAATTCCCACTTGAACTAAATCTGAAATCCTTAAAAGCTGATGGGGAGGAGCAGAGGAAACTAAGAATCATTTGCTCCACTGAAACTTCCAATATTTCCCAAATGCAAGACCAGGTGACTCTGTAAAACACTTGCTTTTCTTGCAAATGTGTCATAGAAACAAGTGCTACCTCTCAGCCACAGACCATAAGCCTTATGATGATCTCTTCCAAGCATTTTTACTCCATGGAGAAAACTTTCACTAGGTAAAGGAACAGCAACCACAGACAAACACACATATTTAGCTGATTGTTGAAAAATTAAGAAATAGATTAAGTGTTTAAATGATCAGCAGCTAATAACTTCCTGAAGCTCCCATCTGGGAAGTATCATGGGATAATGTCTTTAGACAACTCTTTTCTCACCTTCTTCTCTCCTATATTCTCTCAGATTCATGCATGTACTATACTCTGTGCTTCCAGTGTATATAAATAAAAGGAAATAGCATCCTGGCACTAGAAGGCTGGAGACACATAATGTCTGATAGCAAATTATTAGTGCTGGAGTATAGTGGTCATTGACTCTCTGATTTTTAGGGTCTTAGTTCTATTTTACACTAAAGCTGTGAAATACAACTCCTTGTAGTGTTCTACATATCCACACACAGACATCTATGCTGCATACAGATACCTACAACTGCAGTGAAAAGGTTTTCTAAAGGCACAGAAAGCACTTCCAAAAGAGCTCTAGAAGCAGCTTCTGCAGAGATTGAGCTGCGGCTGTCACAGCATGGCTTGCTCGGGGTGTTAAAAATCACGAGCTTGATTCAGTGCATAGCTGCAAGTTGAGGTCATCTGCAAAGCTGATGGCAATTCTGTGTTCTGATTCTCTGTTGGTGTTTTTAGTCTGGATTTAACTAGTGATGACAAAATACCTATTAAAAAAAAAGAAAGGAGAGAGAACAAGGGATAGGAACTTTCAGAATTAATCTATAATCAAAATTAGAACATGTCCAGAGTGGCCTGAGAAAAGTCATGGAGAGACTTCAGGCTTGGCAGAACCTTCTCATGTACTGATAAGGTGGACTATAGGAAGTAACAAAACTCTTCAGGATCTGTGGCCTGTTTAGGTCCTCTGAAATGCCTTGTATTGCTTTTCTATAAGAAATCTTTTTGTTGCTCTAGCCAAGAGCATTAAAGGGATTTAGGTAAGAAATTTTCAGAGGAAGTTCAAGCTGAGAAAGTCATCAGCACCTGAGATCTGGGCCAGGCCATGAAATAGGTGATGTGAAGACATGAATAAACAGGGTGAGCTGAAGCCCATGCTAAATATCACCTGAAAAAGTAGGCATTTAGTGACTGTTTTTCAGCATCTGACCCCTGGCCCATCTAATCATGTTTGCCATCTGTCATATGAACTGCAGCTGCATTTTCAAATGGAGAGTCTATAGGCTAGTTGGGAGAGAATTTCTGGCTTCCTCCTCATTCTCTAAAGCCTGGATCACTGAGCATGAAGCTTGCTCTGCCTTCCACACTTTTCCCTGGATGATGTTATAAGCTGGATGTTCTTTTGACATGTAGTGGTCCAGTTCATGCTTTCAACTCAGTTTTTCCACACAGCATTATCTGGGGGAAGCATATTCCTTCCTCAGGTTAGTTTGGGGAGTGAGTTAGTGTGTGTGTGAGTGAAACTACTTCTGCTGATTCTTAAGTTTGCCTTTTTTTAGTGGGGGGCTGACTTAGGACCACTATCTGTTGAAATAAAGTAGCTGTAGTACTGAAAAGAAAACTTATCTTGCAATGTCTTCTTTTTCCTACGGGCTACAACTCACTGGGGAGGAATCTCTCCTGATGGGCATTTTAATCAGGTTTGTACAGCGGCTGGTGTGTGCTTTGTATCTCTCTGGAGTCTGGGCTCCTATCTGGAACCAGTAGGAGTTCTGTGTAGGGATGAGTGAGTGGAGCTGCATGGCACATTTTGCAAACAGCAGTTTGGAGGGGAGATTTTTGATAGGAAATATCTCACTGCTTCCATGATAAAACTCCTGCTATTCAGGATATCAATCTCTTCACCGCTTCCCGGGCTGCACAACCTGCTTGTAGCCCTGGGAGTTGTTCTTAAGTAATCTGACTTTGTAAATCAAACCGAAGCAAACGACCAACTGTGTGTTGCAGATTGAATGAGTCAGCCCTGGAGAACCACCAGCACTTGGAAAATGATGCTTTTTCTGACAAGTCTGAGAGGGACAACGCAGAGGAGTCAGACAATGAGACGCACGAGAACAGCCGGAAGACAAATGAGAGCGAGAGCGACCAGTCGGAAATCCAGGGAGAGGCCTCTCCAGGAGGGAAAGGGACAACTTACATTGAACAGATCTATGAAGAGTTTGGGGAGGTAAAAGAAAAAAAAGAAAATCACTACCAGTTTCTATTAAAATGTCTGTGTGCACAGCGTTTGTCATTCAGCCCTTCGGATGCACGGCAGTTTAAGCAGCAGCTTGGTGAGTTTCAGTGTTTTACAGATAGAGCAATGCACAGCTTTCTGCTAAACGATGTTGAATTATCATGTGCTCTAATAATTATGCCTGATGAGCAGCAGCTCCACTCCTGAGCTTTGGCAAGTCGCCAGCACCAGCAATTGCTTTAACCAGTTGCTGCATTAAAGAGCCTTGGCACGGCGCAGTGTGCAGCCAGCCGCAGCAGGGATTATTATTCTGGGCATGTGTCCTGGCCAATTAAGATACTCAGTCCTTCTACGATACAAAATATGATCCTTTCCTTTTCTCATTATGCATGGAACTTTTTTTTTGTGTGTGTCCTAATGGAGCATTTGAGTCACCTGATTCCTAAATGATAGTTTCTTGTAGGAAAGTCATTTCTCATGTCATTTAACAGCAGGAGGATGTGTGTCTGTTCCATATAAGAGGCTTTGTTAGCTGGATGTCACTGCGACACCTCTGAGAAAGGCAGCAGAGAGCTGGGGCAGCCAAGTGTGTTGGGTGGGAATCAGTCTGGGCAGGCAGCAGAGAAGCCTCTGTTTCAGCACCAGGGGATCTATGAGCAGTCATTGCCTACTGCTTCAAAGAAGGAAGCTGAAACCTTGATGGTGCTTCAAAGACAACCATTTTGCTACAACACTGTATCTTACTTAGATCATGGAATAGTTTCAGATAGCAAAGACCCGTAAGATCATTGAGTCCAACCATTAACCCAGCACTGCTGGGTCACCACTAAACCATGTCCCTCAGCACCATATCTGCTTTTAAATCCCTCTAGGGAGAGTGACTCCTCCAGTTCCCTGGGCAGCCTGGTCCAGGGCTTGACAACCCTTTGGGAAAAAAATTGTTCCTTGTGCCCAACCTGAACCTCCCCTGATAGAGGCCATTTTATGTTGTCCTGTTCCTTCTTACGTGAGAAAAGAGACCAAACCCCACCTGGGTCCGGCCTCTTTTTTCAGGCAGCTGTAGAGGGTGAGAAGGTTGGACAATCCCAGTTCCCTCAGCTGCTCCTCACAAGACTTGTTATTTCTTCTGCTTCCCTTCAATGTTTCCCTGAAAGTGTACTACTAATATTGAGGAAACAAATCCAGTTAAATATTTCCTAACTACACTTTCTGTTTCACTGAGTGATAACTTCAAACACCAAGAATGATCATGTGCTCTACACACAGATTTTATTACTCCAGTGTATTTCACCATAGACCTTTTAGAGCAGGACAACCTACACGAGAGCACAAAAGAACATCTCTGCTGTACCACCTTGCAGAGGTATAGGAGTTCAGTTTTACCCCCTCCTCCTCACAACTCTGCCACCCACCCTGGACCAGTAGTTTGTAGTCTGAAGCCAGCAGTCCAGGTAGCATGTTTGCTGCCATTTCAGATGTCAGGTGTGAGGTGTAAGCCTCTGCTATAGAAATCATGCTTCCAAACAGAACTGTTGCCTAGAGGGACAAAGAAACCCCCCAAAACTCCTGTGCATATTTCCCCTCAAATCCCACCACAGACACACAGCAGATGGTAACTGGGTCCAAACAGGGGATTTTGAACATAACCGAGCAGCCAAGCAACAGCAAAATGAAGGCAAGCTTGAATTCTATCAGCTGCTGCTTCTGAAATGATCATTTGCCACATCACAAACTTGTGTTGGTAAAGGACTGCATTTCTGTTGGGAAAGGACTGCATTTCTGCTGGGAGAGGACTGCATTTCTGTTGGGAAAGGACTGCATTTCTGCTGGGAGAGGACTGCATTTCTGTTGGGAAAGGACTGCATTTCTGTTGGGAGAGGATTGTGTTTAATTTCTGCTGTGAAATGAGGATGTTTCTGCTCTAGAACTGCACTTTGTGCAGTATGAAATAAGACAAACTTTAGTGTGGCTGCTTAGGCAGAGCTAACATCCAGTGGACCTTCAGAAAGAAGTGCCTTGTAGCCTTGGCCATTAGGGGTGTTGCCACCTGGGACACACTGATAGGACTGGTGGTTGAGTCTTACTCACTTGTGACAGCACCTCCGTGACAAGTATGCTGCATGCAGTGACGCAGTTTGCTATCAGCAGTGAGCAGAGTAGTATCAAAGTAAGCACCTGCCAACTCACAACATCAGCTGTTTTGTTGGACTGAGCTTGCCTCCCTGCAGTCTGGGTGTGCAGTTCAGATCTGGCAAGACAGAGGTCAGAGACACACACTGGCTCAGCTAAACTTTCAGCTTGGCTTTGAAAGCTCATCTGAAGGGTGTGCACGTGTGTATGCGCTTTTGATGATGCATTTGAGAGGTGCATCCTTGTGCATCTAGCATTCCAGCTTGGCCTTGTTTGCAGTAGGAATGTGAAGGCAGAGACAGGCATCATCAGAAGGACTTTGAGTGCAAAGGATGGTCTAGAATATAAAAAAGTCACCTCCCCAGTAAGCAGATTGATAGATTGTTTGTTTTTTTTTTTCCCCCCTGAGCTTTCATTTTTAACAAGTCACAAAAAGGGTTATTGTGGGTGATGTATCTTAGGGAAAAGCAGACCAGAAATATCTTGAAGTTGTTCTTATCCTCCTGCACCTTCTCCTTCCCTTTTTCATCCATCCCTTTGGCAGTTTCAACATGGCATTAATTTATATTGCACACTTGAGAACCTGTATACATACTGAAAGTCCTGACAGACCCATATGCATTGTATGCCCTAGCTGACACTGTGGCATTACTTCTGTAACAGTTTCCAGTTCTTCTTAGAGGTTCAAACTGTTCATTGCACCAGACTGCATAAGAGGAATGGTATGCTAATGGCAAAGCAATGAAATGAAAAGAGCTTTCTTGTTCCTCAGCCTGAAATTCACCTTAGCCTGCAAGCTGGATTTAGTGTGTTCCTGCACTAGGTCTGATCAGGATCCAAAACAGTGGTGCTGGGAAAGTTCAGGTGGTGAAAATAAGTGATTAGTGATTTACATCACCTGCAAATCCCGTTGGGACATCTATGTGTCCTCTCCCAAACCGAAGTCCCCTCCAGAAATGGATCTGTACCCTTTTGCTTATAGAAATCTCTTATCTAAAAGCTCTTTCATTGTTGCATTATGGTGCCTAGGATGTGTTAAAATGACATTCATGTTGAAAATTCAGTTTTGTTTTCTTTCTCCAGTGCTTGAAAGGCCCATTCCTCCATGTCAAACTGTAGCCCCACTGAATGCACAGAAACAGCTGAAACTACCACCTAATCCCTGTTTTTTTTTAGTTACCTGCATTTCTGCTGCAAAGGGCACTGAGCAGTGCTGAGAGTGATGCATTTTTTTATGCATGTTTCCTGGGGCCTTTACTGTGCTTATCCTAACAGTTTGTCTTCTGTTGAACTTGGAGAGCTGGTTCCAGTCTTTATTGATTACTTGGTTTTCTCCTATTTTTTTTCTACACATAAAATAGTGACTCTTACAGTCTTTCATTTGCTGAGAATGTGAATGAGAAGAGCTTCTTGTATGCATCCCACCAGGCTACAGCAATGCTGTAACAGCCTCAGGCATGTTCATACCTCCTGAGGAACTGCAGTGCAGAGTCCCATTGGTTAACATTGGTCGGCCCATGGCAGTGCTGAGGTGTTTGGAGGGAGTGGCTCAGGAATGAGCGCGGCAGAGGTGTGCCTCTTGCCTTGTGCCAGCTCTCACAGAGGCCCAGGGCTTTCTGTATCACTTAACTTCAGTGCTCTGGGGATTAATTTCTGAGGTGGGACCGATGTCTCTTTGCAGTGGCGTAGCTTGTGCCAAGGCCAGGTATGCCTGAGTGAGCTTGGACCCTCCAGCTAAATGCCCCCACAAGAAATACTGTTCCTGTGCCTGCCCTGAACTCCCCTTTTCCCATCACAGACCGGTGAGTCGTCTCAAACAGAAACCGTCTCTGAGGAGAACAAGAGCCTGATGTGGATCCTGCTGAAGCAGCTGCGGCCTGGCATGGACCTGTCACGCGTGGTGCTGCCCACCTTCATCCTGGAGCCACGCTCCTTCCTTAACAAGCTCTCTGATTACTACTACCATGCCGACCTGCTTTCCCAGTAAGCAGCATGCAGAGCATGCCCGACACGATCACTCTGCTTGTCCCTGTGAAAAGGCCTTGTTACAGTGTGAGCTTGCCCTGTGCTGGGCCCAGTTTGTCTGCTTGATAGGCTTCCCAGGCAATACCCAGGTCGCTGAGGTCAGTGTAAATCAAGCCAGGTGCCAGCTGCAGTGGCCTTTTAGAGGTGGGCTGAGGGCAGGGAGAGGGAAGGAAAACAGTTAAACTCCAGACAAATCTACCTTTGCACATCCATCACTGGGTGGAACTGATGGGGGCTCAGCTCATGCCTCTGAGCATCCGGCGGCAGAGCTGTGCCACCTCCTGGTGTACTCGTGTACAGAGAGGAACAAGACAGAGCAAACAGAATTGTCAAGCACTTCTGCCCCTCAAAGCAGTATAATTATGTTGGTTAGGGGAGATTTAGACTGGATATTAGGAGGAAGTTCTTTACAGTAAGGGTGGTGAGGCACTGGAACAGGTTGCCCAGGGAGGTTGTGGATGCTCCCTCCCTGGAGGTGTTCAAGGCCAGATTGCATGAGGTCTTGAGTAACCTGTACTAATGGGAGGTGTCCCTGCCTATGGCAGGGGGTTGGAACTAGATGATCCTTGAGGTCCCTTCCAACCTTACCATTCTATGATTCTGTGATAAACAAATAAGAAACATCTTTTAACACTACTGATGAGAGAGACCTGCTGGGAGGAGCAGAGTAGAAAATAGAAAACGTTGTGCTTGCAGCTAGGACCTGTGTGCTCAATCAGATATGCCTGGTGTATTTTGAAACCAGTGTGTGCAATATTCAAACAGCAGCACTAGCTACTCATCTTTATTCCATTACTCCTGGGAAATCTTAGAACTGAACCGTGGTATTTTCAAGCCTTGTTTGGGGTGTTTGTAACATCTGAAGGGAAAGGAAATGGTTCTGCTCGTTGCTGACATCTAAAAACACTTCAAGAGGTTCAGAGCTTTTCTTAAAAGCATACCCAAGTTGATTGTCAAATCTGACTAAATGGTTGGAAATACCAGGAACACTTATGTTTACTTCCCATTTCATCTCTGGATGAGATGACCTTGAGAAGTCCCTTCCAACTTAAATTATTGCACGAAATCTCCAAGTACTGACAGAGACCATGTAACGCATCATGACAGTGAATCAAAGAAAAGCAGAGAAAATTGCAACTCTCTTTCGTTTTGGTAGTGTAAGTGGTTTTCTTTTAAGGCTCACACTGTCCCATGAGCTGTAACTAACTGCTGGTGTGACAGTCCCACGCTGACATACTCAAATGTCCACTCACACCTGACAGACTCCAGAAATGCCACTGGGCTTTTTTTGCAGGAGTACAGGACCAGGAGTGCCATTTCGAAAGAGTTGGTGTTGTATGATAGATGGGACCAAGCCAAACTGGTTTTGCTGGCAGACACCTTTTGCCCTGGCAGCAGCACAGAAGTCACTTCCCTTTAGTATTGGGGAAATGCTACTTGACATTAATGTTATTATCCTGGTGTGAAGTGTGTGTGAACAGTAAAAAGATGATTTTATGGTCTGCCTTGCAGGGCTGTCCTTGAAGACGATCCATACAGTCGGATGAAGCAAGTTTTGAGGTGGTATCTCTCCGGCTTCTATAAGAAGCCAAAGGTAAAGGAGTGCATGAAGCTGGGGTTGTAAGGGGCATTGTGGCTGTGTATTTCTTTATTGCCTCTCCTTTGATGCTTCACCTCTGCTACTATTCAGAAGACTTTGACCATTGCATTTAGAACTAAAGTTGCATTTGGTTTCAGAGTAGATGCTGAATGCAAAATAGTGTTGATCAACCTGAGAGCCTGCACAGCTAGAAGGCAAAACTTATCAACAAATAGCATGCCCTTGGATGCAAGATTCTTCCTTTTGCTGAACAAAGGTCTCCTTTCTCTGTTCAGGCCTGTCAGTACCACAGTGCCATGGTTCCACAGCAGTACACACCTGCTGCATATGGCAGCAGAAATAATAAAGTTTCCTCTTGTGAAACTTTGATCAGGCAGTGTTGAAGATCAAGTTGGTGAGAAGAGCAGATGAATCCATGGCTCAGACTAAAAGATTAGTGAGAGGATGTGTGCAACCAGTTCATCAGTTTTCTTGTGGTTGACTTAGCATAAGATACCAGGGAGAAGATTGAAATAGTTTTGTAGCCATGACTGTGGAGTTGGACTGCAAGTCTTCATGTGCAGCAGAGTTTGCTTCCTTTGTGTTTCAGGGAATAAAAAAGCCATACAACCCTATTCTGGGAGAGACATTTCGCTGCTGCTGGTTTCACCCTCAGACAAACAGTCATACATTTTACATAGCAGAACAGGTAAGCAGCTGGATTTGGGTGCTCAGATGTTGGCAGGTAGCAGTCTGCTTGCACCTCTGTGCATAAGAACACTCTCCTCACCCACCCTAGGAGAGGAAATTAGAGCTTGTGTGAACATCAAGGCTGGGACTTGAGATAAACTAGCTGCTGATGTTTGATTCTTTTACAGAGGCGATGTGAGCTGTTATGGGCACCCAAGACTGATCTACCACACATAACCTCATCAGTAAACACTTTTTCTATGGGATTTTGCCCTGCTTTTTTCTACTGTTAAGAATGGTTTATGTAGCCTGTGTCAAAAAGGGCATAAAACACATAACCAAATCCTACTTCCCTTTAGTCCTAAACTTTCCATGGTTATTTTAATAGGAGTAAATTGAGAGTTATCTCATTGTCTTTGGGGATAAATGAAGAGCAGAGCTGACAAGTAAACTGGCCTAACATTTAGTTTCAAATTCACAGTGATAATGAAGGGATCTGAGGACCATGTGAGCTCCCTGTTTCACTTATATTTGTTTTTCCTATTTAATCAGAGAATTTTTATTGTGTTTTATTTTATTTCAGCCACCACACCCATTTTATGGAAGATACTCAGATGCTTCCAAGAGGTCCTGCACTGTCATTTATTCTGTTGAAAATCTGACAGTGTACCTGTTGGCCTAAAGGGATCTCAAATGTACAAGTGCAAGCAAATAAGGGTCAGGGAAGAAACTTACATGTGTTCTGACGTACAGTGGTCTCACATGTAATGTTCCCTCATTCAGCATTGAGGCTGATGGAAGGGATGGGACTCTCAGGACTCTGCTCAGTCCTGCAGCCTCCCTAGAGTCTTGCATTTTCCCTTGAACATGTGTAACACTGTGTGAGGATGTGCATGCACTCTGCTTAGCCTGTAAAGACTGCTAGAATGGCTTGTGCCGCTTTTTTGTCTAGGTCTCTCACCATCCACCAGTGTCAGCTTTTCATGTCAGCAACAGGAAGGATGGATTCTGCATTACTGGCAGCATTCTAGCTAGGTCCAAGTTTTACGGTAAGGCATTAAGCCTAGAGGCATCTTCCAGGTAATATTGTGGCATTGGCTTTGGTTTGTCTTTAAATCACTCCTGAGTGTCCTGAGAGATGAGTAAAGAAATGTTTAGGAGATCTACCACCAAAACACCTTGATTCCTTGTCTTGCCTCTCCTGGGCTTTCCTCATTTCCACCATTTGGAACTAATGTTAAAACAACTCCAAACAACAACAAAAACCTCCACAACAATCAGACAGAAAAATTGTGAGCATTAAAAACCTGGTATTCAGAAAGCAGATGTTCCTGAGCATGTATGAGCAGTTGGTTGCTCAGAAGATTTTGCATATGCTCAGGGATGAGTCATTCTGCAGCTATCTGATCATCCAGCTGACTCTCCCAAAAGCCTCTGGGTAAATGTACCTATTTCTCTAGCTCCCAGATTTCTGAGGGTGGACCCTAGAGCTTCAAAAGGTCCTCCCATCTTTACAACTCAGTGGAGACAGCACCACTGTAGTCGCTGAAACATTGTTGCTGTTTGAAATAGGTTTCTTGTTTGGAACACCACCTCCTGAATACTAACCTTTGGTAAATGCGTTTGCCGAAACATTTGTAAGTAGTCATTAGTGTCCTTCCAGTAGTTTTGTTTGTTATGGGGCTAGAAATCAGATTCACAATCAGAAAAGTTGTCAGAACAGAAGGACCTGGAAAACTTCTAGGCATTGGAACTGCTTTCTGCATCCCTCTAACCACTTCTTTAACCTGCTGCATTTTCTGCAACAGGGGCTAAAGGCCAGAGCAAATATGAGCTGTGCAGCAGAGTTTATTAGAGCTGCCTGGCTCCAGCAGTGAATGATTTGTAGGGTCTTGAATTACTAGCATTTTATATCTCTTCCTTCATTAGTGACCTACATTTACATGGAAATGTGTTTCTGGAATAGGGTGAGTGACCAAGTGTAACATGCATATTTTTTAACAGATATGTATTTTAAATTCTAGGTAATTCACTTTCTGCACTGTTGGATGGGAAAGCAAAGCTTATGTTTCTAAACAGGGGGGAAGATTATATCATTACTATGCCATACGCCCACTGTAAAGGTAAGTTAGGACTGTTCTGTTTGTCCTTTCTGTCCAAACAGAAAGAATAATATAATGGTATCCTAGTGACTAATTTTCTTCTTCCTTCTCAAATACCTGGCACTGCAGGGACTGGTAGTTCCAGGGAGCAGTTGCTCCACCACATGAGTCAGAGCACTCAGCAGACTGGTAATCCTCACTGAAGTTTATTTTGATTTGTCTTTGCAGAGCTGAAGACAGAATCAGGCTCATCTGAGTTAGTTTTAACACTCTGAGGACAGGATTAGGCCCATCTTGAGTTAGTTTTAACACTCTGAGGACAGGATCAGGCCCAGCTGAGTTAGTTTTAACACTCTGATGACAGGATCAGGCCCACCTGAGTTAGTTTTAACACTCTGAGGACAGAATCAGGCCCAGCTGAGTTAGTTTTAACACTCTGAGGACAGAATCAGCCCCATCTTGAGTTAGTTTTAACACTCTGAGGACAGAATCAGGCCCAGCTGAGTTAGTTTTAACACTCTGTAGAGGCAAAAACTTGCTGCATACCTCTACTGCAGATAAAGTGAAGATGGCAAGAGTAAGGCTACATTTCTGAGCTATCGATCATAAAAAGGTTTTGTAATGTCAGCACTGAAATTACTTAATGTATTTTCTGCCTTTTGGGGAATAAAGGAAATTCTTGAGTTCTCTTCTGATTTCTTTGTTACTCTAACCATGATACTCCTAGTGCAAGAGCTGCCTCTTTGAGGCTGATGCCTGCTACTGTGGAGCTTTGCTGTGTTGAGCTGAGCATGTGCTTAGGCCAAGGGATGGCTGTTGATTCACTGTTCTAGCTTTGCCTTTCTCCTTAGGAAGAGAAGTGCCTGGCATTTCAACCACAGTGATAAAAATCACTCCTGCAGCAGTGTGATCTAATTTGAGGTGTTTGGTTTTTGGTGTTTGAGGTTTTTTTAAACTGTTTTTGGTTTGTTTTGTTTTGTTTTTTTGATGTGTTGATCCCTCAGTTAATATCTATAAAGGGTCTAGCTACTGAAAACATTAACTTCTGTATATCATGCCTTCTGTCAACTGTTCCTGTGCATAAATCTCTTGTCCATTTCTCTTTCTATGCAAATGACATTTTCAGACAATGGTAAGCATGTGTAACAAGGAATCCCCTGCATGACTGCTACTCTCCCAGATTCTGCTGAATCCTGTTACAGCTCCTCTCTGCCCCATCCACCCTCTGAGAACTGCCTGGGTCTGTTTCAGTACTAGTACATAAATGAAGTTGCTGGGCACAAATGTGTTTCCTTTCCCACTTGCAGCTTGCCCCAGATGTGCTATCAGCACCTGTGAGTCAAGCTGTTTCCTAGATGGTGTAATAAATGAGGAATATGGACTCTGGGGAGGATTATTCATGCTTACAGCAAAAAGTAATTTCCTAGAAACTTTGATTTCTGTCTTCTCAGAACTTTAAGGCAAGTAGTGAATTTCACAGCATGTCAGTGAGAGCCAGTTTGAGCTGAGAGAGCAGTTCTTTACCATGAGGATAGTAGAATACTGGAACAGGTTGCCCAGGGAAGTAGTTGAGGCCTCATTCCTGAGTATATTCAAGATGAGGCTCAACAGGACTCTGAACAACCTGATCTAGTTGAGGATGCCTCTGCAGAGGTGGTTGGACTGGATGACCTTTGGAGGTCACTTCCAACCCAGAGCATTCTATGATCACTTCCTTTGGGGCCTCTCTTGAGTCTCTCTTTTCCCTTTCAGGACTTTTATATGGTACCATGACAATGGAGCTGGGAGGGAAAGTTACCATCGACTGTGAAAAAACTAACCACAGGGCAGAACTGGAATTCAAGCTAAAGGTGAGAGACATTGTGGCCTCCATTCTGAGTAGGCCCTGTAGTTACAAGTGTTAAAATCTGGGAGGGGAAACCATGACCTGTAACTCCTCCTTGACAGTTAACTTGCTTTTTAAGGAGCATCCATTTCTCTTCTGCTCCAACAACTAAGTTCTTACTGGACATAAACTGAAAATTGAGAACTGAGACCCTGCAGCCTTAGCAACATAAATGTGAGAGATTACTGAAGCTAAAGGAGCCTTTTACAGACTGCATTTTTTTGGGAGCAATAACACTTTTCTGTCTTTATTTGCCCTTACAAAGCTTACTGTTTCCCCATGTTCTTCTGAGGTTTGCATATACTTGTCCTTAAAGCCCGTTCTTCCCACAGGCCTGACACACTGTGTTGAGACCTCAGTCAGCATCATCTCAAACCTACTAACACTTCAGAGCTTAAAACACAGACCCTTATTTTCAGGGCTGAAAACAATATGCTTAGTCCAAAGATGATTCAGAAATGTCCCTGTGGCTTAATTACATGTTCTGCTCTGAATAGTTCTTTGCCATATTCTTTAGTAGAATTTCAAGAAGCTGAAGGTAAATCCCATAACTTCATTATTAATTTGGATATGTACCAGTTCTCTGCTGGATTGCATATACTGATTCTTCAGATAGTTGTAATTTCTTTTTTCATGGGTGCTGTAGGAAATTAAAGTGTGTGTGTGTGGGGAGGGAAGCACAAATGTTGCTGGAAAGTAGCTGACAAAATGTCAGAAGAAAAGTGATATACAAATAAAAGAGCTGGTCACTCTCACTGTTGTTTCCTGTGTTTGGCAGGCAGGAGGTGAGTGGAATTTTCCATTGTTCTGAGAATCTTTTCCTTGACTCTGGAAATACCCTTTTCCTCTTTTTTTTTTTTGGTTTTTTTTTGTTTTTTTTGTTTGCTGCTGACAACAGCTTCTTCAGCCTGGAGATTTCACACAGATGCAGCAGTCAGCAGTATCGCGTTGCTGTTGCTGCCTCACAAGAAGGGAAAGTCACCAGTTGCATTAGTGCTGCTCCTTTTCTTTGGACAAGGTTGCAAGCACAAAGGTGCAAACTGTATTCTGATTCTGCACAAGGGAAGGACTTGCCCACATACACTTAATTTGCTGCCAAGCTGACAAGAAGTGTGTTTGCAAGGAAGACATGCCTTGCACTACTGAATATTAATGCACCCGAAGGCTTCTTTCCCTTCCTGAAGCTCCTACAGTCATTTTTGGTACTGCAAACTAAAGGAGGGCACAATGCTAGACAGCAAACCCCATGCTAGAATTCATTTTGCCTGTCTCCAGAAACAGTGCAAATCCAGCAGGTTACTCTTCCCTCCCCTCCTGACGCATCGCTGCTCTCACTAGACTGATGATGTTTTCTGTTTCTCCTCTCCCCCAACAGCCTTTCTTCGGCGGCAGCGCCAGCATTAATCAAATCTCCGGGAAGATTAAATCAGGAGAAGAGGTGTTGGCGAGCCTCAGCGGACACTGGGTAACACACAACAGCCGGCGCTGCTGACAGCAGGAGTGCGCCTGCCTGCGGGGAGCATGGGAGCGCTGGCAGCTCTTGGCAGGCTCCCTGTGCTGGAGCCCTCTCCTGCCTCTTCCCACCATCGCCAGGGAGCGCAGGACAGCAGAGCTTTCTGCCCACACCTCTCCGTACTCCCAGGCACCTGCCGTGCCAGTGACGCTTGCGCTGCCAGAGCCCGGGCCGCAGCTGGCAGCAGCTACAAGGGTTGCTGGGGCTCTGTACTCAGGGTTTCACGCTTAGGACAAGCACTGAGAGCAGCAGACACTGTGTCTGTCTTACATGTGACTGTGGGAATTGTGAGGCTTCCCTTTGTTGTGCTATGTTCAGTGCTTCTCCGGTTACAAGAGTATCAAAGAACTTCACAGGGTTTTAAATCCGTTGCTATCCCAGCAAACCTCTGTGACAGAAGGCAGTTATTCCTCTGTTCATTGGGTGAAGGACAGAGACTTAGATATGAGGAGGGTGTGTCTGTATGAGCAGCTCACAACAGTCATCAGAGCTGCTAGCACCTTTGCACACCTAATGTCCACAAGTAAACCACTCAAAGGCTTCCTTAACCCAAAACACAGCAAGAATGAAGCTACAGGGTGAAGGATGTAGTCCAGAGTTTTGGCTGGGAACTCCCAGTAACTGAGGCCAGAGCAGTGAGCCCTGGCTCTGGGCTGGACACTTAAGTATTTATCTCAGCTATGTTTAGACATCTTCATTATAGTTAACCTATGATCCCTTTCCAGTCCATAGAAATTGCCACTCTGAAACAAGATTTGTCTCATCCTAAGGGAGGTATTCAAAGTAGGTCAGGTGGTATGGGCTGCATGAAGCCCTTAGCACAGTGAGGCCCTAATCACAGTATAGCCTTTGGTACCAGACTTGTCCCCTCAGGCAGTTCACCTTTTCTAGTTGTATACAAGGAGATTTGTTCCCTGTGTATGGGTAGCTTTCCCATCCTGAGCTCCCTTTCCTGCAGGATGAGCTCTGGCAGCCCTGATTTGTGCTGAGCTGTGAAGTAGCTTAGCTGGGGTGGGTCCTGCAAATGCCTTCCTCGAGAGCCTGTGACCAAGTGGCTCCCCTGGGGCACAGAGCCACACGCTGCCTGCTGCTCAGCTTCCAGCCTTCTCTGTTTGGGTTTTACCAGCCTGAAAATAATTTATTCCTCCCTTGTTCTTTGTGCTGGTTGTTTGTGGCGCACAAAATTAAAGTGATGTATAAAAGATGTTAAATGGCTTTGAAAGGGTGGCTCCATAAGCTGCTGTTTGGAGTTGCATGCTGTGAATAGAGTAGCTGCTGTGCAGCGGTAGGGATGTTGTTTGTTCTCCCCCCTCCCTGCTGAGAGTATTGGCCTGCTCCCCTGAGGTCTGCGGGCTTTTCTCTGGCACCATTTAGTTTCCTGACAGAAACCCTTGCAGCTGAAAGGCTGCCTTAGCACCTGAAAATGTACCTTAATAAAGAAGGGAAGCAAATCTCAATGCTTCTGAGCCTCAGGATCAAAGCAGAGGGCTTGTCCCTTAGAGATGTGTGCCTGCCTGCCTGCCTCCTCCCATCCACAGCTGGGAGCTCTTGGGGACTTGAGATCTGCCCTGGAACTGGCACCTCAGGACACGGCAGAGGAACTTTTGGGGAAGGACACTTTGAGAAGGGATGAGGGTCCCTCAAGACCTCCTTTAACAGGAGCTCCACAGCTGAAGGTGTGGAAGGTGGTCTCTGAGATATAAATCAAGGGACTGTGTCAGCGGGAGAAATGCAACAGCTGGCATGCAAAGAAATCAGGCAGCAACAGGCAAAGCCAATACCCTTGACCTAAATAAAGTTTGGACACTCCTACTGCATCCAGGCAGCTGAATTGCACCAGTGCACATGCTGGTGAGCAGCTGTAATCCTCTTGATTCATTTCACTTGCAGTCAGCACCGTGCTGTTCTCTGTATGCTCTGTAAACTACCCCGTCTGGCTCCCCAGCATTGGCTGAAACTGAGAGCAAGGCTGGGAGGCAGCTCAGGCAGGCAGGGACACAGCAGTGTTGTCTGGCCAGCATCAGATCAGAGAAGTGCTGCTTCATAGCTGCTTGCCAAACACATCGGCAAGGAATAAGGATGAAAGACCCCCTGGCATTTTGAAGTGCTAACTGAAATTCAGGAGCAATAGCAGAAAAACCTGGCTAAATTGAAACAGAAGTGAAAAATCATCTCAGCTGTAGCTCCTTTCTGGAGAGGACAGTGTTTCAGTAAGGTCTGCATGGGATTTCAGCACTGAAGAATAAAGGCTGGAAAAGGAGCTAGGGATCTGTGTCTATGTGCTGGGCACCTGGGAGCAGCAGTGGGGAAAGAAGAGTGTCTCAGGGCTTCTGTGAATACCCTTGTCTGGGGACAAGACTAAGAAAAGGGGCCACCTTCTTTCCCAGTTCTGCAGTTCTTTCAGTCTGTGTTTCCAGGAGTCCCTCACCTTACTCAGTTTAGGAACTTTCAGGAAGCATTCACTGAGATTTAATGGGATAGAGGAGGAAAGAAGCCTTCTAACCAAACCCATCACCCAGAAGCAGCTCCCATTTGTTGGGGTTATTTTCTGCCTTGTGCTTCTGATTGTCATTAACCTTTTCACTTAATTTTCCTTCTCAGGATGGAGAAGTGCATATAAATGAGTTGAAAAATGGGAACACGGAGACGTTCTGGAACCCAACCAGCGAGGTGCGAAGGCAGAGGCTGAAGCGCCACATTGTGCTGTTTGAGGAGCAGACAGACTTTGAGTCAGAGAGGTGAGGAGCTCTGGGAATGCTTCCCTACCGCTTCCCCCCTGGAAGTGGGGCTCTAATTAGAAGGCTTCAATTCCTCAGCACAGTCTGGAAAGGCAATGACCTGCTGAGCCTGCACGTTATTACCCAGCCATTTACCTGGGGTTTTTTTTCTCCAGTCTGTTAACTTCGGAGAATTTCCATGGAGTGTAGTTCTGAACTAATCAGGCAGCTGGGCTGAGAAATAGCAGAGGCTATGGTTTATCTGCTAAAATAACAACTCTCCCTGAACTCCAGAGATTGTGAACCGAGTCCCTGTAGCTGCTGGAACATTTTACAGAAGGGCAAGATGTCAATCTGAGGTTGGATGTCTTGTTAAGAAGGATTGCTTCAACCACAGGCTCTTAAACTAGGTGCTGGAAGTAAGTCCTGGCATGAGCAGAGCAGTAGTTGGAACCACATAACAGGATTTTATGAGAGAATGTAATTAAACACATGTTTAGCTTTGTCTCATAATGTCAGCTGAGATCTCCAAAGAAATCTGCAGCTTTTTTTTTTTTTTTTTTTTTCAGGGTAATCTAGATTAAAAATGTAGTCCTGGCACAGAATTTAGGAATTGGAATGAATGACCTGATGCAGTGAGCATCCCTGAGAGAGAGCACTCAAGGAGGAACAGCTAGAGCAACACCATGTGACACTGGCATCAAACCAGTTAGTGCTCCTATCTCACCAGTATGGTTAGCCAGTACCACCCAACATCCCGAGCCAGTACGTGCACTTTGCTGCCTGGCTCTGCATTGCATTGGCCCTGTGGGCATCTCATGTGGCATCACCTGGCACTAAGAAAGTTCCTGGGTTTATAGGTAAAGAAAGAGGCTGCACAAAAATAATAAAAGCATGTGAACATTGTGTGATTTAGTTTGTTCTGGACAGCAGTGGACTTTTAGGCAGTAAAGCCTGCATTTGTAACTTGGAGTTGTGCAGTTGCCAGTGTCACAGAGCAGACTGCAGCATGTTTCTCTGTTAATCTTCTGGAACAGATTCCTTGAAAGGAGATGAGAAACTTCACTCTTGTGGACAAAGAATCTCTGTTGCTCTGTTTCACTGCTGGGGCTGCCTCTCTTTGCTGCATCAGAGGTTAATAGTGGTACCTGCATCCAGGAGGAGGCAAAAGGGAGAAGTCTGGAGATCCCTAACACACACTCTACTGAGCTACCTATTGTGCTCACAGATACATGAATAAATTACCATCTAGTCCAGGTTATGTTCTGCCTGAATCTGGGAGTCCTTCCTGCAGTGCTGAAAATCACCTCCTTTCACAAACGCAGGAGGGTCTCTGAAGCTCATGCCATTATGCAGCTCACCACGGAGGGCCTCATTGTCTGACACATGCAGCTCTTGGTGGAGTAATTTGCCCTTGCCAAACCGTTCTGTGCATGTCCCTTTGAGGTTCTTGTAATCAGAGGACTCTCTACACCAACACATTCCTCAGCACTGATTCCTCGGGCCACTGCAGTATTTTCTCAGGCTGTTATTCTCACTCCTCCTTCCCCCACCTCCATTGCTTTGTGTTTGAATTGAGTTTCCTTCCTTTGTTCCAAGAGAAAAGATTCGTAGACAGGAAAATGGGAGTGGCACATCAGAAAGGACAGGAAAGTGTCCCTCTGGCTTCAATTACTTGAGAGGCTGCTGGCTTGGAAGTGTTGTGATAACATAAGGTGATAGAAATACAGTGAAAGCATCCATCTCTCTTTTCAATTAAGAGCTTCACAGCAATCTCCAAATTAAATGCAGTGATGTATTCATCTTCTAGAAGGAGGACTGGTGCTTTGTGGAGCTGGGAATACTGGAACAGCCTGGATCTCCAGGGCCTACTGTAGCCACTAAACCACTCAGTAATGTTTTGGGAGGACTAGCTGCTCATCTCAGAAGTGATGATCAGAGTGCTCTGATTAGAGGAACTGTGGAGAGGTCTATCACAGCTTGGCTGTAGCAATGATTTTTCTGCTGCAAAAGCCAAATCCTCTTCTCCAGGCAGAGGCTCAATGAGACATCCTATGGCAGATCGTGTTTTTTGCAGCAGCATAAAACAGGTGTGAGTTTGTGAGCACAAATATGTGTTGATTTCTTTCAGATTGAATCAGCTTCCAACAGATCTGGTTGCTAGTCCTCTACAGAAGTACAGCATTGCAATAGACAGCTGTTAGGCATCCACATGAATTCCTTTTGCAGTGCCTCCAAACTTTAAATGGAAAGCTTTTGTTTCAGGGACAGGCATTTAACACAAAAGCTCCTAAACATAAATGATTGAAAACATGAGGAAGATAACAGATTCTCCATCAATCACCTAAAAAGGCCACTGACCTCAGTGAATTGAGAGTAACTGCCCTATAGCTCATTCAGACAGCACTGGAGATTGTACTGGATGTTGTGGGTGATGTTATCTAAGGGGAAGTTCCCCTGTCCTTCAGCTGCTCACTGCATACAGCACTCAGTGTTGCCCTTCTCCTTTAATTCACAAGCCAACACTGGGGCTGAGCACTGCTGCGGAGTGTCGATAGACCGGAAAAGTGTCTGCTCTGATGTTCCAGCCGGAAAAGAGCACTGCTGGTTTTAAGGTGGTTTAACTTGCTTCCCTGTTTATTCCCAGGCTCTGGCAGCACGTTACCAATGCAATAAACAAAGGCGATCAACACAAGGCGACGCAGGAGAAGTTTGTGCTGGAAGAGGAGCAGAGGAATGCTGCCCGGGAGCGGAGGGAGAACGGCACCGAGTGGAAACCTCTGCTCTTTCGGCACGATGCCACGACCAACGAGTGGCACTACAAATATGAGGAGTGAGTGGTGGGCTGGGGGTTATGGGCAGACCTTACTGCTTGAGTCCCCAGGGGTGCAGGCTAGGTTACAGACCTGTCATTTGGGCCCTACCCTTCCCAAAAGAGTGTCCTGAGCTTGCTCTCTGTGAGCTCCGTGTAGCTGTCAGGACACATGTTCCCAACACTGGCTGGGAATAGCTGGAAGTGAGGGGTCAGCAGTGGCAAATGTGCTATGCCAGTGGTACAGATCCCTGTGGCTGCAAGCAAGTGTGCCCTTACTGAGCAGAGGTTTTCTGTGCTCCTCCCCTGGCAAGAAGGGCGAATGCTCTGGAGACAAGCTCCCCCCATTTACTGCTAGGAGCTGGGAATGCAGAGGGAAGTATCTGTTACACCTTACACTGCATCTGTGGAAGCTCAGGTTCCTCTCCGGGGTAAATACCTATCCTGATGCATTGCTTTTAACACACCTGATGTGGAATTGTTTCTTTGCAATGTTTTTCCATTTGGTGTCAAAAGTTTAAGACCTTGGGATCCTTTGAATGACATTGCCCAATTTGAGAAGAATGGGATACTCCAGACCATGGAAAGACATGGAATATCCCCCAGGATGACAAACCACAAAACAACGTGCATCAACAATCAAATTGCAAGGCACAAGGTAAAAAGCCTCTTTTGGGGAACTGAACGTTCTTTATGGTTGTTCAGATACACAGCCCTTTTCTGGCAGTGTTTTCATGTAAGCACAGCAAAGGCTGGAAGGTTTCTTATGGGTGGATATAGCTTACAACTCTAGACCTGCAACAGTATTATCATTAACTCCAAATAAAAAAATCTGGGTTGACATATCCTATTGATTTGGGCATTTTTCTTCCACCCAGTATTAGTGACAGTAACTTTTATACTGACTTTTGCACGTGGCTGAGTTGGATTTCACTGTTTGGTGTTTCCAAAGCAGAAAACTTCCCGCAGTGATGTGAGCAAGATTCTGGAACACACAACTGAGATCCTGCAATTTCAGTCCTTGCCATCTGTCTTTATCGCTTCTTCCTCAATAAGAAACCTTCCTCCATCCTCTCCTTTAAACAGAGGCAGTAGTGTCTTATTTCACTGCATTCATCCTTAGAGTAATCTATGTCTGTCATAAAATGCTCTGTAAGTGCAGAGCTGCTGACCCAGCTGGGTATAACCTCTCTTAACACTGAAGAACTCCTATCTTATTACACACACAAACTTTTCTTGTGTAGTACTCCAAATCTGAATGTCTCTAAAACAATCAGGAAGTTAAGGTTCAGAAGTACTTTACAGACCCTCTGGTGAGAAGTGTGAACTAATGAACCCCTCTGAGGGCCACAAGGATGCTCAGAGGGCTGGAGCAGCTCTGCTATAAGGACAGGCTGAGAGAGTTGGGGCTCTTCAGCCTAGAGAAGAGAAAACTTCGAGGAGACCTCAGAGTAGCCTTCCAGTATCTGAAGGGGGCCTACAGGAAGGCTGGGGAGGGACTGTTGACAAGGTCTTGTAATGACAGGACAAGGGGCAATGGGTTTGAACTGGAAGAGGGGAGATTTAAAGTGGATGTTAGGAGGAAGTTCTTTCCAGTGAGGGTGGTGAGACACTGAACAGGTTGCCCAGGAAGATTGTGGCTGATCCCTCCCTGGAGTTGTTCAAGGCCAGGTTGGACGAGACCCTGAGTGACCTGTACTAGTGGGAGGTGTACTATGGCAGGGGGTTGGAACTGGATGATCTTTGAGGTCCCTTCCAACCTTAGCACTCTATGATTCTATGTGTTTGGCTCACCTACCTGAGAGGCAGGGAGAAACTTTATAAAGTGCATCAAGAAATGTAATGTTTAACCCCTTTAGGCACCTTCTGAAAGATCTTTCCTGGGAACTTTGATTCTAAGTTATTCTTCTTTTCATCCTTTCTCTTACATACCTGGTTGCTTGGATATGCAACTCAGTCAAAGAACTTTGAAGTTCATCACTAATATGTGTCAGTGAAAACTACAACAAGAATGATTTGGATGGTGGTCTTAAGGATGCTACCATCTGAGGAAATGCTTCTATATAGGCCTTGTGTGCAATAACTTTTAAGTAGCTGCTGGGTGTCCAACTACTCAGAGTTGCTGAGAAAGCAATCAGACTTTGCAGTCTCACAGATACTCTCCATCATCCTGAAAGGAGAGATTCAGTTTGACAGAGACTGAGTCTCTTTTGCTCCCTCTTTTATCCAGAGGTCCGCCAAAGACTGCAGGCGCCGCAAAGCCAGTGATCAGCCATCCAACCACAGCCAGAACACAGAGAGCAGCTGTTCAACTCCAGAGTCAGTGCAGGAGCTCTCAGATGATGATGGCAAGTATCTGGGTATCACTGGGTCAAGCTTTAATGTCCCTCCCTCGGTACCTTATCCCCTGATCCAGCCCAGGGACATTTGCTAGCCCAGTTAAGAGCATGGGCCCATAACCCACAGGCAAACACAGTAAACATTTGGCTTTTCTGCTTTCCCTGTGTACTATTCTTGCTACCTGACACTATCCTTGCCAACGAGGGTTTCCAAAATCCTGGCACAAACTGGCTGGAAGAATACACTAACATTCCAGTCAACAGATAGGAAACAGGTTTCTCTTTTCAAACTGTTTTCTTCACCAGGTGTCAGCATTCTATTCCACTCCCCTCAGCTGGAGATCATACTGCAAAAATTGCTTCTTGAGAAAATTGCCCCCAAGAAAGGGCCCCAGGCCAGTGTCATAAGATCCATTCCACTGACTTGGGTCTTCAGGGTGGAAGATTGTGTTCCCATCTCCTCCTCCCCACACTGCCTCCTCCTGAAAGTGGCCCTCCTGGGTGTGACAATTTGATCACAGCCAGCCACTTGCTGTGTGAGCTTGGTTTGTGTTTCATCCTCACCACTACAGACAGTAATATAAAACATAATGTCCTTCAATCCTCTGCTGCAGGGTTTGAAAGCCTGTGTGCTCAGTGTGGGAAAGAAATGAATCACCTGAAGGAAATCCATTCAGCTGTTTTGTCCCTGCAGAGAGCCCAACAGGACATACACAGGTAGCCATCTTCTCTCATTAAATCAATGCTCTAATGGGCCAAAAAATAACCTCTGGCATTTGACTCCACTGCAACCTTTGGCATGTCTTTGTCAGCTGTGGGAGTGCAGTTAACAACTATTTCAATCAGTAACCTCTTATCATACCTCCAACTTGGAACAGTGAGGAAATCTCTTCCTCTCAAGACTCATTTTATGGGGCAAAAAAGCACCACCTGGGCTTGCTGAGAATCTCTTGGCACTCCCAACTGCAAAACAGCTGTAGAAGCTGAGAGGGGTTGGGCCAGGGCCTGGTTATCAAGTCTCTGCTAGGCAAGAGGGGGTTGGGGGTTGTCAGGAATTTGTTCAGTTTGCTGCAGAGGTGCAGGTGTGCAGTCTGAAAACTGGGCTCCACGGGTGACAAGCACTGAATTCCCACCTCTTGTCTAAATTGCTGGTTGCCACCTGATGGAGGCAGTCAGCACACCTGTTTAACCTACTGCTGGCAAAGGGCTTTGCCCTGCAGCCTCCTATGGGGAGGTATTCACTGCTTCATCTGCTTTTACTGATTCCCCTCTTTATAAGTATTGTTCAGCTCTCCCTATGCTTCAACGGGGTGAGCTCACACAGGAGCCCCACCAGGTCTGGATGCTGGAGCTGTTGGTGATTTGGGTTTAGCTCTTTTCTGCTGTTAGGGCATGGGTTTGTGAGCAGATGAGGAGATTTCTTGGGGTTTGTGTCCTTATGCCGCCTCATGCCAGCCAGCACGGTCTGCTGAGCCAGCAGCAGCCAGAAGTGTTTTCCTTCTGCTAAAAAGAGGGGAGGTAAAGTCTGTGGGGCAGAGTGCTCCACCCTGAGGGAGTCACAGAAGGCCAGGGATCCCTCCTGGTGTGGGAGCTTTGGGTATGCACACAGGTGGAAGCTGCCAGACCCCTCTAGCACACAAATAAACACACTACTTTCTTTTCCAGAAACCTCAGTGCTCTGAACAAAAAGTCCTTCCACAGGAAGGTCTCTTCTGAAAGCTTCCTCCTGGACTCTCGCTGTTGGTTTCTCCTCTGCATCTTTCTCACATGTCAACTGTTCATTAATTATGTCTTCAAATAAAGTCACTACGTTTGGCAGCAATAACGATCACTGGCTGCAGGAGGGGGGCCACTCGCGCAAGGAGCCCAGCGAGGCACCAAAGCACTTTAGAACCAACACGGCAGAGGTGGAAGAAGGATGAAAAACGAGGTTAAAAAGGGACCTGGGAACCTGCAAAACTTTGTTCCTGCAGATTATGTCATTTTTGCCTTTTACATGTACATCTTCAAGGACCTCAACCTGTATGGGCCTTAATGCTGAAGCCAAATGTAGCTTTAATTGTGCAATTTGTTTTCTATGTCTTGTCTCATTTTCTGATGCAATTAATAATTACCTAGCAGTATTGGTACCCCCAAAATGACAAAAACTCGGTGTCTTGGAAAGGCCACACGGGCCTGGGTCACAGCTCTGCGAGGGAGGGAGTGCAGCTGGGGAGCTGTAATGAACTGATGTCCATGGTGCCTGTCCAGCTGCCTTTAATTATGGGGAGGAGCACACTTGGTCCAAAAATATCCATCCCTGGGGTATCAAGTCATGATCTGTTTGGTCAGCGCACACAGACTGGGGCCTCAGGATGTGTTTTATTTTCCATTCCACGGGAACTGTAAATATGCACAATTTCCTAGAGCCATTCCTTTTTAGGAAATGGGAAGTATTCAGCAAAAGCTCCACCTTGGGCTTGGGAGCTGAGGGGTGTCCTGGGTTGTGCCCGTCGAGGGTCACACCACGCATGCCTGCTCCTAGGCCCCGGTCACTTCTTATTGTTATTATTTGCTGTATGGCTGGTTTGTAGTATCTCACACTAGCGTTGTAGAGGGGAACCCACTGCTCCAGGGTAGGTGAGGAGGACAGGAGGGTAGAGGTGTACCTGTGTTTGGTCGTAGGCACATTCATTGTCAAAAGGTCAGGAGGGAGGAAAGGTTTTGCCACTGCATTATTCAACTCTGTTAATAGTCTTCCTATTTTACACCATTTTTTTAAAGATTTGCAATATTTTCTGTAGACTGTGGACAATACTAAGCCTTTCTTTTCTGGCCTGAAGTAGTTCCAAGTGGTAAGTACTGCTATATATACAGCCTTAAAATACTTAGTGGTGGTGCCAGTCTGGGCTATCTTTCAATGTAAATGTTTCCAAATTTTTAAGTACATTCCTTGTCATATTCCCCAGTTAGGGGAAACTTGTTTGTGCTTGATATGTTGAAATAAAACTACACACAACTTTCAGTGGCAGTCTACCTGGCAGATTATTGGTGTGTTTGAACTCACTGTTGTGTTTTATAGCATTAAAACTCTTGGGACGTGCTTGTTGGAGGAAAACCCTATAGGAAAAGGCCTTCAAGAATCTCAGACAGAGGCCTCAGCAACAGCATTTTGATACCCTTCCATGTCTTGTAGTTTTAGCAACTTCCTCAAAATAGAAAAAGTGGTTGCCTTGGTTTTCAGTGTTGTACCTGTGAATGTACAGACTTGTCTTGGCCTTGGAAAACCTTTCTCTTAAGAAGGTAACTTGATGATAGTTCCATGGAGGGAACTGCAGCTCCCGAACATGAACAGGCAGGATAAGAGCTGGCATCTGGAATCAGACATTCAAGAAACAGATCACAAATGAGAGCTGAGAGTGGCTTTGTTAGTAGCAAAAGTCTCCAGAAAATCAGAGGGTACTTCATCCTTGAAGAATGTCAACATTGTCAATCCAGATGGGGCTTGGAGTGCCTTCTTGAAGGATGTCATTCTAGTCACTTTTTCCTGAGGAAGTCCTGACCTGTTCCATGTGTGGTATAAAACACAGAAGGGGGGTTTGCCCTGGCTGTGAAGGAATGCTCAGCTGCTAACCATGCTTGTCCAGCCAGGCAGAGTCCTGCATGCACCTTGAATGTGCTAGCTCCTAATGCTGCATGGATATGTCTGCTGATGTCTTGTCTCCACCTCTCTGAACACCTCGACAAGTCAGCACATCCCTGACTTGTCAGCACAACCTCCCCAATCTCACACCTGCTCTAGGACCACGTACTCGAGCTACTCTCAGGTGCAAATGCATTCTGGGTTTGAGAAAGAGTAAAAGTAAATAACTGCATACTCAACCCCACCTGAGCCACAGAGGAGCAGTGCTGACAGGAAGCCTTCAGTAGATACTTCAAATCAAGTACTTGAAACTCTTTGGGCTGTTTTAGTGGTACCAAACTGGGCACCCACAGAGGCTTCACTGGAGCTCGTGCTGCTACCACGAGAGTAGCAATCCAATGAAAGAAACTATTAACTTGCATAAACTAATGACACAGCTGCACAGGAAGTTTCCAACATTCACTGACACTACCACAGGGGATTAAAAAATAATCCAGAAAGGAATAATGTATAAAACTTCCTGCCATTAATTTTAATCCAATCCCTACACCTGGAGGCAAATGTTCCTACTTGTCAATTAGGTGTACATGGACAAGGAAAGGTTTTGAGGAGAGAAGTGTTACTTCTCTGGGAGGAATTGCTGCGAGAAACATCAGAAAACCCAGTGGCACACCCATTTTTTGCCGCTGGGGAAAGAAAAACAACTCTCCTTCAATTCCTTGTCCCTTCAATACATTACACGTGAGCTCTGGGTGGAGAGACCCGCATCGAGTCATTTCCTGACACGGGCTCGTCCCGCTCCCCACCGGAGCAGTGCCTGGTGCGAGGCGTGTCCTAACACGGCCCAGTGCTCCCTGTTTCGCCGGCTGGGTAGGCGCATGCTACCTATCTACCCCTTCTCTCTTTCCAAGGGCCCCGAAGCGTCGAGGGCGGATAAAGAGACAGCAGCCCCGCCCCCGGGGGCGGATAAAGGGGCGGCGGCGGTTCCGCCTCGGGAAGGTGGCTCGAGAAGCCGGCGGTGTAAGGCGTGTAGTGGGCTACTGCCATGGGAGCTGGACGTGCTCTGGGGCTGCTGCTGGTAAGTGCTGGGGCTGCTCTTTGCGCGTGGGTGCTCCTTTTCTGTCTGCTCGTCGTGTGAGGGGGNTGCTTTTTTGTTGTTTTGTGGGGTTTTTTTCTTTTTTTCTTTTTTTTTTTTTTTTAATGTTCCTCGCGTTGTTTGACGCCTCGGTAATCCTGAGCTAATACACTACACCTGAAAAGGTGTGAGGAGGCGCCGCGGTCATGGAGGCCGAATCCAGCCCCGGTGCGGGCTGCTAGGGGGCAGGTAGTTTGTCTCTCTCCTCTCTACCTAGCGCAATCACTACTCCTCCTCCTTCTCCTCTCGGTAAGAAGAGAGTTGTGGCTCTGAAGTGAGCTCTTGGCTAGCTCTCTCGTTATCTGGTTGTGAAGCCGGTGCTTTGCTCGGCTACGCCATTACCGGGAACGGTTTCAGTCCCACGCGGGGCGTCCAGCTACCGGAGCTGGGAGCTGTAGTTTTCAGGGTGGCAGTTAGCGACGTCCCACGGCCGCCCCTTCCCTTCCCCCCACTTTTCAATTTCTCGTATGCGTGCTGCGAGCGAATTCTGTACTTCGGCCCGGCACCTGCGGCTTCTGCGCGCCCGGTCTAGCCAGTGAAGGGCACCCTGAGCTTCCTGCGGCTGGCCGAGAGGTGCTCAGGAAAACGAAAACTGTGCCAGTTCCTAAAGCTCCTGTGGTTGTAGTAAGCTGCCCTTGTAAATGACTCAACTGCTTGAGTTTTAAGCGAGAACAGCTGGATGAGGTCTCTCGGCCGTTTCCTCCGTTTTGACTGAGGAAATCCAATACTGTCCCCCCGAATTAAAAAGATGAGACGAAAGAGATACAGACCTGTTCCACGAGGCAGAAATCGTTGCCTCTGAAGTTTAACTGGAGTGAATTTGTGAAGAGAAAATGAAGGGTAAAACGGAGTCATTCTGGGGCAAGAGTTGCCTAAAACATATCAGCTGCTGTTCTCGCCCCGGCAGTTTGATTGTAAGAAGCGCCGTGAGGTGCACGCTTAGCAGAAATTAGTCTGGGTTTCCTTTGTGGCTTCCCGTGAACTTGTGAATGTGTTTCGAAGTCTTTGTAGGAATATCTTCCCGAGATGATTATCGCATCCCACGGGGATGAATCATTTCAACATTGGTTTGTCTCCGCGGCAGGTTACACTGCTGATGATGGCTGGAGCCACAGTGGAGTACTGTGCGCACGGACAGTACTTCCATGACGGTCGCTGCTGCCTGCTTTGTCCAGCAGGTAAGAAAGACTTCAGGCAGCTACAGCTGACGACAGCCATGACTTTTTCTCTGCGGAGGTGACTCTATCACTCCTGTTTCTTTATCCAGTGAAAGTGTAAACCTGGCTGGAGCTAGGCTCCGTTTTGAAGAGAGGGCTCTTCGCACAGTAGGTGATGGCTGGGAGACATGTCTTGGCAGCAAGCCAAGAAACTAAATTTCTGCCTGCTGTTGACAATGACGTGTTTAAAGTTTGGGGGGTGGTGTTTTAAAAAACAGGGGAAAAGCTACTTCATTTAGCACTAAGACAGCCTAGGGGAATTCTGCTAATTCTGTAGCTATAGCTAGAACTGTTTTGTCTTTGCTCTCCCTTCCTCAAAGCTTTGCCAACCAACACTCTGCCCTTAGTATTGGGGGGGTGGGGGTGTCATTGGAGTGTATTTAGAGCTAGGTCAGGCAAAGAAAAGAGGTTACAGGTGGCCCTCTACATGCCCCTTCAGAAGCGGTGACCCCGCGGTGCTGTGGTGAGTCATTCTCATCTGTGATGCCATCCGCAGAGGCCTGGCTGGATGCCATGTTAACCTTTACTCCCTGCGGGTGCCGCAAACCTCCTGACCCTGCTGTGCCTCTCGGTTCACGTGTGCACCGTTCACTTGTGAGCAGGGGTTGAGCCTTCACTAAAAATGGGTTTGTGCTGCAACATCCTGCTATGCTTCAGCAATCCCTTGTGTCTGGTGCTGGCTCTCTTCTTCCACAGGTGAATACGTTGCTGAGCACTGCAGTGCGCCAAACTCAAGAGGAAGATGTGCCCCTTGCATGGAAGGAGAGACTTTTACTGCCCATGAGAATGGCCTGGAAGAATGCTTGCCATGCAGGCAGTGCAAAGATGGTACGGAGCACAAGTGTGGTGAAACCTTAACCCTTTCCCCCCTTACTGTGGAAAGCCTGGGCCACTGGTTTTTGGGTTTTTGCACTGTCAGTTACTGAGGGTACTGAATTTAGATTGCCTCTGTGGCCTGAGTACAATTTTCACACCGTTGTAGAGAGCTGCAACTTTTTAAACTTGTATTTTGTTTTCAGATCAGATAATTCTGAGACCTTGTACTCTGACACATGATACTGAATGCCAGTGCAGACCAGGGTATTTCTGCCCTGCTGAGGGCTGTGAAATATGTCAGAGATGCAGCACAATGTAAGTTTGAATTTTAAGCAATGCTTTTCCTTCTGGGGAATGTCAGCTGTGGCCTAACCTGGGCCAATGTCTAGCAGATGTTATTTAGCTGTAAGCAATTGTCCTGAAGCTAAATTGCATTATTCATGCATTTGAATTTTAGGTGGCAAAATATGGGAGGTTGAGAAAGATGCAGATTTTGGTATTGTTGTGCTTGTTGCTTATGGCTCTAAGCTTAACACTTTTAGAGTCTTCAGATGAGTGCTTCCCCATGTATGTTCAGTGAGTTTTGTAGCAGCCAAGACCAAAATTTTAGGAAGTAGAATCACCTGTTGATAGAAACTAACATATGCATGAGTAATGCAGCTACTCTGTAGTGTGTTCTCCCTGCCACTTAGAGGCTGGCACACATGAGCTCATCTGCTTTGCTTCTACTTAATCTTGTGCTATGTAGAGTTGTTTAAAGGTGCACCTCTAAGTTATCTTTGTGCATGTTCTCCTTACGTCTCTGAGCTCTGCTCAAAAAAACCAAGCCTGGATAGATCTGCATATCACTCTGGAATCATTAATCCAACCCTTTGTGTTTCCACTTCAGGTGTCCAGAAGGGAAAGAGATTGTCCAGAATTGCAATGCTACTGCGGATCTCAGATGTGGCTTACCTGAGCAAGGTCTGGTACACAAAAGTATGATTCTGCTTGGTTTGAGTCTCTGCCTTCAGGCAAATAACAACAGAGCAGTCTGGAAAACAAGGGCTTGAACTACTGTAATGTGTTTAAGAGCTTCTGTAGTTTTGGTCTGCAAACTTGCTATAGACAAGTTCTGAAGGGGTTAGAGTGACAAACCAAGTTAAATTTCGCTTGGGGAAATGCTACATGTGTTGCTGTTTCAGAGTTGCAACAGTGGCACTTCAAGTTAGAAATAATGCAAAAGGTTTCATAAAGTTTTCTGTCTGAAAAGCTCCACGTGGAGTGGCTTTTTCTGCTGCTGCATTCTAGTTGCTTTCTGCCAGACTGGAGAATGCAGGAGCTCGTTCTGTGAGTGCTACAGCACCTGAAAACTGCTGTTCTCTTTTTGCACACTTGCATCTTCCTATTCTTAAATGCCCCTTCAGAAAGCCCTGTAGAAGCTGTATTGCAGCTCTGCACAGGTCCCCCTCTGCCTTTGTGGTAATGATGTGCAGTGCAGGCAAGTACTTGCATGTTCAGGTCAGTTGGTAGTCCCAGCACTTGTTCTGGGACGAACTGTCTGGGTCAGCACTGTAATGGTGCTGAGCTTGAGCTGTTCCCTAGGACATCAGGGAAGACCTGCACCTCAATATCTTGTTTGGGAACTGCTTCAATGTCAATTTCCTTTGCAGGAAGCACACTTCATGTCTGGTTTGTTGTGATTGGATTGAGTGTTGCTCTTTTTTTGCTGATCGTTGTATTTAGAAGACTGAAGAGTAATAAAGGTAACTGATTACTATCCACAAACTTTCCAGAACTAGGCTGTCCCTGGGGGCTCTGTTACCTTACTGGTGATCTGTTTTAAGTGTAGCTCATCTAGCAGATGATTCATTTAAGTAGCTCTCATATAACAGACTAGTTTTGTGTAGTAAAGGATATGCATGGAAGTTTAACCACAAGCTTTCTGACTTGGACAGATGCCTTTGTTTCAAAGATAGATTAGCATGAGGTCCTTTAAAAGGACTTCTTTATCTGTTTGCATTGTGTTGAAAGAGTGAAGAAAAACTTGTGAGCTCAGATGTGTAAGGAAAATGGTCTTTCACTAGAGGTTCAGTGTGTTCACAAAGGAGTCATCCTGTAAAACTTTAATAAAGGGAGAGTCCCTGAAAGCATATTCCCTGTGGGTCTCTCAAATTGCTGCAGGGTGCAGCCTTCTTTTATTCTAAATGCCTGTCTGTAGGTACTAGGAATTTACAGGCTTCCTGGTCTGCCTACTGCATGTTCCCCCCTTAATGTACAGCCCCTTCCATCATACAGCCCATGTTCATTAAATTAGATTCTTCACTTCTCTGGCTGGGGAAGTTAACGCTCAGTAGCCCACTCAGCCTGTACTCTCCTAAAAGTTTGGAAGTTCAGGCTGTGTCCAGTTGGTTATCTTTGGAGGACACCCAGTTAATTTATGTTAAAACCCTGGTGAGGCCTAAGCAGAGGCTTTCTTATCTATGTGTAACAAAGATTAAGTTGAACTGCTGAGATGGCTAGTCTGGTCCTTTACCTCAAGTTTTGCCTTTTCATTTGTAAAGACACCCTAACTTAATCCTATCACATGTATGGAGCAAGCAGCAGCAACTAATTAGATTGTTAACTACTTTTAATTCACTGTACCTGTGGAGCTGGGTGTGGTTTTTTCTGTAATTGTTGCTCTTGCAATCATCATTTGAACCTCTGAACACTAACTGCTAGGTTCTAAGTCCTGTGTGAACTTTTATCAGGAAAACATTTCATTTCCCATTAAAAGTTCTCATTCCACTAGTGCACATTAAAGTGTTTTTGCAGTTAGTTTAGGTAGAATAATGTTATTCTGAATTTTGAGTGTTGACATGATGGAAATTCAATCAGTAAGAAATTTGAACAGACAGTTTCTGCCTTCTCTTCCATGTTGCAGTAGCCCACAAGAACACTAAGAAGTATAAGGGAGGGAGTTTGGAAAAGCAGCTTTAAAAGCCACACTGTCTTGTGGGCCTAAGTGGGGGCTCTTCATCCCCTGTATGAGGGCACAGTCTTTGTGCCACTGGTGGGAGCTAGGGGTGGTGATCTCATCAAACACATGATAGGTCAAGGAAACTAAAATGTCTTAGAGCTTTGCTCTCTACTGCATGTAAATCTTGAGAATTCAACTATGTTTCAGTTGCAGCAATTACTAAAAGTTTCTGAGATGCTTATCTTGTTTTCCAGCTATTTCAACTACTAAAGATCCAGAGAAAGGTCTGGTAAGTATATGATAGACCAAGTGTTTTGCTTCAGTGTTGTTTGTACTGCTTACTTGTACCTGTCTGTTTTTGTCTTGCTGTAGACCTGCTAGGATGTGTTTCTGTAAATTGATTCATACAGAGCCAGATGTTAGCAAGGGCCTGATGTCTTCATTAGCTATGTCCACTGCAGTTGGCCTTTTCAGTACTATCCTTGGAAACATTCAGAGCCTGTGGCTGGGATATTTGGAAAGTGGAAAGAATTAGGTGAACTGCAAGCTTTTGCTTTGAACTGTTTCCAGGTGGTGCCTTGATCCAATGAGTCTCTGGCTTTAAGCAGTTATTCTCCAGGCTAAGTGAGCCATTGCTTCCCTGCATGGTGGTGGTCCAGCTTTCCTTGTGTCCTAACTACAATGCTTTTCACAGCACTTACTTCACTTGATCCAGCAAAGTGAAGCAGATTCCTTCCTGCCTTTGGGCTCATGTCTCACAGTGCAGATCAGGACCTGGCAGTCAGACTCCTTGGTCCTAGACAGTTCTGTATGACCTGGGGCTTAAAGCTCAGAGAATACCTGTTCAGAAGTACATTCCTGAAAAGGGTTTGCCAAGCTAAGACTGGCTGCTGGCATGTTTCACTCTAAAGCCAGGTTCACTCTGCCCCTCTGTAGTCAAACACTGTTTCTGATACACTTCAGGCCAAAAGGACTATTGCAGTCTGGAGTTTTGCACAATAAATACAGACTAGCTGCTAAATAGAAGCTATTCTTAGTTTTAGCTTCTCTATTTAGAAGCTATACTTCCAACAGCATTGGAAGGCAAAAAGCAGCTCAGTCTTTGCTAGGGTAGCTAGTGGGAGTGTAACACCAAGTGTTTGTCTTAAGGAGAAGCTGAGAAAACCATCCAGATGTGTTTTGTACCTCCCTGTTGCCTTTCTCGTCCCCTTCACCCAATGCATGCACTACTTGCTTGGTGTGAGAGCTCTTCTATGAAATGCCCAACTAGTAAGATTAGGTAATTAAATGCATCTTAATTACAACAAATACTTGAGGACTGAAGAAACAGAATTGAAAGATCTCTTTAAAGTTACCTTAAATTCTCCTCTCTTTTAAGGTCCATAAGCACCTCAAATATGTGAATCACCCCTGGTTTCTTGTTGGGTTGTATCTTCCCTCACGCCCTGGCCAGATTCACAGTGCTTCCTGCATTCGTAGAAGCTGATGAAGAAATGGGACAGAAAACATGGTCAAAATGCTGTAACATAGGAATAGGCAAATGCAAGATTTCTTTAAATAAAATGGTAGTAGAATAGTGCAATCACAAATCAGTTCACAGTGCCACATAGCTCTGATGTAAGAGTTGTCACAGACTTGAGATGGGAGTGCTCATGCTGCTGTAACAGAAAGCTTATTTGCTAAGGAGTATCACACTAAAGTAGTTATGACACCAAATGTTCTGGCACCAAGACACTGTTCTTTCCAAAGTACCAGTGAATTTTTACTGCTGTAAAAGGAAAAAAAAAGGTTGTACTTTATTTCATTGCAGAATAGAGCAGCAGCTGTTAGTCAACCATGCTGTGTACCCTCAGTCACTCAATCACCCATTTAAGACCTGTTCTGTATAAATGGCATCAACTTGTTTAACCTGTTTGCAGCAGTGGATCCAATAAGGATCATGTGCAACATGGTATGGTGGTTCTTCTGACATCCCTGCTTACATGTGTTGGTAACATGGTGTTACACATGGGTCACTGACCTTGTCCAAACAAATCACACTGTATTCATGTGTGCCTTAAACACACTTCATTGGGAAAAGTCACTCCTCACTCTGTTTCCACCTTTAAACAAACAAAAAACAAAAAAATTAGATATTTAAGTTGTAGCAGTAGCTGATATGCTAGATATGTCCTGGCCTGCTTTGTGGTTGTACTGTTCTTGATGAGATGGAGCCATACTCACTAGCACATACTTGTTTAATGCATTGACAATGCTAAAATTAGTGCAGTCCTCATTTTCTTCTCTCTGTCCCCTCCCAAGAGTTATGCAATATGTACTGCTGCTCATGGCTTGCTTTCAACTGGTTCCAGTTTGTGAATCTGCCAGAAAAACTAACCCAGCCAAACCCTGGCCAAGCCAGTGCATTTGCATGGACCTGATAGGCTGTTATCAACCTGGCAAAGGCTCTACCAGCATCAGTCATCATACAAGATAGGCTTCAAGCCTCACTTGCTGTTAAGTCAGCTCAGGTGCATCAAGACAATTTAGTTTCCTCCTGCATCTAGAGGGAGTATCCACCTTCCACACCTGGAGAGAAGCAAGCAGCACTACACACTTGTGAAAATATTAGGAACAGTTTTGTATCTGTTGTGGAGGTCACTGCTGTGCCTTGCCCCACAGTTCACTAACAGCAGAACAACCAACAAGGGAGAGAACTTAGGCTCTGAAAGCATTTACATTCTAGGTGTATAAATGCTGTAACTTTTTCATGTGTTTAACTTTTCCAAATTAGCAACTCTCCTGTTATCTCTGACATCTGGTGACTTCAGGTGTTGTATTTTCTTTCTCTGGACTGTCCTTGAGGGCCTGCCCATTAAATGTATCTTAAAAGGCAATCTTATTCTTTGTAGAAGCCTGAGGGGAGTACTGAAAACCTCATCTTGAAAGAAGGGGATATCCCTGCAAAAAACTCGGCCAGTGCAGAAAGTGAGAATGCTGGTGAGAGCCCAGAGGAAGAAGTACAGATGCATGTTAACTTGGAAGTGAAAAATACATCACCAGAGGAAAGCAGTGTTGGTGAGCAAGTCATCCTGCACCGTTTCGGAAGGTGGTTGAAGAGGATCGCTTGGTCCTCGCTACCAGCCAAAACTGGGCAGAATCCTGCATTCCATCAGTCTAACCTACCAAGTGGCAGGATGCCAGCAAATTGTATGGTAAGTACGTGAAATTATCATCATATTTTTCTTGTGATACATATGTACTTTTACTTGAGTCCTTATCTGTTCTGTTCCTTGAGAGATGGATGCTGTTTTCAGGTAGAATAGTAGGGAAGAGGAGGCTTTGCTGTAAAGATGTAATAGAATCATAGAATGGTAAGGTTGGAAGTGACCTCAGGGATCATCTAGTTCCAACCCCCTGCCATAGGCAGGGACACCTCCCACTAGTACAGCTCACTCAAGGCCTCCTCCAACCTGGCCTTGA
>VWZE01003478.1:331830-375033 GCA_013396675.1 Eubucco bourcierii
GGGGGGGGGCGGGCGGTGTTCCCCCGTTGCCATGGTGACGCGGGGCTCCCGCCGGAAGTAGCGTATGGAGGGCGGGGCGACGCTTCCGGGCATGCTGTTGCATCAGCTTGCGAGTGAGGGGAGGAGGCAGCAGGATGGCAGCGCCCGCCGCCGAGCAGGGTAAGTCGGTGACCGGCTCCTCGGAAGCACAGTGAAGCGAAGTAAAGGGTCTTACGGGGTTGTCACTGCTTAACGTCGCCGCTGTCACGGTGTCAGGTGGGCGGCGTGACGTCAGGCGGCAGTGGAATAGCCGACACCGTGCTGTTAGCGCTGGGGCTTCGTGGCGGGGGGAAATGGCGGCTGGGAGCCTCCTCAACGCGACCCTTGAGGCCTGCGGGGGCGGCGGCGAGGTCCTCTCAACGCACCTGGGTGCGTTGGAGGGAATCCTGCTGCCGCAGGCCCCTGAATGTGAGGCAGGCAGGCAGCCAGCCATCACGATATACTTGGGGCAGAGGTGACGTGTGAAGTCGTTGTTGGATAGGTGCCCCTGGGGAGACCACCTGTGTCGCTCGGTGGTGGGTGACACTTAAGCAGCTCCTGGTGCCACTGCAGGGTATAAGGAGCAAGGAGTTCAAAGTGTGTAGGTGCATAAACATGTGGATCTATAGGTGCTGGTTGCACCTCTGACACCGGTGCCCCAGAATCAGAGGATGTCCAGTGCCTGGCGAGGCCAGGGGAAGCGATCCGTATTGTGCCTCACCACTGACGTAAATTTTAATGATGACACACAGTGATTTGTGGGAAAAAAATCTGGACCACCTTTGCAGTGGAGTTTGGAAAGGACTGTTCTTCAGCTTGATGGGCTCAAAGAGATGTTAAGTGGCTGCCAGACCGCTTAGGCAATTGTGTGGTTATCACTGCATCGGCTACTCTCATTTACCTGCCTCTGTCTGCCCTACTGTTGTTCCTACCCATCTGTGTTCTTGGACTCGCGTCTGAACGTTTTGACGTTTCTGGACTTTGTTTTTGTGGTTGTGTTTTAATGATGACTTACACTATGCTCTTCCGTATGGAAGGAGGGCCAGGGTAGTCCTGTAATTTTTGGCACTGCAGTAGCAAATGGAAACTTGGAATACCAGTCATACAAGTAGGAAATACCATTATAGTGTGTAAGGGGTTGGAAATTTCTGTCATTCCAGTTAAAGATCTGTGGATGTAAAGATTTTACTGCTTTTCCTTTGTTGCTGAAAGTTACTTTGCTCTTTGTTCATCATAAGTAAATTTCCCTGTAAGAGAGTCTGGAAACATTTATTGTTGCTAAGGGACCTGCTTTTTTTCAGATGTATTTTCAGTATCTTAGCTAAGGTGGGGGGAGAATAGCCCCAGCAAAGGCTTGGTTCAGGTGTGCTTTAGGGAACTTTTAGCTAAGTTTTTACTATTGTGCAAACAGGGTTTTTTGTGTGGGTTTTTTTTTTTGTTGTTGTTTGTTTGTGGGTTTTTTGTTTGTTTGGTTTGGTTTTTTTCTGAACTTGCAAAAGTTACTTTTAGTTTCAGTTCAGGGAAAGTGGAAGCGGAACTTAAAGGGCTAAAGTGACCAGAACTGACAGACTCTTCCTTTAAAAATCTCTGCTAAAAACCTCTTGATCCTCTGAGTCTTGGAAAGTCCTTTGTCTCTCTGTGTGTATGATGTACCTTGCATAAATGGGGTACCTGCATTAATTTACATCTTCTGAAATGTTTATGGAAAAGGATACTTTATCTTGGCTGGACAGATAGCTAGATATCCCTCCAAAACTGCCAGAGTGGACAGACAGAATGAGAAATTGCTGGTTTGGAGCTATATTAGTAGTGAGAGCTGTTACGCTTAACTTTTATGAGTTGTTTTAAATTTGCAAAAGCGGAGTTGGAAGAGAAGTAATGTTTTAAAATGTTCAGAAATCTCTAACATTTCTTCTTGGAGAATGTCACTGCAGAAATCCCAGCACGTTTCAGTTGTCGTCTAATTATGGCTGACAATGTTACCAGGGTCAGGGAATCCCAGGAAACCTGTTTTTACCCTGAAGCAAAGCAACTCCCTGTTTTTGTGTCAGCTAGCTTACTACCTACTTCCTGGCTTTTCTATATTTACTTTGCTGTCAACACCTTCAAGGAACAGAGATGTTTGTTTTCAAGCTAATAAAAATGAAAAATTGCCATCAGAGTTGATATTGTGTGGGTTATACCTCTTGACTAAACAGAAAAAGGTGGTTTGTGTGCAAATAAAATGTATAAGCCACCCTATCCCTTTGAGTCTGCATGTTGCTGCAGCTTTGCAGATGGATTCCTTTAGTCATCTTCAAACACTGCATGCATGGAAAGAAGAGTGTGTGACAGGTCCCTAAAGACAGGATACATTGTTGCTATGTGAAAACTGTATTAATTAATGATTACAGTAGAATTTTTGTGGAACAACTTCTTAATCTAGGGGGAGTGTTAGATTATTAATATTTGTTCTTATGATTGTTCAAGGTTGTTTTATATTCATCACCGATACCCATGCTCAATGATGGTTTCCAAACAGAAGTGCTCTTGAGTGATATGATTTGATTTTTTTGGATCATTCCATTCACATGAGTCAACATTCACTGTAAGATATCAGCTCTGTAATACTCCTGCATTTCTGCTGTCAAGAAAAATGCAACTACAAAATGCAAATACAGCTACAGTCACAACTGTATTTTTTCTATATTTAGTAGTGATATAAATAAAATGGGAACAAACTTCTGTGTAAAGACAGATTTGACTGATTTGTTTTCCTTGAAATGCTCTGATACACTGCCTTCCAGCAGACAGTTACTATACTTAGTCCTCCTTCCCAGGAGAGCACCCTGTGCTTTGGGAGAACTTCTTGTTTTGTTAGTTCATCCCATAAAAGCTCACAAGAATACCAGAAATTAGAATGGTTTTGTACCTTATGCACTGAAATAGGATGTTCAGAGGTGTTTCGGAATTGCACCGATCACTCAGAACTGTCAAACACAGCAAATTTGCTTGTGTCTCTGCATCTGACTGCAACAGGGAGTAGAACACACCTGTGCTACCTTTCAGCTAGCTGTCATGGTCTGAAAAGTAGCCATCAGCCTAGAAAAGGAAGTTTGGAACACAGCACGGCCTGTGAAATCAGTATGGGAAGCTCATGCTGGTCCATTGAGCCTGCTGGGAGCTGGAGACTGCTGTGGCTCAGCTGCTGCTGTGCCCTGAGGAACTCTGTCCACAGCTGCTCGGGTATGTGCATGCTGTACTGCACTTGCTGTGGGCTGCAGTCATGGATGTGAGTTCGGGCTGAACGTGAGTCAGTGTAAAGACACCCTCCTGTTCGATCCCCTGCCCTGACTGGTTTCTTTAACGTGTTGGACTTTGCGGTCTGCTGTTGCTCTTGCAGCTAGACATAGCATTGAACTTTATAATTCAGGTGCTAATGTGCATACCAAGACTGTTCCAAGTAATTTTGGTTGCTCAGCTTATCAGAACTGAGGTGGTACTAGTGTTCACAGGCAGGATTTGCCATCATTTCCTACCAAAAAGAACTTGTATGAGTTCTATCACCTTTGTTATATTTGTGTGTAAGTTTGTGCAACTTCTCTTTTAGATTGGTTTGCAGATGTGGTTGGGAAGCACTTACATTGTTTCAGATACACTGACTGACTTTCCATTAGCAGCCTGGTGTGTGAATAATGGCCATAATAACCCTAATAATACTTTGCAAATTGAGTGTTGTTTGCCTTGCAATAGATCTTTAAAGATCTTTTCTTTGAGATATAGTTTCATTTATGCATAGATCATTCTTGTCTTTTTTTTTTTTTGGCCTTCTCCCTTATGATTCATGAATACAAACCTCACATTCAGACAAGGCTTATGTCTTGGGTTTCCATCGTGAATGAACGCATTTCAAACTGTTTCATTGTGTATAAACATGTGAAGTTCTATGATGATAATCATCAGTAAATATTTAAGAGCCTGAAACGTTTATAGTAAAATGAACCCTGTGAACAGAAGCTGAATCTTGTTCAACTGGGTAAGGCAGGCCTGTAAGGTCTAGTTATGAACCATTATTCACCTGTTAATTCTCATTTTTTACATGGATAGCCCCTGAGCAGGATTGAGACTTCACTGAAGTAAGACTTTGCTTTTCCATGTGAATTTTAAATACATTTTGTGGCCTCTGATTATTGTTTAAATCTCTGATCTTCTTTATTAGTCCTGCTGATGTGCCACTATATTTCATCTATATGCAGAAGAGCCAAACACAAACTTACTTGGTATCTAGCTGTCATTTTCCTGTCATCCCAAGTTCCTGTAAATCCTTTAATCATTGATTTCTGTATAGGAAATGAGCTGCTCATAAAGCCTCAACTCATGATATTTGGAAAAATGTTTCCATTCTGTAGCTTCTCACATCTTCTCTTAGTCTTCACCTCCCCATCTCCTTTCTTCCTTTCCAAAAGGAGGAAAGGTGTTGTGTGAGCACCTTCAATGCTTTGGGAACTACTCATGTAGAAGCTACAAGTATTCATGTAAGGATCAACACTCGTGGCAATGGTCTGTCAGGGTTTGGGAGCAGAGACAGGTGTTCTCATACTGCCTCTTACTTTATTGTGCTATTGGCTCCTTCAAATTACCTTGTAAAGCAGAATATCAACTTAATGTTTATACTGTACTGTGAACATGGACAGAGTTATCAATGTTGAGTCACTGCAGGAAATAGGAATGCACTGGCCTAGCTGCTATCACCTACTCAGTGCTTCATACCCACAGATTTGCACAGGCCTTGCTGTTACTGTGAGCATCCTCAGCAAACCACAGAACCCTTTCACTGCTTCCCCTGTGTCCCTGTGTTTGTAAAGATGAAACATAATAGAATCTGCTTTGACTGTGTACCAAATAACTCATGGCATTGTGAAATTGCGAGGGAAGAGTGCAGTTTAATATCCTTTCTGTTCATACATCTAGAGAGTGGTGGAGGTATGGGAATATACAGCACCAGCTTAGGACTGGAGTTGTTAGAGCAGCTGGGAGTAACGGAGAATCATGCTGGGGATCTTGCATGCAGTCCTGGAAAGAATTAAGGAGGTGCTCAACTTCATTAGATGTATTAACAGAGTATAAAATTATTCATATTTAAATATTTGCAAGAAGAGTGTTTCAGCAGTGTGACTGATCAGGGTTGCTGCATGCAAAGAATTTTCTCTAATTGCAAACAGAAAATAATTCTTCACAAAAAGGTGCTGTGGTTTTGCCTTAGACTCTTTGTACAGATGTCTCCAAAAAACATGAACAGCATGAACATAATCCTATTCATAGGAATTATGTAGTTCATCGATAGCATGTATTAAATATATTTTTCTCAAATTTCTAGTCAGTTGCTAGAGCAAATTTAGAGTGGGAGATGTATAGTATAAGTATAAGGATATATTTTGGTCATGGGATCTCCTTCTTCCTTTAATGCTGATCAAATGTCCTGTGCCTCTCTTTACAGCTTCCAGCTACAGTTTTATTCTGAGCATTAGTGAAGAGGAAGCCAGGGTGAAGGCTTTGAACGAGTACCTGAGCACTCGTAGTTATATCCAGGGGTTCACATTTTCACATGCAGATGTGGAGGTATTCAGAAAGTTTTCGGGGCCACCTGTGGACCAGTATATCCATGTTGTCCGGTGGTACAGACACATAGAAGCAATCTATGATGGCAGCAGTGAAAAAAATGAGCCTTGTAAACTTCAAACAAGTGAGTAATGTGAAACTGGTGGGCAGGTTATAGACTAGCTGACGTTGTATTGGTTTTATTGCTGGGAATTCCTAGAAGTTCCCTTTCATACTCTCTTGCAGGCTTACAGATTTCCCTGATCAAGGTCATTAAATTCTTGTTGCAGACAGTTATTGCATAACTGATCGTTCCTGACGTATTTCAATGTTAAAGTTCTGTTTTCCACATTTCCTTGATTTTTAAATGACTGTACAGAGTTCTTTTATGTGTATGTTCTTTAAAAAGCTAACTACCCTATTGTGGAGCTTGGCTTTTCCCCCTAAAATATCAGGATTTGCTCAGGCCACCTCTTTTCTTTTTTCTTTTTTTTTTTTTCCCTGCAAGAGTAACTGTATATTACAACTTATTGCTGTATAATATACAGATTCATGAGACCATAAACTGAACACTGCCTCTTATGATTGTCATTAACACTAAATTTCAAAAAGAATGTTTTGAGGTTCTTTTTCAAACCCTGGTAATTTAGGCATTGCTGATGACTTAAGGAAATACAAACTGGTTAATCTAGGTGATTGTGTAAGCATGGGTGCTGGCATTTTTGGGAGCTGCATCACTGTCCTGGGTTGTTTTCCAATGAGCTAGTCTAATGTAATTGCTTTATAGCAAGATCCTTGCTCGGGGAGTCATGAAATAATTAATAACACAGAGCTGCTGTGTAGTGCTTGCAATACCTACAAAGGAATGCATAATGTCTGTCATTTTTGCTGATGGTTGTTGACTGATGTTACTCCAATGCCATCTCCTCACAACCTTTCATTGAACTTGTTCTCAATTCCTAGCCCAGCAGTAGTTCAGTCAGACTGCTGCACGTAGATTGTCTTATGTGTGTGTGCCTGCATGTGTTCGTGCTGGTTAGTGATTTCCTTTTCAGCAGTAAAGGGATCTCAGCTCTGTTGCTGGCTCTGATAGCAGATTAAATGCCACTGACTACGATTTGCTTGCAGACTTTCATGGATCAGGCTGGTGCAGTTAGAGAAAAAAAAATTCTATTTTCCTGTCCATTAGATCTTTAACATTAAGGCTCTCATCCTGAAGAGTTTTTCTTGTTATCTTTGTGATCTCTGCATATGTATCAGGACTCCTGAAATGATGTTCTGCAGTGTTCACTGTGAAAATGATACGTGAGCCTGCCACACTTCTTTAGACCTTGGATATTTTATTGGATTGAGGTTTGGGGGGGTGGGTTTTTTTTCTTTGTTTTGTTTTGGGGTTTTTTGTGTTGTTGGTTTTTTGTTTTGTTTTTTTTTTTTTCATCTGTGTGTAGTTATTGTAGAGCTCCAGGGGTGGATTAGAGCAAATGAACTTCAGTTGAACCAGGAAGAAGACTGTAGCTAGCAGAGACATAGTTGAACAAACTCAGTAGTATCCCTTTGACTTTGCCCTTGGTGTTGGTGTAGTGGATATTATGTGACACCTTATTCACAGGCTGAGAACTTTAGGGTGCACTATCTGGGTTTTTTCTTATGTTCAGTGTGGTTTAAGTAAAGAAAACTTTGCAGATTTATCTTTTATTTGACTAACCCACAGAGGCTTCTTTCCCTGAGGGAAACATTAGCTGCAATTAAACATACCAGCATAATCTTTGCAAATCAAAGAGTAAACAAATCCATACCTTGGGTGTGTGGTCTGTGTTATGGATAGGCTGCTCTTGAGGTGTTCTCTTCGGAAGTACTTCATTCAGTAGAGTGTTTAGAATAAACATATTTCCATAGATCCATAACAGGGAGATTAAATGGAGGCCATTTGTGAGACAGAGTGATGCAGTTATATGTTTGTTTGGTTGGTTTTTTTTTAACTTACTTAGGCACTTATTCAAAAAAGGAAGATGAGGAAGAGATTAAACTTTTTTATGCCACGAAAGTTTACATTACTTGGTTTTAAACCAAAATAGTCATACAAAGCTCTTAGGGTAACAGTTAATGAAGAGCACCCTGAGACACAGGATCAGAAAGGCAATTTTGTTGTCAAAACAAGTAGCTTGTATAATATCATAATTGCAGTTAAAACATGTACCATGAGAATTCCTAAAGAGAGTGCTGTGCTGTGTGTTTTAAGCTGGCAGCCTTGCTGTATTTTTGAATTTCCTGGTTTGCTTTCATTCCTACTTAATGCAATAATTGGCTTAACATCATTATAGCTGTAAGCAGCTCTGTGCATGGCAAACTGCAGCTCTTTGACATGCAGTTTGGTTTGAAAAAACCTATGAGTTCAACAACTAATGTTGCTTCTTGAAAATGTAGAAGAAAACAAATACAAGAGTATTGTCACTGATATTGCCTTGGGTTTTGTCTTCTCTCTTTAATGGCAACATTTAGCCTTGTGCTGGATTGGAGCATACTTGTGGCAGATTTTGTGTTCAAAAATGCCTTGTGTACACAGCAGCAGCGCATGATGAAAAGCTGAGTTTTTTTCTAAACCTTTCTTTCTCACATCCCTCCCACTCTGAGTACACACACTCTGTCAATATTGGTTCTAGTGACTAACTTTGGGCTCTGGAGATTTTTTGCAGATTCTGGGTGAAGTCTGTGATATGCTGTCCCAGTAAAATTTGGCATTGCAGAAAGCCCAGAACTGCCATAAAACTCTATTAATAATTCATTAAATTCCAAAGCTCCTGTTAATGCTTTAACTGAATTCTATACACTTACCCTCTTCCTTCCTGTTACTCGGATCAAAAACCTATGAGAATGGCAAGTAAGAGAGTACAAAATACATTAGGTTGAAATAATATGGGTTTAGTAGCTTTGCAGGAAGCTCTAACAAAAGTAATTGGATTATTAGGATTGGAGTGGCTTTATCTATTGTATATGGATTTAGTAATTTATTTATTTTTTAATGAGTTAATGATGTGATAAGAAATTGTATTGTAAATATGTTTGTGGACAGTATCTCTTCAGTGCTCTTTAAACTGTTTTTCCCCCCCCCTCAGGTAAAGGCAAGCGTGTGCAGCCCCCCTGGTCTCCCCCTGAAGGCACAAAACATTCTAGGCTCTGCCTCTACAACAGCCTGACTCGAAATAAGGTGACTAAATGAAAACAAACAAACAAACAAACAAACAAAAAGTGGAGTTTTTTATACAAATACTAATAGAGAAGTCACCAAATGTTTGTTTCTGAAGTGGTGACCCTTCAATAGGCAGGGTTTTTTTTGTTGTACTTGGTGGAATGTTAACAAGTATGTACCATGTCAGTCAGTTGTGTTTGCTGGATGTGTTATAATGTATGCAATGAATCTACATATACTACAAGCATGTGTGTAGTGCATAATACATAGTTCCCAGTTGTAAGTTAACCATCATATAAAACAGGCAAGGGTTCAGCTGTAATACACACAAGTATAGCTAATGTGAATGGAATAAAATCAGTTTCTTTTTTTAGATATTTGTGTAAAAAAACCTTGGCAAATATATCATTAACTTCTTATTATATAAACTGGTAAAACTTCTTGTGGTCTGCTTTGAAGGTCTCTTGGGAAAGAGAGGAAAGATTAAGAATACTCATGATTTATGTGATACAGTATTTAAGTGTGTGTGAAATGATTGTGTTCTGTAACCTCTCTCAGTGCAAAGGAAAGCCTCATCTTCCCTTTTACAAATGCAGCTTGAACAGCGACCTGCCTGCTCCAAATGTTTGTAATCTGTTATCTTGATTGATAGGAGTGCAGGTACCATAAGCACTCACACCCTGCTCTCTCTTACATGATAAAGCCAGTGGTGATCTTTTCTTATGCTGCAATAGGGAGTGAAGTAACTGTTCCTTTTTTTTTTTCTTAATTGTAATCCATATTTTCACATTCTAATCACCAAGTGTGGTGTTATTTGCCTGAGATCATGTCTTCAGTTTCTTCTGATCACTTTACCTTCCCTTTCAATTCAGGAAATCTTTCAGCCTCAAAATGGAAAAAAAGTTTTGTGGTATTGCTGTGGTCCAACAGTTTATGATGCTTCTCACATGGGACATGCCAGGTACTACAGTTGCTTATTTTGATACAACCTTTGAAGCAAAAGATTGATAGAAAAAAGTACTTTATTTAGATGAGTGCACTACTAGAAAATAATCTTGTTAGGCTCAACGCTTGAAATTTAAAATTAAAAGCATGTTACAATGTTGCATCATTGTGTAATTAAAAACTTACCTGTAAATGAGAGAAAATTAGGACTGTTCTAAAGTTACTGACTCTGAGATTAAAGTAGTTTGTGTATAGAATAGAAATAGACTTGAAGTATTCACTAAAAACACTCTCCTATCTTTTGTGCTTTCAGGTCATACATCTCATTTGATATCCTGAGAAGAGTCTTGAGGGATTATTTTAAATATGATGTTTTCTATTGTATGAATATAACAGATATTGATGATAAGGTAAGATCTCTTTTAATTGCAGTCTGAAATGCTGTACATTGAGCACAGAAGTCAGAGTCATTTGTAAATGCCATTTGATTAGCCGAGGCAAATCTTAACACTTAATAACTTTGACATACATTTTGTGCACAAAGTTATTGATTCTCGTCAGGTTTGTAGCATTCCCATGGCAGCAAAGGCTGTGTTGTATATAAATAAATGTTGTCACAAGTAATGGAGATGAAGCTAACAAAGATAACATCTTGTTTGCCTGTTGTTAAGAGACCTAATTAACTCTGTTGAGGTAACTGGTTAACTCATTATCATGTGTTGTGGGTTTTTTTTTATTATGGCATGTGATCCTTGAAGCCTCTTACGTTTACAGGGATTCTGAAATGCTTTTGGTATGTAATGGGTTGTATTTGCATATTGTTTTACTATGTGTCTTTTCATGAAAATGCTTCCACTTTTTTATAGATCATCAAAAGAGCAAGACAAAATTACCTTTATGAACGGTACAGAGAGAACAAATCAGCACCAGATCAGCTACTTGAAGATGTTAAAACTGCCTCAGAGGTGGGTGTGATGCTTAATACCTGCTAGCATGTTAGCTCCTTACTCAATATGCAGCAAATCATCTAAAAAAACTACTCTAACTTTGCTGCTTCCTTAAACTTTCAGTTATTCTTGTTGAACAGGTACCACACAAATGAGAAATGTTACTGGAGCCGCTTTTTCCATTGGTTTTGAAATGACAAGAACTGTCTGGAAAAAAAAAAAACCCACGTGCCTGAACTTGTTTGTAAATGTGTCTGTATATTATTGTTGAGGGAAAAGCTCAAAAAGCATTTATATAAACTTTATAAATAACCCTTTTAAATGGCTTTTGGACAGTGCTGTGGCTATAATCTTTTAAAACTTGTGAGATTTCTCTTTTGTACCACTGATGGCTTCGGAAAGAGCACAAGTCTCCAAAGCTTTAGCATTTAATAAATTATCTATGCTGGACTGAAGTTGGGGGAAGGTGATTCTCTGGTCAGTTTTAGAACTACATATCACAAAGATTATCAGTCTTTTTTAGAACTACATATCACAAAGATTATCAGTCTTATGAACTGAGTACAGGCCTGGGAGTAGGAGGCCTGGAAATTCTGCTCAATTCTCATCATCTAACATACTCTGTGTTTCACATGAAAGCTTCTCTTTTGCAGATTGTGGCTATCAGATGTGTAATTAAGGTGATCAGCTACATAGGAAAGGGACAACAGGAATGATGATGTAGTAATTGATAAAGTCATTCTGAAAAACTGAAACTGGATGTGAATTCACTTCTTTGGACTTCTTCTATTTCTGATGAGGAACATGTTTCAGTAGTTTGATATCAAAGCTTTTTCTATGGCATAATGTATTCCTCATTAGCAAGGCACTATGTAGCTAAGACAATATATTGTGTATAGAACACAGCACTATTGTACTGCAAATTGTTTTCTAATTTTTTTTTCCCACTGTAGCTCTTTTTGGTTAAATTAAATGAGACAACAGACCCAGATAAAAAGCAAATGCTGGAAAGAATTCAGAATGCGGTGAAGTCTGCCTTTGACCCTCTACAAGAAGCTGTGCAAGCAAAACTCCCTGCAGAAGAGATCAGCAGGTGTCACGAGGTCAGTGTCAGCTTCTTTACAAATTTTATTTGGGGAATTAATGTGCAGTTTGTAATAATGCCCTGAAACATGATGGGAATTTTAATTCATAAAAAGAGAAATACTGGGCATGAGGACTTTAAATCCTTCTAGTCCTCAGTCCCCCATTCAATACTGGAAAATGAATCCTTGAATTCAAATAGGTAAGTTTGGTATGCTGGTTTTATCAGTTGCTTTGCTTTTTTTTCCCCTCCCACTCTGATAATTACTCAGTTACTTTTACCATCCCCATGGAGGTTTTTCTCTTTGACTTTTTTTTGTCTTGCTGGATGAATTTCAGCATAGATAACTGAACATGCATTAATAAACATTTGAATACCAGAGGCAGTTTTCTGCACAAGTGTTTCTGTCTCTGATCAATGAAGGCTTCAGTAACACTTCTGTTAGGATTATTCCGTGGCAATGAGTGGAACAGATGATGTGATGTAACTGCAAGTCCTGCCCTGTGTTTACAGCCTAAATTCCCCACACCTATTTAAGTGATTTATATCAAAGCAGTTATCACTTACGAGTTTATCTTCCTTCCTCTGTTTGTTTCATCCATATTTATTAAGGGCAGTATGGCAAAGGTCTGGTAGAAGTACAGATTACTCTGTATTCAAAGCCAAGTGTCTTTTTCCTTAGGCAGATGTCTCTGCTCAGAATCAGATCTTTCTTGCAGAGTTTAAACAGGGCAAGTCTTTGGTAGTTGCACTTACAGTTATTGTTTTATAGATGCTGTTGGAAGAAGCCAAAGATTTGCTGTCTGACTGGTTGGACACAAAATTTGGCAGTCAGGTGACTGACAATTCCATATTCTCAAAGCTCCCCAAGTTCTGGGAAGGAGAATTTCATAAAGATATGGAAGCACTCAATGTAAGTAAATTGTTTTCTGTTCTAAAGGTTTATGTTCCATGCCTCAGAACACCCATAATACAGTTTAGCTCCTTAATAGGTTTCAAACCCCTCATGTTTAACCATATTTGATGAAGTATTTCTTTTAATATGAATAGGTAGTTGTTAAACATGTACTAGTTCGTTTCCGTCCCAACAACCTTAAATTCACTGTGCACGTTACCAGAGTCAGTTAACTGGTGATCAAGTTTGATGTGTGCACTCCACCCCTTCCCCTTGGTGCAATATAATTATCAATTAATCCAGAAGCTTTTAGAGAATCTGTTAGCTGGCAGAAAACAGCCCTGCCAACCTCAGCATTTAGACTGATTACTTTGTCTTCAGCGCTAAGAAATGATGTGGTGATACAATCAAGGACAGTTTTGTCTGTTACAGGTGAAATGCTGTGTCCTATGCAATGACATAGATCAATGAAGGTTTATTTATTCACCTGCAAGTCAGAGGGACTTACTGCCTGTTCTGTCAGAGGTGCAATAGGTAGAAGAGCTGACATCTCCTGTAGTAGTTTGCTGTTAGTATTGCCTTACAGGCTGAGTAAAAAATGGCCACAGCACATTGTTTCAGAACAGAAAGCTTGAAATAGGAGTCTTAGATTCTACCTTCACTTGCCAGTTTTTAACCAATGTATTATTTTCCTATATATTTATATTTAGTGCATACTTCCATATGTATAGATATATAACCCCATCTGGGGTACTGTGTGCAGTTCTGGAACCCTCAGCACAGGAAGGACATGGAAGTGTTGGAGTGGGTCCAGAGGAGGGCCATGAAAATGATCAGAGGGCTGCAGCAGCTCTGCTGTGAGGACAGGCTGAGAGAGTTGGGGCTCTGCAGCCTGGAGAAGAGAAGGCTTTGAGATCTTAGAGTAGCCTTCCAGTGTCTGAAAGGGGCCTACAGGAAGGCTGGGGAGAGACTACTGACAAGGTCTTGCAATGACAGGACAAGGGGCAATGGGTTTGAACTGGCAGAGGGGAGATTTAGACTGGATGTTAGGAGGAAGTTCTTTCCAGTGAGGGTGGTGAGACACTGGCACAGGTTGCCCAGGGAGGTTGTGGCTGCTCCCTCCCTGGAGGTGTCCAAGGCCAGGTTGGAGGAGGCCTTGAGTGACCTGTTCTAGTGGGAGGTGTCCCTGCCTATGGCAGGGGGTTGGAACTTGATGATCCTTGAGGTCCCTTCCAACCTTACCATTCTATGATTCTATATATATGATATAAAATTCTGCTTCTTCCTCTAGGTTTTACCTCCAGATGTTTTAACACGGGTTAGTGAATTTGTGCCAGAAATTGTGGATTTTGTGAAAAAGATTGTGGATAATGGTTATGGGTAAGTTTGTTACTGGATGCTTTTATTGTGTACTGATCCTATATCAGGCCTAGAATGATTGCTTTCAGTGCTTATCTGTGAACTGTCTTCTCTGTTTTCATAAGCAGTCTTTCTAGAAGTAGTGTTTGATCAGAGAAAGGATATTCAGGTTCCTTTGCAAAAGACCCCATGACATTGTGCTATTCCATACTTAGAATGTTGTAACAAACAATGCTAAGTGTATAGGGTGAAATCCTCATTCACTAAAATAGTCAAAAGTCTTACCCACTTGAACTGTGTTTGACTCCTGGCCTTCAGAAATGGGGCTGAAAAATGCATTCATGAGGAGATGGCTAGAAATCAGTTGTAAATAAAATGTTTCATAAAGAAGTAATTGTGAACTGCTTTCCAACCATTAATATCTAATATTTGTGAAAATCAAGCTAATGCTCTGGAAGTTCCTAAGTACCACAATAGATTCCTGTCCAAAATTTTTGAGTTCTCTTTCTGGTGATAGCCTAAATTTATTTTTTTTTATCTGGGTGTAGTTTTATTGTGAAATAGGCAAACCTGTGGTTCACATTGCCACAATTTCTCTTGCGTGTTCTTCCTTTAAATTTAGATTATAAAATTTTGCTTTTAAATTTTTTTGTACTGAGTTATCACCATTTCTGGTGGTCTTGAAACTTTCCTTTTTGTCAGAATTTTTATTATGGACTTGCCTTCCTGACAGATTTTATTATGGCTCTAGTGGGGTGAAATTAGCAGAGTGGAGGACAAAACAGGCTGAAACAAACATGATTTGTATTAAATTGTTGCAAAATACTAAAAAGGACTTTGAAGTATTTTAGATATTTCAGACTGAAACAAACATGATTTGTGTTAAATTGTTGCAAAATACTAAAAGGGACTTTGAAGTATTGTAGGTATTCCTCCTCTTGGGGCTCTTACCTGATGTTTCACCTCTTAAGAGTTTAACAAAAGATATTAGTTGTTTTCCCTTTCATCAATTTTACTATGCCTTTCAATGATCACTCCAAATTCTTTATGGTAAGGTCTTAAAACAGGCTCATTTAAGACATCTTTACACTATTTAGTAGTATACAGAACTTAAGACAGTGATTTTGGGGATGAAATTCAATTAAGTATTGGTAGGAAGTTGGCTAAATATTGATCTTGAACTTTTCAGGTATGTGTCCAATGGATCTGTATACTTTGACACTATGAAGTTTGATTCCAGTGAAAAACACTCCTATGCTAAGCTGGTTCCTGAAGCTGTAGGTGATCAAAAAGCTCTCCAAGAGGGTGAAGGTAAAAAAAAGAAAAGAATATTTACTTGAGTTGCTGAAAAAACTGATGATGTGTTGATCTCTCAACTGATTTCACTGACATGCTTCCTGTAACAAGAGATTTCTTTTCTAAGCCAGCACTTCCCTGAAAATGTGTAATTGGAAAATATGAAGAAACAGTATTTATTCTAAGATGGTTGGATTTTTTTTTTGTTTGTTTGTTTCTGTTTTTTGGGTGGTCATCATTGTGAATAGCTCAGACATTTGACTATAGCCCAGTTATTTGCTGTTCATCTGATGTAAAGTAGGAACAAAGGTGGCTCTCCTCTGGGACAGTTGGAAGCTCTCCACCTCAGGCTGTGGTTGTTTCATGACACATATTTGGCTCCCTCTTCCACAATGAGAACTCTCTTTACTTTGTAAACCTTCTGTGTTGAGCTAAATCCAAATATAGATTTTTTAAATTTATTTTTTTTGAGTTGAGATATAGCAGAAGAGTAGATTAAAATGCTCAATAAGCTTCATTAATTATCTACTCCTAAGGTTATACAGCTTTAGCAGCAAATAATCCCGAAAGTCTGTCAAAAGCATATTAAAAGGTTTTCCTATGACACTCATTCCTATGACACTCATACTAGGTGAAATGAGGACACTCAATCTAGGTGAAACAAGCAGAATCTGAGAGCTGCAGCTTAAAATGGATATGATTTTTTTTTTCCTTCTTAATTCAAACCCTTACAGCTGAAGTCTTCTATGTGAATTAAAAGGTGCAGCCTTAAACCTTATCTTTGTGGTAACAGGAATGTGTAATTTCCCCCACTTTTGTTGAATTGTTGTGTCCTTTTGCAAATAGGAACTGATGCAGAATGATTGATTATGTTGACCCTATGCATATGTCAGTTTAGCTGCTTTTAGGTGACTTGTGGTGATTGTCCTTACACTGACAGGCCATGTCATTTTGACTGTTCCAGGCAGCAGAAATACTAAAGCTTTTAAAGTTACAATTAATGTAAATAAAAGCCTAATACTTTAAAATATAAATAGTGTTAGATATTCTAAACAGTTGAGACTGGAGTACCTCAACCTGTATATCAAAATTAATTGACAAGTTTCACTTTGACAAATTTGTCTTTAATCTGTCCTGGATGCTTAGGTGGTAGGACCACCTAATAAGAACAATAGTTCTTATTGTTAACCACTTTTAGTCTTGGACATTACTGCAGAAATGGTAAATTTCCTGTGTTTTAAAGGTGTTATAATCAGAGTAGCACCTAAATGATCATAAGGTGCTAACAGCAAATACTGCATAACACATCTGTGATGCTAACAAAGCAGTAAATGTAGCTATTAAACAGCTCCCAAACATTTTGTGCAGCTGCCAAGATTGTGAGGGGAAAAAAATATCCTAAGATATTTGCAGAGTGAGACAATCCTGGTCTTAATTTGGATCCTTCTAACTTTGGAGTGAGCTGACTCTGCAGTCTTTTTTTGTCTATGGGTTTTTTTGTTCTTGCTTCTTTTTCTGTAATTGCAATATTGGAATTTTCCTGCAGGGGAGAGTGTAGATGAATCTTGTGTCCAAACTTAGAAAGCAGTGCTGCTGATACTTGTTGTTAGATTTCCTGTCAACCAAACATTAAACAAAACCCCAAGGGATTTTCAAGGCTAGTTATGAGGGATTTTGAGAGATGAGAGTTTTGGGGTTTTTTGTCTTCTATTTAAAAAAAAATTATTTCTTTAATCTAAAAGTTACAGCAAGGCCAAGAATCAGTAATGCTGGTGCTTAAATAAAATGACCTATTTTTGCATTTTTCCTTTTGAAAGGTGACCTGAGCATCTCAGCTGATCGCCTGAGTGAGAAACATTCTCCAAATGATTTTGCTTTGTGGAAGTGCTCCAAACCAGGAGAGCCCTCATGGGATTCTCCATGGGGAAAGGTAAGGGCATTATAATCAGTGTTTAGATCTTCAACACCTTACTAAATAGCATGTTGCACAAATACTTTGCCTCACTTCATATTAATAATGTATAGATTATGTAGATCTTGTATTGAATTGTAGATAATTTGGAACATAGAATGTTAAGGTTGGAAGGGACCTCAAGGATCATCTAGTTCCAACCCCCTGCCATAGGCAGGGACACCTCCCACTAGCACAGGTCACTCAAGGCCTCCTCCAACCTGGCCTTGAACATCTCCAGGGAAGGAGCAGCCACAACCTCCCTGGGCAACCTGTGCCAGTGCCTCACCACCCTCACTGGAAAGAACTTCCTCCTAACATCCAGTCTAAATCTCCCCTCTGCCAGTTCAAACCCATTGCCCCTTGTCCTGTCATTGCAAGACCTTGTCAATAGTCCCTCCTCAGCCTTCCTGTAGGCCCCCTTCAGATACTGGAAGGCTACTCTTCTCCAGGCTGCAGAGCCCCAAGTCTCATAGCCTGTCCTTTTAAACAGGAGTCTGTATGTAGGTTCATGATGGCTTTTACTGGTAATTTGTTTTCTCTTTTTTTTTTTTTTTTTTTTTTCNTCTGCAGGCTTAATCTGCAGCAATTTCTGTAAACTTTTTTTCCCCTTGCGATCAAAAATACCAATGTAATTAAAAGAATAATTTATAATAGATATATTATATCTATTATAAGCAGGATAATCAAAGCATCACAGATGTATATTCCATATTTGATCTTCAAATTCACAATACACTTTTATGAAACTAAGAATCATTTCTTCTTCACAACACTGTGTCCCATTTCCTTAGGCGTGTAACTGCATGGGGGCAGACCAGTGAGGGAATGGTACATAGGCAGGAGAGAAAGACAACTAATTGGTAGTCAAGAAATGTCTTTTTCTGAATAGGGTCGTCCAGGTTGGCACATAGAATGTTCTGCTATGGCTGGATCCATCCTAGGAGAGTCGATGGATATTCATGGAGGAGGATTTGATCTCCGCTTTCCCCACCATGACAATGAACTGGCACAGTCCGAGGTGAACAAACCGGCACTGAGTTTCTGCAGTCAAAAAGCAACACGTTTTGACTGCAGCTTACACAAATCCATCAGTTAATTTTTAAAACTTTTAAGTGTGTTTTCTGTAAACCTGATTTTGTGTTCTCAGGATTCTGTTCTTAAGTTACCCTACTTCGTGGTATGTGTGTTGACAGCATCAGCATTGGATCTTTGGGGTTTTGTTTTTGCTGCAGGCCTACTTTGACAACGATCACTGGGTTCGGTATTTTCTGCATACTGGCCACTTAACAATTGCTGGCTGCAAGATGTCCAAATCTTTGAAGAATTTCATTACCATAAAAGATGCACTAAAGAAACATACAGGTAAAAATGACTTTGGAATCGGAATGCTTTTGATGTACTTCTAGTGCTGACTGTAGTAATTTTGCTAATCAGGCACATAATGGAGTTCCCAAACCTGGCTGACTTGAGGTGTCTTTCTAACTTTATAACACCTTCCCTGTTGCTGTTGTTTGTGTGGGTAATAGTGTTCTTGCTTTTTTTCTGATAATAACAGTATTAAAAATTATGTTCTTAGCCACTGCAGTATTGGAGGCTGTAAAAATCCTCTACATAATGATTTTCCTTGTTTATTTTGAAACTCCTAATAGCACGGCAGTTACGGTTGGCTTTCCTCATGCACTCTTGGAAGGATACACTGGATTATTCAAATAATACCATGGAGTCAGCTATTCAGTATGAGAAGTTTATGAATGTAAGTAAGCTTTTCCTTCCTCCTCCAGCTCTAAGCTTTGTGCTGTCAGATGTGTATCAAGGAATAGAACCCAGTGATTATGTAGGCCATGCCCATAGACTGAGTTTGCCTTTTTAATTCATCAGGTGGAATGTCACAGTGTTTGTTTAGCTGTCACTGAACATTCAGATCATGTAAGTTCCACAGACATTTCAATGCAGCTGGATGTTCTCTCCAAGTTTTGACATTGCTGAGCACCTTGGTACTTAGACACAAGATTAGTTTCTCAGTTCAGCTTACTTAGAGCGTTCAGTCCAGTTCACTCTTGTATTGTGTTTGCCAGATCAGACTTCACACAAATGTAGCCAAAGGGAAGAGGGAATATCATTCCTACCTGGACTCCTCAGCACATACATCCAGCGTTTGCATCTACGCTTTGCCATGAGAGATCAGGCACAGTTACTTTTCCCCACACAGATCTGAGCTGTGATTTAAACCCACATTTCCCACAGCATGCTGAGATCACTAATCTTGGTCTCTCCAGCTGAAGCTGTTCTACTTTTTCTGTAAAATGATTGGTTTGGGCCACAGAATAAGTGAAAATGGCTTTTCATAAAGCTGGATGCCCAAATGAAGTACAACCTCACTCTATAAACCCATTCTTCAGCTTCCATTGCTGACAACACATTTAAACATCTGCCATAGAAACTCTTGCCTAAACTGTTGTTAAATGGTATTGTATTTGAGCAGCTTGGCATTAGAATATAGTATATTGAACAGTGGCAGAGCCAAGAGATAAAACTGAATTATAATTCAGCTATGATTTACAGAGTTCTGTAAACTGTATGGGTTTCCTTGTTTTCAACAGACATTCAGTAAATTCTGGCTGAAACCGCACTGAAACTATAAACTTAAATTGAAGAATGAATGCCTCTTTGTAGTAAATATTGGTTGTGTCTAATTTAAAGTGGTTTTAAACTATATTCTCCTTTTACAGGAGTTCTTTTTAAATGTGAAGGATATTCTTAGAGCTCCCACTGATGTGACAGGCCATTTTCAGAAATGGGGAAATCAGGAAGCAGAGCTGAACAAAAGGTGAGTGGAGCATTTCTACTTCTCTGTTAATAGCCATAGTGTAGCTACATGTTTAATTATTTTGCCAAATGACTTGTTATTTATGCAGTGATGTTTTTAAGTCTGTGCAAATGTACAGAGTTACTACCCAAACTCTGTAGTAACTAGTGAATTTAATCTTGCAAGAGCTTTATGAAGTATAGATGAAATTGCTAATTTCCCTTTCATTTTGTGTTAAGAGCACTGACATCCTGTTCTGGAAATGAAAGAGTTCTGGTTCTCAGAACAAGAGTTCTCTTGTTCTGGTGCTGGTTGCCTGAGAGAAGAAGGTAACCTCCCCCTGGCTACAACCACCCTTCAGGTAGTTGTAGACAGCAATAAGGTCTTCCCTGAGCCTCTTCTTCTCCAGGCTAAACAATCACAGCTCCCTCAGCCTCTCCTCATAGGGCTGTGCTCGAGGCCTCTCACCAGCCTCATTGCCCTTCTCTGGACACGCTCAAGCACCTCAAATAATGCCATTGAGGTTTTCCTAGTCCATTTCATTGTTGTGGACAGAAATGTTGACTGTTGAAGAAATAAGTGCAGGTGGTTCTATTTAGTAATGTCCTCTAAAAAATTCATCTTCAACTGGAGGATGGTAGACATAACTGGTTTTGGTTTAAAGAGGGAAGATAGTAAGTAATAAAGAGGTTAAAAGGAAGGGAGAAAGAGGAACAGAAGATATGCTGCATGGATATTTGCTTTTGTCTACCACTTTTTGTGCACTTTTCTCTGGAAAAAAGTCTGTTAGTTGAAACAGCAGTGTGACAAAATGCTACTTAATACACTCTATTACTTATGGTGCCTATTCAACACATGAACAGCACATGAATTTATTCCTTATATCTGCTTGCAACAGCTTCATAAAACTTCACTTTATGGTAAGTTAACTTTTGGTGCTCTTCTTTGGAAAGATACTTAGCTCATACAAGTAAGCACACCAGAGGTACCAAGTAAACAATTTATACTGCTTTAGAAACTAGTATGAAAAGGTCAATAGATGAAAAAGTGTTTGATGTGGTTTGTTTGGATAGTTGTTGCTAATTAGACTTCCCTGCCGCCTGCCTTTGTCCTTAGCGGCAGAACGGGCATCCTGAGAATGCCTTTTTCTTTCTTATCTGTTTTTCCTTCAGATGTTAACTAAGAGGGACAAAAGATTTATCTCACTTTTAGGTCTCTTCATTCTTCCAACAGAGATTCTCCAGAGCAGGTTGCTGATACTTTTGACATCCATTGTAAAAACAATTTTTTTTTCTTCTTAGTTTCTATGACAAGAAGGCAGCAATTCATGAAGCACTGTGTGACAACATTGACACCCGCTCTGTCTTAGAAGAAATGCGGTCCTTAGTCAGTCAGAGTAACTGCTATATTGCTGCCAAGAAATCTTCCAGGCAAATGCCAAACAGACTTCTTTTAGAAAACATCAGTGCCTATCTCACTCAAATGCTAAAGGTATGTAATAGCAAGTAGTAAGGTTGCCATTGCACCATGCAATTGTAACTGTTGTATTTTTCAAGTACGTAGGGATCTCTACAGTCTTTGTTTTCTGTCTTGTAGGAACTAGAGGTCTTCCTCTTAGAATCTTAGAATCATAGAATAGTAAGATTGGAAGGGACCTCAAGGATCATCTAGTTCCAACCCCCTGCCATAGGCAGGGACACCTCCCACTAGTACAGCTCACTCAAGGCCTCCTCCAACCTGGCCTTGAACACCTCCAGGGAGGGAGCAGCCACAACGTCCCTGGGCAAACTGTTCCAGTGCCTCATCACCCTCACTGGAAAGAACCTCCTAACATCCAGTTTAAATCTCCCCTCTGCCAGTTTAAACTCATTGCCCCTTGTCCTGTCATTACAAGACCTCGTCAATAGTCCCTCTCCAGCCTTCCTGTAGGCCCCCATCAGATCCTGGAAGGCTACTCTAAGGTCTCCTGGAAACCTTCTATTCTCCAGCCTGAAGAGCCCCAACTCTCATAGCCTGTCCTCATAGGAGAGCTGCTGCAGCCCTCAGATCATCTTCGTGGCCTCCTCTGGACCCACTCCAACACACTTACCCCCAACCAAAACAACCTCAAATTGCAGTGTATGCTGCAGCAGGAACAATTCTGATGTTACTTTATGATTTCACTTTATGTTTTATTAGTTAGTAGAGAGCCCCTAATACACGCAAGGAAAATTAGATAGTAGAAAAAAAATGAAGTCAGAACATCAAATCTGACAAATTTAAAGCTAAATCTGAAAAGCAATGCTTGCTATGCTGTAACACACAAAACATCTTATTAGAGCAATGAATTGTGGGTTAAATGAGAACTAGGTGACTCAAAAAACTCTAATACTTGTAATTTTGTTTAGTTTTCACGTAGCTGTGACTCGATGTATACGATCTTATCATTTTTGCTTTTTTTTTTACCCTTTCCTTGACCAGATTTTTGGTGCCATAGAAAGTGATGATGCAATTGGTTTTGCTGTTGGAGGCAACAGTCAAAACATAAATGTAAGTAAAGGTCAAAGTACACCATACAAAATTACTCTGTGTCCTTTGAATGCTGAGGTTAAAATGATTATCTTACTGATCTGTAGCCAAAATATGTTTTTTTTTCCCTCTGTAACATTTGCATCTGAAGTAATTTATTGGCTTAGGGAGCAGAATTTTCCTTTTATGAGAGTCGGGGGTTTTTTTATAGGTTTGTTTGACTTAATGACAGACAAATTGTATAGCAACCAGAAAAGAATTATCTTGTCTTCTGAATGATGACTCTGTTTAACAAACCACATGGTAACTGCAGACAGCACATGTTATGGTCTAAAGAGTCATTACAAGTATTTGTCTGTTAAGTAGTTTCAAAAATATAATTATACTGATTAAACTTCCTTGTGGTACACCAAAAACCAGCCTGGAGGCAGCTGCAGTTTTATCCACATTTCGATCTCTTTGTGATCTCATTTGCAGCCACAGTTTTTATCTGGCTGTGGCAGGCTGGTTTGCTTTGGTCACCCAGCAGTTCCACTCTGATTTTTCTGGAAGAACTTGGAGATACCTGAGGAAAGTGCTGATCTAATAACAGTAATGTTTCATGGTGCAGACAGGAAAATAACTCCATGTGAAAGCTAATAACTTTTCTCTCTTTGTTTATGCAAAAAGTGTGACATGGACAAAGCAGTGATATTTTTCAGTTATATTTCTGCATTCCAAGCTGTGACCATATGTGTTTTTCTATTTCTCCTTAGAAGAAGGAACTAAAACATTTGTAGTGTAACAAAAAAGCTAAAGTTTTTATTCATCAAAGGAAGATGAAAGCTTGCTTGTGGTTGAAGGATGTGAATGAACACTCATCTGATAATTGCCTATGCAAATACTTAATTACTGTGCTGTGGAGATCTCCAGTAAAGATGTAACAGGGATAATAAGGAAAATGCTCAGTATTCCATACCAAAACCCATCCATAGTGCATTTTAATTTAGCTCAGAATTATTTTGAATTTCAGAAGAGAGAGATCAGCTTAACTTTTTTTTAGGGAAAATGAAAATTAAATTCATATTTAGCATTTCATTCAGGCAGTGTTTACTGCAGCTACGCTTTATGGAAAGCTTGGCAATAGCTTGGAACAGCATCTGTAAATGACTGATAAAAGTGGTGGCAGTGCATACTTCCCCTGACACTGCTGCATTGGCATGTTGAGCTGGTTTCAGTGTACAGAGGGCAACTGGAGATGTGCCTGTTGCTCCCTTTCCTGAGTCTGTTCCTTCTGCCAAACTTGCCAGTAGTGGTTCCAGTTGTGAAACTGACTGCACAGCATTCACGTTTATGAAAAGGTTTTACAGACCCCCTCTGCTCCTTTTATCTGGGCTCTTTTGCAGCACAATTTGTCTGTTGATTGCACAGAAATTTGTCATGGCAATTTAACAGATGGGGAAAATACATGGAAAATGTAGGGAAAACAAAAGTGTCCATTTTTTTTCCTCACTTCTCCTGCCCTCCAAAGCAATGAAACCTTTAATTTAAGCAGTGCCCTGGGTACCTGTTAGGATTCCAGGGACTTGTTGGCAGGCAGCACTGATTTAGTTGTTTCTGCAGTTACTGTGCTGTTCCCTAGCTGCTTGCTGTTGCTATTCACTACCACTGAGAACAGGATTCTCAGGACAGTTTTCATGACTAGCATTTACTCACACCTGAAATAATTCAACAGTAATATCTTCCTACTTTTTGTGGGAGACTGAGTTGTGTGAGGAATACAGACAACTGCACTCTACTGGAAATAAATGCAATTAATATAAGCTGACATCTGAGGAACAGATCTATGTTTTAATGAAATTAGTCTTAATGTCAGTTTCACTTGGTATTATGTCTGACAAGCAGTTAGATCCCAGTAAGGCAACACAGAACACCAAGGAGCAAGTTCCTCTGTGTGCCAGTTTTATTCTTATGCTCCATTACAGTTAGCTGGACTATAGTATAACCCTGTGCAACTGATGTGCCTGTAAGTGAAGGGATATGAATAAAGAGATGGGGAGAAACAGAACTTCTCTGAGTTGATTTTTATCTGCACAAAAGAAAAATTGACAACTAATGCAAGTTACAGTGAATCCTTTGACATCAATAGATTTTTTATTTTATTTTTTTTGGATGCAGTTCTGCCCTGAGGGTCAAGTTCATCCAATAGCACAGAAATATGAAGTGGCTAAGGGCATGTTTTATATCTAAATAATGATTATGCTAACTGTAGAAATAATTCTCTTGCAGATTGAATCTACGGTGATGCCATACCTACAAGTTCTTTCTGAGTTCAGAGAAGGAGTGCGACAAATTGCCAGGGAGAAGAAAGGTGAGAGCTCACTCACTTCTTCCTGCATTGCTGCACATGAGACTTGGAGGTTTTAGGAATCTAACTGGGGGGCTGGGGATAAGCCAGTTGATGCCATCTCTCTTTGCTTAGATAGTAAAAGGCATCTTTAAATCAGAGCTGGTCTGTATATTTTGCATGTTTGCTGCCTATCTCTTTAATTTGGGAATCCTTTACAGGCTGCTAAGGTAATTTTCTTTTTAATTTCTTAAAGAATCCCAAAGTTCTGGAATGACAAGGACTAGATGGTATTTCTCTAGATTAGGGCACTCCTTGCTTACTAGGCAGGAAAGAATCCATGAATCTCTTTCCCCAGGGAGCTCTCTTAAAAGTGTAGATTGCTACACAATGATAGTGTCCGTGTTTAAATAGCCGGAGATACTCCTTATTATTTGTTAGCATAGTTGGAATTGCAGCTTCCCTGATGGTAATTGAGTGCTCTCTTTAGAAAATTCATCTGGGAGTCTGATAGAAGTTGTTTTGGGAACTTTTCCCCTCCCCCCTCTGAAAAGCTTTGATCATGTTCTCTGTGTTGGCAGCTGAACTGTATGGTGTTAAGAAGGTTGTTCCATTAAGCTCTCTTTGATTTTACTGGTTGATTAGTTCCTAATGGAGCTCTTACTATTTTCTGCTGCTCCCTGTGGAATTTTACATGTCTTCAAAATGTATTTGAGTTTTGTTTTCTTAAAACGTTTTACACTGTGGTCTGTACTGGAGGGCAAAAGAAGGCACTTTTTAATATATAAAATATAGATAAATAACCCATATATTATACATAAATATAAAATTACATTACTGTCTGGTTAATAATATATTCAGTTGGCAACGAATTTGAACCCTTATTCTGCTACTGTTTTGAATTATAGAATCATAGAATGGTGAGGTTGGAAGGGACCTCAAGGGTCATCTAGTTCCAACCCCCTGCCATAGGCAGGGACACCTCCCACCAGCACAGGCCACTCAAGGCCTCCTCCAGCCTGGCCTTGGACACCTCCAGGGAGGGAGCAACCACAACCTTCCTGGGCAACCTGTGCCAGTGTCTCACCACCCTCACTGGAAAGAACTTCCTCCTAACATCCAGTCTAAATCTCCCCTCTGCCAGTTCAAACCCATTGCCCCTTGTCCTGTCATTGCAAGACCTTGTCAGTAGTCCCTCCCCAGCCTTCCTGTAGGCCCCCTTCAGATACTGGAAGGCTACTCTAAGGTCTCCTGGAAGCCTTCTCTTCTCCAGGCTGCACAGCCCCAACTTTCTCAGCCTGTCCTCACAGCAGAGCTGCTCCAGCCCTCTGATCATCTTTGTGGCCCTCCTCTGGACCTGCTCCAACACTTCCATGTCCTTCCTGTGCTGAGGGTTCCAGAACTGCACACAGTACTCCAGGTGGGGTCTGACGAGAGCAGAGTAAAGGGGCAGAATCCCCTCCCTTGCCCTGCTGCCCACACTGCTCTTGGTGCATGAATTCTCAGGGAATAAGAAGTTCTCCTTAAAAGCACAAAACTGTATTCATTAATTAGTCAGCTATCGCTGTCAAACTCCTGCAGGCCTAACTGATGCTGAGAAATAGACTTATTAGTTCCAATAATTATCTTCTGTAATTTGAATTAATTTGAGAAGTTTGTGTGTATATCCTCAGCAAAAAATGTGACTTTTGGTCATTCAGTATTTAATGTTGTGATGGTTTGGGAGTTACCTGCCCCCCTCCACTATGAAAATCACCCAGACTAGACTCAGCCATCTTGAAGTTAAGGACTGAAGCTCTATTTACAGCTTAGCACAATTTGCAAGCAGAGATATACACTATAGACAGGAATATTTACAGAAATATACAAGTTAAAGGGAATACAGAAACACAACTCCCCTCCCAGAAATCAGAGACTCCAGGAGGGGCTCCCAACCACCCTTTCACGTTCTCCCCACCCCTATACCTTATCCCAGGGTCTGCCTTACATGCAAGGTGAGTTTGAAGGATCAGCAAGGGGGGTTAGAAGCAGAGTGGTTAGTGAGGTTACTCAGCAGAGAGGACAGAAGACACAGCCACTCCCAGAGAGACCAAGAGACTCTCTATCTTATCTGTATTTGTGTTCTTGTTCTTATACATCTCAGCAAGCCTATGAGTGAAGTAGACCATTGTTTTCTTTTCACAGCCTATAATCTAATTATTTTCATAAAAATATTCCAATTAACTTCAAACCACCACAAATGTAAATACTCATTTTACATGAGGCTTTATTTTTCCTTGCTTCCTGATGATTGAGATAAATTGATCCTCGGTCTCAACAGTGGTAAGGTTTAAGTATCACAGGACTTCATGTAGAACATTTTTAGAACACAGATAGCACTACATTGCTTTCCGGCACTGGAGTTTCATACTTGGGAAGTATTGATTTTTTATTTTTTTTTTTCCTGAAATAAATTGAGCAGCAAGAATAAAGCTGGATCTAGTTGCTGTTTGATTGGGGGTTGGGATACAGAGCATTCTGCAGTTCATCCAGGGAGGCAGCTTTCATTAAACTATTTGATGTAGGCAAACTGAGTAGTGGTTGGCAGGACCTGCACTGACATGCTCCTGATTTGTTTCCCAGTACCCATTAAATTCTTGCATGCAGGGAGTGTTAAATTACTGTCAGAGTTGTTCTGATTAATGGCTGGGGATACTGCCTCCACGTGGGTGTAACTGAAAGGAGTTTCCCTGTCATAGCCTGGTGCTGGTGTTAAATATTAATTAAAATGATCCATATTGCTTTAAATATCCTTAGAGGTTAAATAAGAAGTGTGCTGCTTTTGTAAAACCTGCAGAGTAACAGAAATATCTCCACAGAACATTTTTAAACTGTATCTAGAATTACAAAACACTTCACAGAATAGCCATTTGTAAAACTGCTGTTATCATCACTCAGACTAGCTAATGTTGTAACCTATTAGTAAAATCAGTTCTCTATTCTATAAGCTTACTAGTGTTTCAACTGCACACCTGTATTCACAGGATCACAGCATGTCAGGGGTTGGAAGGGACCCAAAGAGATTGAGTCCAACCCCCCCCTGCCAGAGCCTGTTCCAATGTTTTGTGACCCTTACAGTAAAGAAGTTCCCCCATGTGTTGAGGTGGAACCTCCTGTGCGGCAACTTACATCCACTGCTCCTTGTCCTGTCACAGGGAGCAAGTGAGAAGAGCCTGTGCCCCACCTCCTGACAGTCTTGACTTCATATGTGCACAATTATGTACCAATCATGGTAAACAACAAAAGGAAAAACATTGTGCTAGCTGTACATGGGAAAGAAGTGCAGAAAAGCTCTATAAAATAAATCAATGATGGGCTGCTCAGAGCACCTCTGCATTGCACATCCTGATGTTTGACTTGTACTTGACCCAAGTGCAGCCCCTGATGCTTGGGAGGAATTCTCATTGGCGGTGAATTGTCATTCAGATATTCAAACAGGAGCAAGTCTCATCAGTTGTTGTTTCTTACCTCAGGGCATCTGCTTAAATTGGCAACCCTGTGGTAAAGGTGTCCATAACTGCACTCTGCCTGCATCTTTGTACTCTGCCATGGGTGCTGGTGCCATATGGTATCTTGCTCTAACCTGCTTTTAGGACACAGAGGGGAACCCTCTGTCTTTTTCCTAATGTATCTGTTCCCAGAATTGGGACAAGCTTGATCATTGTATCCATGGCTGCTCTTGGCTTTTGCTGCCAGACTAAATATCCAGCATTCTCAAGATGCTTTTTAAGTTACTCCTTTTCCTCCCCATAGCAGTGATCCCATTCACAACAGCACAACATCTGTTTCACACCCAAGGCTCTTTGGCTTGAAATTCACAGAAAATCTGAAAAGAGATCTGGGAAATAGTCACAGGCTCCAGGAGGGCTTAGCTGCCAGGGTGTTCATGGGCACTCCTCATAAGGCATGACCCACTAAGTATCCTCAGTGAGGATAATGGCTTTTGTCTCCAGCCAACCCATAAGCAACCCCCTACTTAATCCCCAAACATCTTTGCTCTGGAAGTACCATGTGCAAAGAACAGGCACATTTCAGCACTAAGAAGCATGGTGCTGACTCCTGGATGAGAGAGGCTTGATCAGAGGATGTATTTTTTCATAAATTATACATGTTTGGTTATACCTTTCTCCTATTCTTTATCTTGATGGATTTCTTCTTGAACAATAAATTATTCATGATTTCAGATAAGTAAATATTTATAACCGAGCAGATGCTGTTTTATTGAATGAGCAGTAGGCATATCTGATACATTTTTTATATGATATGTGTAATTCCTTTGTCTGGGTTAGAGCCAGCACCTTTTAGTGTTAACAGCCAGTGAAGTAATCTTATCCCTTGTTTATCTTAATGGCTTACTTAGAGTTGCACCAAACTTGAATGTGGTTCACTAACTACTCCAGATCAAGAAAAATAATGACGTGGTTCACAGCAGACAACAGCTTCTCTAAACTGTGTTGCTTTCCTGTACAAAGGGAGGGTTGCAGAACATTCCCTTGGAATGAAAAAGAGAGCTTCTCTGAACTGCATTGCTTTCCTGTACAAAGGGAGAGTTGCAGAACATTCCCTTGGAATGAAATAGGGTGGCTGTTGCTTTTCATGCTGTTGGGATAGTTGGTGTTCCATTCACTGTTCAGCCCTATGAGGCTCTGGGTGTTAGGGAAGAGATGAAGGCTCAGGGATGGTACTTGCATCTACTTCTGTGTGCAGAGTTTAGCACAGCATCTGGATGGTAGCTTCTACTGACAAGAGTTAGGATCTTTCAGACTCCTACTGCTTCTTAGGTTTAATCAGCTGAGAGTTGCTGAAAGGGAGAACACTTGTTCATTATAAAGCACATGGTATCATCTAACCCAAGTATCCATCTCTAGTCATACATTGGTGTTTCCTCCTAAGTACAAGACTGTCAAAAAATGTCACTGTATTAAACTCACAACAGAGCATACTGAGTCTCTTTTAATGCATTTAGTTCCTCTTAAGTGTTCTGCTGCTTCTTGGCTGATACAATTTCTTACTGGAGTAAATATCTGGTATGATATTTCCTCTTAAGACCAGATAGCATCTATTTCAGCTAAATCTTGAGTTCTTAACCACTTGCTGTCACCAAAGGGTCTTTGATAAGTTTGCATGAAAAAAAAAATTGTTATCCATGATGTCCTTGTCACCATCTAGAAAGCCAAATCAAAATTCTCTCTTCTGCTGCAACTAAGCTTGCTTGAAAAAAGCAGCTCAGTCAGACTTTGTGGCAAATATAACTATCTGTAGAAACACAGGATATTTGAATTACAGTTGCTCTGACAAATATATGTCTAGTATATCAAACCAACAAAATCATAGTCCTTCAAAGGCACAGTTGGGTGCAGCACAGGATGTCTTGATTTGTGATTTGCCTAAACCAGGGTTCTTAACCCTTTTATAGGAAATCCTCCAGCAACCCTGAGGATCTTCCAGAGCCATATCACTCTTCTACTATACCCTGGCTGAATTGCTACATCATTTTTGAATTGCCTCGGATTTTCTTTCTGTTCCACTTGAGGAACAATGAGAATATCTTAGAGGAAATGAATGAATTTCAAGTTCTGGCAAATAAACATGGTTCTTTTCTCTGTGTAGCTGAATGGTGGCAGAAAATCACTTTAAAACAAAAGGCCTTCCTCTGGCAGGTGTGAAAGAGTAGCAACTTCTTAATTGTATTTAAATAACTATGTAGCAGGAGAGAATTAGACTTTTACCAAATATTACTTCACTAAAAGTATTTTTTTATGCTCTATAGTAACTGAAGTGCTGCAGCTGAGTGATGCTCTTCGAGATGACATCCTTCCTGAGCTTGGTGTTCGATTTGAAGATCATGAAGGTATGCAGTTCACAGAGTCACAGGATGTCAGGGGCTGCAAGAGACCTCTAAAGCCCATCTAGTCCAACCCTCCCTGCCAGAGCAGGATCACCTGGACCAGATCACACAGGAATATGTCCAGGCAGGTTTTGAATATCTCCAGAGAGGAAGACTCCACAAAACCCCTGGGCAGCCTGTTCCAGTGTTCTGTAACCCCAACCGTGGAAAAAAATTCCTCCTCATGTTTATATGGAACTTCCTATGCCTCAGCTTCCACCTATTGCCCCTTGCCCTGTCATTGGGCATCACTGTAGAGCCTGGCTCCAGCCTCTTGGCACTCACCCTTTATATACTTATTAATATAAGATCACCCCTCAGGCTCCTCTCCTCCAAACTAAAGAGCCCCAGCTTCTGCAGTCTCTCGTCATAAGGAAGATGTTCCACTCCCTTAATTTTGTGGCTCTGGACTCATTCAAACAATTCCTTTAGGTCCTTCTTGAATTGAGTGGCCCAGAACTGGACACAGTATTCCAGATGTGGCCTCACCAGGGCAGAGTAGAGGGCGAGGTGAACCAGTTATGTCTTAACAACTTTGTTAGTAGCTGTTTTTAGAATTGTTATGATTTAATAAGAGGTGAGAAAGCAGCCTGCCAAGACTAATCTGGAATAGTTCAACAAACTCAAGGACTGCAAAGCTCCTTTGTAAAAAAGTAAATAAAAAAGTACATTGCAGTCTTTTTGTGTAGAACCTGATTTCTTAGTCACTTCTTGCTTGTATTTGCATTCAGTTATCAGAGTAAATACATTCATCTTTGATGGTTCAGGCATTGGAAACTCATTCATCTTTTTTTGCTTCTTTAGGACTTCCAACTGTGGTCAAATTAGTGGATAAGGACACGTTATTGAAAGAAAGAGAAGAAAAGAAAAAGGTTAATTATTATTTTCAGCATTCTATATGTGTATTTTTAATTAAAAAAATATGTGTAAACTATGGATCATAGAATCATAGAATGGTAAGGTTGGAAGGGACCTCAAGGATCATCTAGTTCCAAGCCCCTGCCATAGGCAGGGACACCTCCCACTAGTACAGGTTACTCAAGACCTACTTTTACATGTCCATGATAACTTGTTAGAAAAATACTAACAGACTAGCAACAAGGAAAATCATGTAAGAGAACTGACACTGAAATGTGCATTTAGGAAAAGGAATTTTTTTAACTAGCAACTTCTTGAAAGTATTCATAGAATGGTAAGATTGGAAGGGACCTCAAGGATCATCTAGTTCCAACCCCCACCATAGGCAGGGACACCTCCCACTAGCACAGGTCACTCAAGGCCTCATCCAACCTGGCCTTGAACACTTCCAGGAAGGGAGCAGCCACAACCTTCCTGGGCAACCTATTCCAGTGTCTCACCACCCTCAATGTAAAGAACTTCCTCTTAAAAACTTCCTGTTGTGTGGAACCTAATGAATACCTCTAACATTTTTTGTTTGGTTGGGGTTTGAGATGTTCACATAATTAAGGGATGTCAGGTGTTGCAATCATACCATCTTATCTTTCTGGAAGAACTGATTCCAATGAGAAGCTAATTCAGACTTCTTTTGTCTGTACAAATGGAGTTGACATTTTCCATGGATCTAGACTGTGTTTGTCTGATATGTGAGAACAAAAATGCACTGGTTAAATCTTAATTAAATGTGATACGGATGAGTGAGATATTCAGGGTGTGGGGGCAAAAATTCACATGTTACTATATAAAAATTGTGAATTCAAATTCACACACACAAGTTCTGTACCTAAACCCTTCTTTTGGCACTTACTGGCATTACTGTTTGAGGTTGTAACATTTAAAAGTAACACTTCACACGTCTGTCCTCAGTTTTAACAAATTCCATCAGGGCAAGAAATGCTTAGAAGACTTTTCCAAACATTTCTCCTTCCCTGTCGTTGTTTTTGTTAAAAGCCAGAAGTAAAATGTCACTTCAGTCAAATCCAGAGGCTTTCATCACAGATATTTGAATGCACATAGCTGCAGGGTGGAACCTGCAGCCAAAGAGCATTTTCCCTGGCAACAGTGTTGTGTTCAATACTGGCAGAACACTTAGAGAAGTGATAGGGCGCTCTGAGCACGATGAGATTTTTATTTTTTTGAGTTTTATAAGTTGGCTGAATTTGGATAGTTGTTTCCCTGTGAACATCAAGGGATGCAACTGCATCTTGAGAAACTGTAATGTCTTCACAGTTTGAGGCAAGAGCTTAAATTATCCCTGAAATGTTGTGGTTTTTTTCAAAGTCATTTGCAAAACGTTTTCCCCTGCGGAAAGGCAGAACCATTTGTTGTGCAGGCTTTGTAGGTGTTCTTTTCTATGGATACACTTTGCATGCAAAATGCATTCTGAACAGTTAAAACTGGTTTAACTGTGAATAAAAGCAAATGAAATCCAAGTTGTACAATGGGAGCTATCAGACAAGCCCTAATTACAAGGCATGGTGGTTTTGCTGCAGGTCACTGCTGCCAGTTCTGTCTGTAATTAGATATCCAAGGGAGCTGGCTCGCTGGGGTTTGTAGAAAACAACCAAATGAAATAGTTGGTTACTTTTTACTCATTAACATTGCCTTTCATAGATTGAAGAAGAGAAAAAAAGGAAGAAAGAAGAAGCAGCCAGGAAAAAGCAACAGCAGGAAGTAAGTGTTCAGATCCTTTTAATCTGATTTTGAAGAGAAGTGTTAGCAGCAACAGTCACATGCAGGAAATATTACATTAGAACACAGGCTTTCTGCCCAACCTTAACTGGCCCTCCACTTATTGTTTTTTTTGTCTACAGTTTCCTGCTCAGAATGACTTAAGCTTGCAGTTCAGATTTGAATTGTCAGCTCCTGATACAGAGCAGTTGTCTTTGAAAACACAACTAAAGGCTCCAAAAGCTTCTTAGAAGAACTTGTAGCACTTCAGTGTACAGACAGTATTATTTCCCTAATTGCCAAACCTAGTACTTTACATGCCTGTTAGAGAAGATTTTGCTTGTGTCATTTATTGTTTTCTTCCCTTGCAGTATTGTGGGTACATGTGAAAAGATTTTTTTTTTTTCTTTCCTCTTTAAGAATCTACTTGGTCCCCATGATTGAACTGTGAAATGTAGTGTTTTGTGAAACCATGTTTTATCTCTGCAATTGGAGTTAAGATAACTTAAAATATTCTAGGCTTTGGATGAGGAGTGGACAGCCAGAGGAGATGAAATCAAGGAAATAAGGTTGTTTGCCATACTGATGAATCTAACAGTACAGGAAATGCTTTTCTGGGTTAAGAAAGGAAGTAAACTTTTAGAGAGCATTTTGTGCAGAGAGATAACTAGACAAACAGCATCTCTCATTCTAAGTGGCTTTTTGCATTCTTTCAAAAATTGATTCCCTTATATTGAGAATAAATTACTTGAAAGGATTCTGAGATGTGCTCATTTACAGGCAAGTCAAAACTCACTTTATTTTCAGTGCAATTACTTGCACCCTGGTCCTGCTGTGACCTTCTTAGAAACCTGTGCCTGTCAGCAGGAAACTCCTGGTGAAGGTTGGCTCCCCTTGCAGTGCATCAGTTGGTGAATATTCTTTACTCATAACAGCTAATCACTCTGTGTTTGCACCTAAAACACTAAGGAACCAAATTAGCAGAAGTGAGATGTAATTTTTGGAGTGAGTTGAGTTCTTGCAGTACACCTATTTTATTAAGTGGTTCTCTACAGATTTAAGTCATGTTTTTCCCACAGACAGGCACAGCTAAGAGTTATTGAGCTGTTCCTCATTGAAAATTTCTTTTCACATGATAAACAATTGTGAATTAAATACCCTTTGATTTGCAAATTATAGTCTACCTTTCCTTTTGAATGTGTGACAGATTGTCAGTAATCAGCTGTGATGTTAATGCATGTTTTGTATTACAGGCAGCAAAACTTGCAAAAATGAAGATTCCACCACATGAAATGTTTAAATCAGAACGTGACAAATATTCCATGTTTGATGAAAATGTAAGAGACTTTTCTTTAGCTATGGAGTTCTTTTCCTTCCCCAGTTGTACATAGTCATGTATATAGGTAATCGATCTTGTTTCAGAACCTCCAGGGCAGTGAGAGGAGGGAAGGAGAGCAAGAAAAGACAATGTGTTAATTTCACTGCACATACATTGCACTGGAGAGCAAGGTTGTCTGTTAGCCATCCTTTCAAGGGTATTTTCATGATACATTGGCCTCCTCTGGCACCTCTCACTGCAGAGAAAAGTTTTGGGTATGATATTTGTTCACAGATTTATTACTCTGCAATTAATCTGGAATTAATCTGCAAATACAAATTCCCCAACTTTGCCAGAACTGATGTTTTTAAGAAAGATCCTTGCTTCCATCTTGGTTTTGCCCATTCTTCACTCTCCTGACAAAGGATCTCTGAAGGAGCTGTAGAGATAACAGCTTCTTATTGTTCTCCTGGGACATAAAAGGTGTTACTGGGAAAAACACAACTAGGTGCTTAGTCCTGGGCATTGATCCTGCTTCTGCTTGTCCTCCTTACTTACACAAATTCAGGCCCTGGGCACAAGTCAGAATGGAGATTGTAAATACTGGAAAACACCCCTGCAAGCCAAGGAGTGCCTGTAAAACCTCGGATCATACTTTCTCTACTGAGAACACAAATCTCATACTGCTTTTGCTTTAAATCTTGGATTCAAGATGATAGTGTGATTAAAAGTGTTCTCTTAACCATCTGTTTAGGGATTAGTCATTATTCTCTTAGCTATAACCATCTAGAAATTATTTGTCTAAGCTTCCCTTAGTACAGGACAGAAAAGAAATACACCCTTTGCATCTTCATTAGCTAGAAAGGGAGCAAGTAGTGAAAGCTAGCTGACTACAAGTAGTCAAAGCTAGCTGACTAAAAGCAGCCAAGATGTATCCCATCCTGACAGCCTGCCATTATGACATTATCTCCCCATCTTATTAAAACACAACTCTGTAAGAAGCAAAAGCAGTCCAAGGATTTATCTTAAATATACTTTCTTTTTTTCCTTAATATTTTTTAAAATATTCAGGGATTTCCCACCCATGATACAGAAGGCAAAGAACTCAGCAAAGGACAAATTAAGAAGCTAAAGAAACTTTATGAAACCCAAGAAAAGCTTTACAAGGAGTACCTACAAATGGTTCAGAATGGAAGTGCAAACTGAAGACAACAGGACTGTTTTTAGAAGGGGAATGCTGGGTCACCACTGAAGAAGTGAGCATAATGCTGCTCAGGTTTCTGTTTACACTTTCTATTATGTGCAAAGTAAAAATCCTGTTTATGTGGATTAATAATGTCATCTGGAAAGTCAATAAAAAGCCATTCTTAAACAAAACAAAAACAACCCATAAGAGATTCTTCACAACAGTGGCAGGTTGAACAGCTGCCAGTTCTATTTGGGAAGGTGCTGCTCAGTCAGCAAATCCACAGGAGGATTCTTGTTGTTTATAGCTGCCCAGGCTTTGGTTAATTTGTCCTGCATACTGATCTCTATCAAAGACCCATAGCAGCTTGCATTCTGGAATTGTCAAGGTCAGCAAAATCTACTACTAAATGGGAGCTGAGTAATTTTTCCCACAGCAAGACCAGTATTTTCCAGATGACTTTAGTATCCTTTACATAAGCAGGAAAATTGGGTAGTTCCACTACGATACTTACTCTAGCTGCTGTTATTAAAACCTCTCTTAAGTATACCCAGAACACTTTGCATAGTAGAAGCTAACAAGCTTCCCTTTGTTGCAAAAGGGAACAGATCATCAACTTGCTCAACCTGCAGCTGCAACCAAGTGGGTGAGTACAAGGCAAATGTACCTGTATTGAACAAAGACCAAGGAAAGACATGAAGGGCTAATGGCAGAGGGTGGTGTGTTCTTGGAGCTATCCCTCCAAGGAAACAGGAGTGCTGCCAGAGGACCTGATTACCCCAAAGTTCCTAATTACCTGTTGAGAGCCATGGGAAATTAACAGAGGGTTTCTAACTGAGATAGAGTTTGTGGACTGGTTTGCAATTAAGAAGTACAGCTCTACACTGCTCATTATTGAAGACTGACGTTTGTAACATGAGAATTTAACCCTGAATTAATCATCTGTCATATGCTGTACAGTCATGTTGTGTCTGCAAGAACAGTTCTCTGTTGGCTTAATAATGCATTTCACTGGTTAAACTCACTGAATGAGTTTAAAGTTCAGGAAATCCTAGAAGATATCTCACCTACTGCACAACAGCCAAGTGCCTGTTATGCAGAACTATATTAATCAAGTATTACTAAGCCTCAGGGTGACTTGCAGAAGGCCATACTGTGACATCTCTGCTCTCCCAGCTCTTAAGTTTATGTTGTGTTTCCTTAATTAAGAGAGAAAACATCTTTGCTCTTTCTTTTTATTTTTATATTTATATTCCTCCTTCTGAGGAATAAATATATTTGGAATAACAGAAAGGTCTAGCAGGGTTTTTTTTTCCTAGTTTGTCTATATTTGCCTTCGAAAACATAAATAATGTTAAGGTCAGTAAAGCACATGCATCTCATATGCAAACAATAAAATCTGTTGTGAAGTACAAGTTGTACATGACCTTTGTGTAGCAGGAAGAACATAGAGAATCATAGAATGGTAAGGTTGGAAGGGACCTCAAGGGTCATCTAGTTCCAACCCCCTGCCATAGGCAGGGACACCTCCCACCAGCACAGGCCACTCAAGGCCTCCTCCAACCTGGCCTTGAACATCTCCAGGGAAGGAGCAGCCACAACCTTCCTGGGCAACCTGTGCCAGTGTCTCACCACCCTCACTGTAAAGAACTTCCTCCTAAGATCTAGTCTAAATCTCCCCTATGCCAGTTTAAACCCATTGCCCCTTGTCATTACAAGACCTTGTCAATAGTCTCTCCCCAGCCTTCCTGTAGGCCCCCTTCAGATATCAGCTTATCTTTATCCCACAACCAACTTTTTGAAGTGTGGTTTACACCACACTGCAGATTTTCCTTTAGCTTGCTATTACTAACTTAATTCATTTTGCATTCAGTGTTTGATTATTCTGCTAGTTTCCATTTAATGGTATAAATGCCTCTTTAAACTGCACAGTGGTACCTCAGAGGGTGAGCCACAGCCACAAAGGCAACCTCTTGACCCTTTGGTCTGGGAACAGATGATCAGTCACATTTTGACACCATTCTAACCCCCTTCAACATTACCAACTTGTTGTTTTTTTCCCCCAACATGCTTCCATGCTTCCCGAAGATGGAAGTGCACTCAGGATATACATAAAGGGATGAAATGTGCTTAGGTTGCTTCTGAAGTTGTTCTTTAATGTGATTTTTTTTTTTTTTAGTGACCTGACTTAGGGCTTGCTTAAAACTAATTAGTATGCAGCTATTGAGAAGACATTGTTAATCCTGGATTGTATTTCATGGATACTCCAGGATAAAATCCTGGCTTTTGCTCCTCCCCCCCCTCCCCATTTTTTAATCTCCTGCTATGTTTTTAGTAGAATCTCATCCAATTCCATGGTTTAATTACTGTATCAATGTAGAAGGGGGGAGGAAAAAAAAAAAAAGCCCTTTTCCCTTCCCAAATGCTTCATTTTGTTTCTGGGACAGCTCTCCTTACACAGATCTTATAAGCATTTCAGACTTTTGTTCTTCTAAAGTTAGCTTCCATTCTTTCTGTATGCTTTCCACATGCACAGGCTGCTTCTTCCCATAGTCATGTCAGATAAGGGTCACTGCTGTATTCTACCTCCCAGAATTATTTAGCTCATGCTTCCCATTTCTGTATTTTGCCTGATTGCCAGTTTGTTTTAGACTATGATTTGAAAGAATCTTTACCTGAAACATCACTGCTGCTAAATTCATCTTTCTTCTAACACAGCCTAGCAGTGTCCCTGTCTGTGAATTCTCTTTGAACACAAGCAAAAGTTGCCTAAAATCAATGGGATTCTTTTCATAGACATCATAAGGATCAAAGCCTTTGAAATCCTCTCCTCTTCTGGGGGAGTGTCTTCCATGCAGATACTTATTCTTTGCTGCTTTTTATAGCATGGTGCAATCTAGTTCATGCATTTTCAAAGTTGCCTTCTTCGAGCTTGTCACTTGACTTCTCCAGCAGTGTTAAAGCCCTCAAAACATTCCCATACTTGAACTTAATTTTCCCTATACTTGAACTGCTCTTCCTGCTGCAGTTTTCTCTTCCTGTTTCAGCTGTCCTTGGAAGTCAGCAAGGAAAATGTCTGCTTCATAAAACATGTGTGAGTTTAGTGAGATGCCCGAGTATTTTCCGTTAAAAAGAGACAAAACCCCACATAAATTGGCAACTCATAGACGGTGGCTGCCAAAATATTTTTACCTTGTTACACAAACAGGAAGTTAATTCATTCTTTTCAAATAAAATCAGTTTTGCCTATATTTTGAGGTTGGTTAGTTTGTTTTGTTTTGTTTTGTTTTTTTAAAGCAATGGGATCCTAAAAACAATTAAACAAAAGCAATGACCATGGCAACCAGTCAGGAAAACAGACCTCATCTCCTGGAATCTAGCAAAAAAAAAAAAAACCAAGCTCCAGAGCTGCTACAGATGAGTTACTTCTAGCCCCTCTGCAGCCAGAATGGAACAGTGTGCATGCATCATGCCCTGGTGAAGGAAAACTTGCTTGCAAAGACAGAATGCTGCAGCCAGGCTTGGCTGCAGGCTGTTTAAGCTGACTTTTGTGGTGAGGGTGTGCCAATCAATCTGTGGGATTACCAACCCTCAGCACACCCCCTATTCCCTGGCAGTCCACCAAGGTAGCACCTCAGCAAATTCCACTGCACTTGCTTAGTGACAGTGACCTGGCAGCAGCAGACCGGAGTCGACAGCAGTGGTCTGCAGTGGGTGGCTGAGTCACCTATCTGTCTCAGCAAGGAAAGGGGAGAGGACGGACTCCACAGTATTTTGTTGCTTGTTTTTTTGTTTTATTTTAAGATGTTTATGTGCACACATGCTGGAAGAAGCCAGTCTGGAACGTGCTTTTTCCAAGCATTATGAAAACGAAGATCCCCATAGTAAAATCTTGGAATTTTTAAATGCTTTAATGTTCTTGAACACAGATCTCATGTTAAGTCTGTAAAACATGAAGGTTTTAATTTCCTATCAAAGTATTTATTCAGAGCTGGCATGGCAAGGTAGAACTGTAGTGTTTCTATTTTTAATTGCACCCTTGGCTGAAGGCCAAATGTGGCAGCAGCAAAATTTGTTTCTGTCTGTTGCTCAGAGTGTGCCTTTCAGCCTTTCTAACGTGAATACACAAATTAACATCACATATGAACACTGCTCCACTAACAAGAACAAGTTCCCCCTTCACTCAGTTTGTTCAGATATTGGTAGAAAAATCTGTGCATCTGCCAATCTGCTTTTGTTGCCACTGATCTTTTCAAAGACTTGAAACATTTAATGAGTGCTTAATTACATTTATGATACTCTCTTTAGCTTCTTTATCCTAACCTTTGTCTTTGCCGTTTGCTGTTCCAGGAAACCACTGATGGCATTTTAAGTATGCAAGCAAGCACATCTCTGCCACACACAGCACATACCTTCAGCTTCCTTTTCTACATTTGAAGCTAAATTTAAGCATTCTCAAGTGGTGGTAGTTGTCAGACCAACTTTAACTGCCTCTTCAATGACACAATTTCTACCACTCAAATACGGAAAGGAATCTTTTACTCCTCTCTGATTTCACAGGGTCATTTCTATACAGGATGCTGTAATACATCCATAGTACTTAACATGTCTCGTGAGACAGAACAAATTAATTAAGAAGCATATTAGCTATTTAGTACCAAGATTCCACTTAGCAATGATCAAAGTTCTTCCTACCCCTCCAGAAAAAGTCATTGACAAACCAAGTCTCTCTCAAATTAGGCTGTGAGAGCAGTTTCCATTAATACCCACCCAAGGGCAGAAGATACAGACATTTTAATGCCAGTTACAGATCTCAGCCTAAGCTTTCTCTTCAGTGTCTACTGCATCTGTTTCAGCACGTCTGCCATAATTTCTTCTCTTAGTTTTGGTTCTCCAAGCTCTTGTATGCTGGCGAGGGTGATTCAGCAAGTATCTTTTTTGCAGGTCTCTGCAGGGCACGAGCACCTGACAGCAAGATGACTCCACAGATTGCCTTATGCACAGTTCTAAAGTCTACCACCATGCTCCAAGAGTTTAGACAGCAGAAGAAATCACTCACTGATCATGGGAGGTTAATGCCTTTGGAGAGAGGCACTAAGTATCCAAGGATATAATGTAATTTAAATATGTTTACTTCAATGTGTATCAGTGGAGGAAAAAAGCCAAATACTTTCAGCACTCTGGCCTGTTTGAAGGCTTCAGTAATTGGTCCAGAAGCAACCAAATCTACTTTTACAAGACTATCTTAGTTTTAATTCAATTCAGGGCTTGAGCATATGAGAACTACATTAACATGGCAACTACTGCAGAGAGACAAACTCTTCATGTGCCACAAAATGCAGAGTGATGCAGTGAACAGCCCAAACAGGGCTGCTGTGTGTTCCTGTAGCAGCAGCAATCTACAGCTAGATCAAATAACTGAGCAAAACCTACTACGTACATCTTTGTCAGAGACAAACATTGGAGTTTGTACTCCAAACATCTTCTGTGTGGAAAGGAAAAACAGTTTTTAACAAAAAGAAGGTTGACAGAAAAAGCTTCAAAATATACTTCACAGGTATGAACCAGCAGCCAGAATGAAGTATAGAGTACACTTTCAGATAAATTTGTCCTTCAGAGTTCTTTGTGCTCTTCTTTGGAAGGCTGAAAATAAAATGTTGCCACTACCATGAATAAAGTTGTCCCGAAATAAGAATACATGAAAATACAAGGAGGTTGTTAACCTGCTAATGTCTGATTTGGATAAACAAGGAAAGGGAGCTGGAAGCAAAGAAGTGGACACTTGGGTATTAGGAAGTTTACTATGAGGGTGGTGGAATGGTGGAACCCAAGGAGGTGGTGAAAGTCCCATCCCTGGAGACATTCAAGGTCAAGCTTGATGGGGCTGTGAGCAACCTGTGCTAGTTGGGTGTGTCTCTGCTTACTGCAGTAAAGTTGAACTAAGCGAGTTTCGAAGGTCCCTTCCAACGCAGGGCATTCTATGATTCTATGGCAGAACCTTCCACTGAGCATGTCCTGGAGCTTGTTTGTGCAACTAACTCTAAAACACCCATTCTTCAATTACAGTCCTGCTTTTAATTGTTATTCTTGTAATTGGAATTACTACAATATTAGTTTTCAACATTAATGTATTAGTTATTAGTAATGTATTAATAATTTTGAAATATTAATCTTGCCTACTAAAAAGATTGCAATGATAAAACACTAGTCAATAATTAGTGAAATCCAAGCCAAAGTTGCAGACCTGAAAAAAACACCTTTTTTAGAAGGGAACCCACTGGCACAATAAAGCATTGGAAGCTTTTCCTATTCCACTGTTCCCAACACTGTGCTACTACACATGTGCTTATAGACTGCCACACAAACAGCAGCTGGACTGTTAGGGGCTTTTGTTGTTTTCCCTTTTATGGAAGAACAGATTATATCTATGTCTAGCCTAGGAAAAACAAACAGCTGGAAAGACTAACAGCTGCCTTTTCAGAAAGGTGCTTGAACATCAGAAAGGGCATTTTATTTGTTTGAATGGTAGCCACTCAGTTCTTTGCAACTTTCAAAGTTTAGTTTTATCCATGCAGATAATGTACAGGAAGGTTCTTACCACCACGTCCACATTATTAATTAGGTAACACGTAACGCTTCAAATACACACGGATACCTGCCAGGCCAATAAGCTTTATAGTGCAGACAGGAAGACAAACTGCTCAAGTCTCCTTGCTGCTGAAGAAACTGAAGCTGCACCGTGTGCTAAATGCCAGGTACGGTGCGCCTCAGCCTCTGCATCTCCCAGCCGTCAGCACAGATTAGTTCAACGACAAGCCGAAGGAGGGGCAGAGAGAAAGGCTGCGTGATGCAGCCTTTCACCGTCCCGCAGCGCTCCGGAGGAATGTCCAGCCCGCAGCCTCCTCTGAACTGCAACGCACAGCGGGCCGGGAGCAAATACTCGGCCCTCAGTTCTTCTCTGTCGCGGCCGAGACCGCTAGATTCCGGCCTCCAACATATATCTCACAAAGCAGCTAAAGACACCGCCCTTCCGAGGCCTGCTAAGGCCGCGGGCCACCCCAGAGAGGTCCCTTCCCGGCGCGTCCCGAGTTGGGGACTGCAAGCCCCGTCGCAGGCAGCCGCCATGTTGCTGCACACCCTTATGTGGCCGCCTCTCGCTTTAAGGACGCGGGCACGCTCTATATCACGCGCTCTCTCTCCGCGCCGCCAGCGCCTCGTGCACATCTCCCTCCGCGGCCCCCCC
>VWZE01003478.1:375056-423936 GCA_013396675.1 Eubucco bourcierii
CCCCCCGCCTCTGGGCCCGCGCTTGCGCTCTGATTGGCTGAGCGCCGCGCCGTCGGATAGTCAACATGGCCCGCGTGCGGCGCGGCGGCCGTGGCGGCACTAGAGCCAATCAGCGGCGTCTTTGCTGAGAGAAGCGGCCGCTCTACATCCAATAGTTGGAAGCTTTCTTGGCGGCGGCGCAGCCCGTAGCGAGCCTGTGAAGAGCCGATCGGCTGGCGCTGCTGCCTCTGCGGGCGCGAGGGGACGCGGTGCGCAGGCAGGTGAGGGCGCGGTGGGGACGCGGCGTAGATACGATGCGGGGCTCCCGGCTTCGGGTAGTGGGGTCCCGGAAGGTAGCGGAGGGCCCGAGCCGCCCGCCAAGACCACCGCCGTGCTCTTGTGGGGACTGTAGGGCCTGCTCCGGGGTGGAGCTCGGTGGCAGCGGGGGCTGCCTGCAGCTGCCCGCCGCGCAGGGGCGGGCCCGGCCTGATCAGGTACCATTTTAAGGCAAACTTAAGAAGTTTGGACTGAGAAAACGGGCAGTTAGTATTCTTCGGCTCTGACCGTGGCGGGGAACGTAGCGGTTTCGGCCACATGTCTGGCTGTTGCCTGCCCTGGGAAGCCTGGCAGCGAGTCCTCCCTCCCCCGCCCTCCCGGGGGAAGTGGGGGGAGGAAGAGGGTGGGAGGGCTGTTGTTTGTGGTGAATAGTTTCTCCGTCTTTCTCACCCAGCAGTTCACTGGTTGAGTCAAACTCGGCCGCTTAGGTGAGGCGCGGTCTTTCGTTTGTCCTCATCCACGGTCTTGTGTCAGTTTAGCGTGGTGTGAGGTTTTGAGGGTTCGGTGTTTAATTTCGAGGTCCCCGTCTCCAAAGTGAGTGCTTAAAATTTTTCCTGCTGTTGCAGCCTTTCACTGCATATAATGCCAGCGTTTGTGGGATTCCTGTAACATCTCTTTACGAGTCTTCAAATTAAAAAGGTAGAGAAGCAATTGTGTAAGTTGTAGATGAAACCAGAACCACTAGACCAAATTTTTATGGAATCATCTCTAAGCAAAATGGATTAATCTTAGAAAGTTTTTTTGAGGGAACAGTAAGTATTGCTGATGTTCAGGACTTGTGGAACAGGTAAATGAGTCTTCCCCTGTCTCTTTTTTAAATTTTTATTGTTATTTCCCTTACAAGAAATCTGAGGCTAATAGGTTAGTGGCTTCCCACAGGGTTGCATCCTAGTGGCTCTAGAACGGAAGTCATAACTTTCCCTTCTTTGTTGTAGTTACAGAAAACCGTAGCAGTTGTGGGTAGAAGACTTTCAGTGAGCTAAGTTTCCTTCTTCATATTCTACTTGCGTTTAGATGATTCGTAAAAGACATGGGCTTTTTTAGTAGAGAAAACCTACTTATGGTTATGATTTGCCGTTAACTGTACAGACTTTAAAGTTGCATCCTTCGGGATATTAGTTGTCCTTAAAATGAACTGTCGTTATTTTAGTGTGCAAGAAGTTTACAGCTTCCTGCTGCTTTAGGTAACTAATGGTGTGTGATGTTTGTGCTAGACAAGTTGCAGCAGCCTGCTCTGTGGGACATATGGTTGATGCAATCCCTTCTTTCCTCAGAGCTTCACGTTTGCAGTAGTCATTGGAAAACAGCTGTCCAGAAGAAGCAAGATATTAATTTGGCCTTTTATAGGTGGTCATAGTGATGATAATAATAGTACCTTCATTAGTATTTTCTTAGAGTGCTGATAGCTTTTTCATGTCTTGTTTGTCTGCAAATTGAGCTTGCTTGCTTGGAGAATAACTAAGGCAGTAAATATGAAGGGTCAGTGCTTTGCAGCTGTGCTTTATCAGCTAGATGTGCATTTAACTTTGTCTTTAAAATCACTTTGCTCTCCCCCTGCTTTCACCAGCTTTTACCTCAGCTTTGTTGGCAAGTGCATTGCAGTAAAGTCATTGAAGTCAGCTGTAATGCAACTGGGAATCACAAGCTATTTTGTAAGGAAGCTGCTTCTACTTATTTATATCATTCTTTTTACTTCTTAGTTGCCAAAGGAACAACTTTGAGGAGTGAAACAAGACTTTAAAGTATGTATTTACACCAGGAAATGGTGTGTTTTTTACTCATTTCTGTTGTTTCTTGTTGCTTAGGTGAATGGCTTTCGTCAGAACATGCTTGATTCAAATCTGTTCCAGTGGAGCAACTCAAGTTGTATTTAAGGATTACTGAAATTATAGGAACTTAATTTGATGTTTTCCAGACATTAATGAGGGTGGAATGAGAGTCTCTTCTTGCAGCAGGATTTCTGTGCAAGAAATGTAGCACAAGCAACTGAGCAGAAGGGTCTCTTCTGTGTGGAGCAGATTTTTTCCATTAGCTCCTTTGCTGTCTCTATGTTGGAAGAGACAAGTCGTTGAGGCTAATTTTTAAGTAATGCGAATCTGGCTTTTTTTGTTGCTTACTGTTGCTTCCTCTGATAGTGACTAGGATTGTATAACTTGTTGGCTGAACTCTGATTTTTAGGTCAGTTTGCAATGTCTTACCCTTCAAATTGTATCTCTTTTTTTTGCTATCTGTCACCTGTGAAAGGAAACACTCATGTGCATTGCTTTATTTCTCCTGCTGCAGAACACTACAATGCTTCTGTTTTGCTCTAGCAGATGGTTGCTGCATTGCCATTTTTTGTTGTTACATTTAAAGCAAGAATTAAGTGTTTGTGTATAAATATACCTGGATTGCTGAAACGCAGATAGCCCACAAGAACCCTGTTTTGTTTGTTCCTGCAGTTAACCTATAGGATGGGCTTGCATGGTTTTTTTTTGGTAGATATTGAGCATCTTTTGCATGCTGTGGAGTAACCTGAAATATGCTCTTAGTATACTGAAGCTTTTTGGCTCTAGTGGTTGTGAAGTGTTGCTTTTGTAGCTTAGAGAAGGCATTTCCCAGGTGGAACAGATGTGATCTCTGAACCTCCAGCTCTGGCTGCCCACTTGATGCCACCAGCACTCAGGTTGTTCTTTGGTAGCCTGCTGTTGGTGGCTGGGCTAAAGATTAGCCTGCTTGACTCTTAGAGAATCTGAGAAATCAGCCCTGCCTGCTCTCATGAATGATGGGAGGTACTTTTTAATCTAAATTTAACTTGCAAAACAACATCTGCTTTCTCAAATATATTAGAAATATCACTTCTGTAGGCTTCCATATGGTATGTAGTGATGACTTGGAGTTGCGATGAACTGTTTAGAATAAGAGGGTGAAAATCCCAACCTGTACGATTAAAATAGATGTTCAGGCTTGGGTATTTCACCCCAGTAAATAAATAAATAGCAGCAAAAGAGTTGGCAGTCTGGCTCCCTCTGGTTTCTCAGTATAGCTAATTTAGATCCTGGCAGCTGAAGTGGTTGTGTTAAACTTTATTACAGTTATTGCTAATACTAAGACTTCAGCTTATTTCCTCCTGATAAATAAATTCAAGGTGAATCTTTATACAGGGGCTTCTGCCTTTAGGGTTTTTGACAGCAGCTATAGTCTTGGTGAATTTTCTTTCCTTCAGTGTGTTACTTCCCTATATCTAGTAGCAGTTTCAGATTGTTGTGCAGTGCAGCAGAAGCAGCTAGTCACAGAAATAGCCCTGATCAGACAGGCAAGCGAGGCATGTTTTTCTGTTCAGGTGACATTAGAAAAGAATTCTGAAGTTGTGGTAATTAATTTCAACTTCCATTGTTTGTTTTCAGATCAAACATAGCAATAATAGTATATGCAGAGATTAAAAATTCATTTACTGTGATGCTGTGAAGGAATAGGAAATAATACATTTGGCATCTTGGGATTTGTTTGTGGGGTTTTTTTAATAGAATGCAGAGATGGTAGTAGCAACTCTGAAACTTGTCTTCAAACTGCAATTTATGATTTGTTAGAAGTGGGTTAACATCTGGAATATTAGCAGAAAAAAGTTTTAAAGGGTTAAATGAAGGCACCTAATAGACTTCAAAAATTGAGCAAAGTCTAGTTTAGCATGGGTATTATGGTGGCTCTTCACTTTTACTGTGAGCGATTATGCTTGATGAATTTCTTAACAAAACCAGCAGCTATTAATTTATATTGAGATTTTAAACAGTGACCTCCTCTGAGGAAAACGAATTGCCAGTATTTTTAAACCCTGTATTTCAACTTGCAGGTGGATACAGGCACACAGATGGCAGATAACAGGTATGTTGGACTGTTTCCTTGAAATTAAATCAAGGTAGTTAGAACCAACTGCATATCTGGTCTTCCATGGGAGAGTAAAATTTAATCTGTGAGGAATGGATGACCAAACTTACATCAGAATAAAACGTTAATATTTTCTTGACCTAGACCGTTTGATTACAACCAAGGCAGAATGTTGTGGTGTATTGCATACAGAATGACTCTGTTCTTGGGTTAACAGAATTTGCGTTGTCTTGATTCGTATTTCAGTGTTGATATTTAAATGCTCTAAGGACTTGAAGAGTGCTTCTGTGATCTGTGTGATTGAAGCATTCACAAGGCATTGGTTTGTTGTTTTGGTTTTGTGGGTTTGTGGGTTTTTTTGCAGTTGTTATAGCACTTTTGGAACAAGTAACTGTTGTTAAACTGGTGTAAATAGATGCATGATGCTGGTGTTTGAGGCCAGCACTGCAGCAGGGTAAGCTGGATAAGCTAATCTATCCGGTGACTAATAATACCCATCTGCATTTATGATATCTTTTCTCCTACTGGGTCTCAGGGTGCATTTCAGCAATACTCACTCGGTGTGTTGTGACCAACACTGGGAATGCTTCCTGGCTGTCAGCTTATTCTGGGCCCTCTCATTCTTCATCAAGGAAAGTGTGATGGAAGGTGTTGCAGAAGTGGGATATGGAGGACAGGGACCTTTTAGCAAATGCTTTTGCCGTTAATCAAAGCAATTTCATATAGAAGGTCAAAACACAGAGCTTTGATCTCTTGTTTATCTTCCATTCTTACCCATCTGTGTCTTGTCTTCTATTTTTCTTCATCACTTACAGTAGAAGGGTGCCTTGTATTTTCTCTTGTGTGTAATAACATTTTCCTTTCCAGAGTAACTCAGTACAGATGAAAGACCAGCTGTTCACCTAATGAGCAAAATTTAGCTGTCGAGGACTTTTTGATGTTTTTTGGGTTTCTTTTCGTTTTTTGTTTTTTCTTTGCATCCTATTCATCTCGGGAGAATGAGTTTTGTATCCAGACTTTTAAATTGAGAGGTTTGAAGACTTAACTACATGTTTTTTTAGTGGCATATTTGGTTACTACAGGGCAAGTTTTGTAAACACTGAAAATTCAGAATCCTTTTGTTCTTCAGTGTTAACATTTTTATGAAGGCATGTGTTTGTAATACATTACGCTTCTAATTCTTTCAGTAAAACAGAAGATACTGCTTCAGATTCTGTGGAGGGTGCTAAAAATGCAAGTGATAAGAAAGGTAAGAGATACAGTAGTAGATACAATTGTTTGGCTTGCTAAACAATTTATTGTTAATGTTGCAAAGGGGGAGCAAACCTCTTGCTTTGTGTATTGAAGCATCTTTATCTACAGTTGAAAAACCTTTTATAGTCAAGACAACAGGTGTGTTCAGTGTTGAAAGCAAAGCAATGGTTTCTAGGCTAACTTCATTTTCTGATGTTTTCCCACGTTTATTGGATCCAGGAGCAAGCTAAAGATGAGGTTTTAGTAACAGCGAAAGGATTTTTGTGTAGGTTGTGACTAGGATGCTTCACTGTTGGATGAAGTAACCCACTAGATCCATAGCAATAAGACCTGTATAGACCAGGTCATTTGGAACCTCTGTAGATAACTGCTGAATAGTGCTTTTCAAGTTAGTGCTTGTGTGTGTGGAAAAGCTGCAGTTCCATTGTTGTTAACCTGACTGATCGAATTTGTAAGTTACAGTGGAATCTGTTTCATGGTTGTGGTCACTGAATATTCTTTAGGTCTCATTACTTTTTTTAAGAAAGTCTTTGTGGCTGGCAGTAGGAAATCACATATGAACTGGTAGATTATTGAGTAATCTTATAGTCAAGTTGAATTCAAAGGAAAAAAGCAAACCAAACAACACCTGCTCCCAAACAAATAACAAACCCCAAAGATACGCAAATTACCTGTATTAAAGCTTCCTGAAGTTAATGCTTGCTAAACAATTTATTGGTTTTTGTTTAATGTCTGGAGAGAGAGCAGTGAGAAAGCATGGAAGGATTTGAAAAGCGAGTGTCTTCTCGTGGTGAGGATTTTTAACTCTGAACTTCTTATTTTAAATCTAACCTCCCATAAAAATAGCCTGCGAGCTCTTGTGATGTCTGAGGAGTTATGCAGATTGTAGAAGTATCTTGATACAAAAAATCAGTAGCTGTCAAGAAAACGGTCATAGTGCCATGCTGTGGTGTTGTACAGGGGACAAAGCTTTTGTCAGTATTTTTCAGGAGTCAGGACTTACTGGAGAAAACTTGTACAAATGCTTTGGAAGTGTAATTCAGTGATAATTCTCTTGCAAATATATTTGTGACTCACAAGATAATATAGAGGAAGGATAGAGAAGCTCTGATTTTGCACTTTTCAACTTTAAAAGGCAGGAAATTTGCTTTTATCATCAATGTACTCCTATCTTCTGAAAGCACAGTGTGTTATACTTGTAAAGAGAAAGATGTTTTCTATCATTATCCAATTTTTATCTTTCTGAAATCTGATTACAAGGTAATTTTTCTGGAATTGATTATAGTGGTGCTAATTGAGATCTGTGAAGTAGTATTTTTACTGTGACTATGTGTTGTAATACACACAGTATGACAAAAGCGCTATGAACACTTTGAGATTTGGTTTAAAAGTGGCTTTATTTTTCCTCTTCATAGACAAGCTAGCAGACCAAGTGATGCAAAACCCCCAGGTCCTGGCAGCACTACAGGAACGTCTTGACAACGCAGCACTTACTCCTTCAAGTTACATTGAAACGTGAGTACAGAGCACAATAACATTCTTGAAAGACTGAAAACATAGTAGACTGTTATTATTGTATAATTAAGGTAGGAAATTAGAACAAATGATTCACTTAGAAAAATGATGGATTTAAACCATGATTCAAAGTGAACTGGTTCTGGAAGGGAGAAGTTTTATGGTTTAGTTGTGCATAACTGCAAACAAAGTTTTGTCCAATTCAGTGTTTTCCCTTGCTGTTATTTTTTGGTTAAAAATATCTGCATTCTCCTGCCTTTGTTTCCTTCTGTGACCCTTATTCTGTCAAGGGATGTACTTGTTGATTGAAGATTACTGTCCAGGATGTAGTGGAAAGTTCAGAACCTGTAACTCCCTGAGTTGAAGCTTAGTTTATATTAACTGTAGAGTAGACTTAAACTTCAAAATTTTGCCTTCAGTAGATATTTGTGCTTTTATTTCTTGTCTGGAGATAGCTGCTGGACCTCTTTTTTAATAAATAAAGGATACAAAATTCTTTTCACCTGCCTGGATATAAATTGTTGTATTTTATAAGTGGGTAATGTGTACTTTCTGAATACCACCCACAAAGCTTTCCCCTGTCACGTGCTCAGTTCCTTTTATTTTCAGAGATGGATCAGCACAACTGGAGTCTCAAAGTTAGGTCACAGAATGGTTTGGGCTGGAAAGGACCTCTTAAAGTCTATATAGTCCAATCACCTTGCCAAGGTGAACTGCCAAGTCTGCTGCTAAAGCATGTCCATCTGCACCATGTCTGTATGTCTTCTGAATAACCTCAGGGGCAGTGATTCACCCACTTCCCTGGGCAGCTTATTCCAAGGCTTGACAATCCTTTCAGGGAAGAAACCGTTCCTAATGTCCAACCTAAACCTCTCCTGGCACAACTTGAGGCTGTTCTTTTGTGTACCAGTGTAAACAGAGGTATTAATTTCAGATGTCTGGAACATGTTGGGAGGGTGGTGGCCCCAGCAGCCTGTTTGACAGTGATAAGTTAAGCAGTGCTGAGGCAACTAACTTTTTTAACCTAAATTTGTTTGTGTTTTAGTTTACCAAAAGCAGTGAAAAGAAGAATTGATGCCTTGAAACAACTCCAGGTGAAATGTGCCCATATAGAAGCTAAATTCTATGAAGAAGTACATGATTTAGAGAGAAAATATGCAGCGCTCTACCAACCCCTTTTTGATAAGGTGAGAAGGCTTTATTCTTTATGATCTTTGTAATCTCCTGGCTGAGTTAGTTCTGTTGCATATAGGTAATGTTACATCTTCAATGACATTTTTGATTTTTCTGACACAGAGAAGAGAGTTTATTAATGGGGAAGCTGAACCCACAGATGCAGAATCAGAATGGCACAGTGAAAACGAGGAAGAAGAAAAACTAGCTGTGAGTACAAGTTGCGTAATGAACTACAGATGTTCTGGATTCTCAGGATTGATTCCTGTGCAGCATTTGCCATTGACAGACTTGTAAAAGGTTTTAGCAATTATTCACTGTCATGGTGAATACACTGTCAGGTCCAGTGAAAGCTTTTAAACTTCTGGTTTAGCCTTTTCTCAAATTCGAGACTTGAGCGAACTGAAAAGTTGCTGCTATTCGCACTGTTCGTAACCTGTTAACAGTATCTTTCTGCTAATGGGTTCCATTCCAGTGCTACATCATACCCCAGAATAATAGAAGGCTGGCTGTTTGTCTACCTGTCCTTTTTATTTTGGGAGACATAATTGGCTTTCATTTCCATAAATGAAGATTAGATGCATGTTGCTTAGTCTTTAAATAGAATGGACCTAATGAAATATGTACTGGCTGCTGGGTTCCTACTACTTGTCTGGTGAGTAGTAACTATCTAGATTTAGGAGGGGTAATCTGTAGCAGCCTTGTCTTCTTGGAGAGGTATACTTGAGGCTTAGTTCTTTTTCTCAGAAGTGGCCTACTTAAACTGCCACATTTGCTGTTCTGTCAGGTTTTCTTCGTGTTTTTGCCTTGACCTGTTTTCTTTGTTTCCTTTGGATCTTGTTCTGTATGCAAAGCGGCTTGGTCTCTTTATTTTCACTGATCTCATGAGATTTAGCAGCACACGGCACTCCATGTGCATAAAGAAAACAGATACATTCAGTTTTGTGTAAATTCACCATTGACAGGTTATATTCCATGCAGTTACAAGATCAGGGGCATATTTAAATGTCAAGTAAACCGCTTCGTGTTCTTGGCTAGTTGTAATGCCAAGTAGCTGCTGTTTAGATGATCTTACATATTTGCTGCTATCTAGTGGTGTAAAAGGAAAGGTGCAACAGTTAATTCGGGCTGCAGATTTCCTGCTTGTTTGAGATGAAGTGACTGTTTTCTTTTTTTTGTGCTATTTGACATTAGTTATATGTAAGGAGTCCTGCAAAAGGTGAAATATTAAGGACAGCATTAAAAGGAGTATCCATGAAACCAAATTTTGCCAAGTATTCTGCAAATTGGGGATCTTAAACAGTGTTTCAGAGAGCAAAGTTCAGTTTTTAAGTTTTAGGTGAAACACGGCAAGTGGCACACAAAGCTACAGGAATGGGAAATCTATTTTCTTTGTGTAGAAAGATAGAAATGCTCTTTAATTATTCCTGTTTAAGTCAGTGAAATGGTCACTGTCTGCTTAGTTACAATCACAGAATTGCCTGGTTGGCAGAGTGCTTAAGATCAGGTCCAAGCTTAACCTGCACATGTCCCTAAGCTCCTGATCCACACATTCTAAATGCTTCCAGGGACAGTGGCTCCACCACTTCCCTGGGCAGCCTATTCCAGGGAGTTGATGGAGCACAGAATGGTTCCAAATGGAAGTCTGATTTAAATATATATGTGTCTGGTTTTGTAAATAAACTTTGTGTCTGTTAACTTCATTTGCAGAGATAAGGAAGATGTAAAATTTACACTGTGTAAATGCAGCTGCAGACATGGCAGGTGTTTTGTACATCTACCTATTTATTAAATGTTAAGTAGCTGTGATTTTATTTCTCACATGTTTCTGCATTTGTCTCACAGGATGACCTGAAAAATGCAGTGGTAATAGATGAAAAAGGGGAAGCAGAAGAGACAAATATCAAAGGAATTCCAGACTTCTGGTTTACTATCTTTAGGAATGTAGATATGCTAAGCGAATTAGTACAGGTGAGTGTTTCCTCCAAAAGAATAACTTCTGTCACAAAAAATTTAATTGCTACTTTCCTTGGTTAATGGTGAATGTAGAATGTGAGACACCAAATCTGTGAATCTTCAGGATCCCTAATAATGCTTGAAAGGACAGTGATGGACAAGCAGAGCAGCTGATTCAAACTGCTTAACACTGTGTGGATTGTTGAAGAAATGGTCTTGCAGTGGCACTAAAATGCAAGCTCATGTGCTACTTACAACAGCTGTTCCCCTGCAGTTGTTTTTTTTAGTCCACAAAGGATGATTTTTCACAATGGTATTATAAACTTACCCATGGTTTGATTGAATTTAATGTGAAACAACTTGTGTAATTTTGTCCACAGTCTATTAATTGCTTTTTATGCTGTTAAGGAAGGCTTCCTTACAGTATAGTTTCCTGTGAATCTTGCCAGCAGTAAATAGCCTGAACTAAGCTATTTCCAGTAGTGCTTCTGCACCCCAGCACAGCAACAGCTTTATTTACTGAGGGCAAGGCACAATGATTGAGAATTTGGAACAGGGCGTTTGCCATTACAATTAAGAAATTTGGATCAAAATCTGAAATTTAGCTAAAATTGATGAATAATTAAAAGATTTGGTTTATTCTTAAGAACAGTTTGAACAAGCAAGGCAGGTTGAAATTTTGTTCTTAAAAATATTGCTTGCTGAATAGGAATTTTTTTTTTTTGTCTTAGGAATATGATGAGCCAATCTTGAAACATCTGCAGGATATTAAAGTTAAGTTTTCTGAACCTGGACAGCCTATGGTGAGTGTTTTGTCCGGTTGTTTCTCATGAAGACTGTATCAATGAAGTGAGCAACATTTCACAATTCCCATTCCATTTTCTTTGGTTGCAGTGGGTCTGTGTGGGTTCTTTCTAAGCTAGTATCTTCATGTGTTGCCTTTTTAGAGATTTATCTTCAGCTTTTGTGACCCTTTGCTCTCTCCTTATGCTAGATATCTCTGGTGTCATTGTAGTTTCTAGATTAAAAGTCAGACTCAATTCTGTGTAGCTTTCACACTTTCAAATGTCACATTAGCTGCTTGCACCCATAAAGCTACATGTTTGCTTTTTCTTGAGAAATGAATTGTGGAAAAGAACTCTGCTACTTTCTCGACTGAGTATTTCATTTAAAGAGATGTGATATCCTAATACCAATCAAAGCCAGTAATGATGGATACTGTGTCCATTGAAAATGGAAGAAAAATAGATTTTTCTTAACATGTGACTAATGAGTAGTTTTTGGAAGTATAACTGTGATGTTTTCTAATTGGTTTTCTTTAACTTCAGTGCACAGAAACTGTTTTGTTAAGCAACAGAACATAAACCTTTTATTTTCTTAATGCAGATTATAATTTATTCCTTGAACTCCTTATGAGGAGGAGATGGGGAGAATGGGAGTTAAGCCTGTACATACTTTCTTTAAATTTCATCCTTGTGGCTTTTTCCTCATATTTGGTACCTTTTATCTTGGAGTTAGTCTTCTGACAGAGTCTAAAATAAATACTAGAAAAGTTTCACCGAATATTCATGTAAGAAGAACACCTTTTAAAGGTTAGTAACAGTTGAAACTGATTTTTTAGTCCTCATTGTCTTAGTCACTATTCTCCTATTAGTACCAAAACAATTGAGCTGATAATAGAACAAGGGAAGTAGTATGGACAGAGAACATTTTGGAATTCCTAAATTTTGTTAGGGCTAAATGAGTCAAGTAGGAGTATTATGACAAAAATGAGGTGGTTTTTAAAGCACTAAGTATTTGGTAGGGCATATTTGATGACGTTTGAGTGATTTGGGAATAGGCATTTTTGTTTTCATTCAGCTTCGTTTCATTGTCCCTTTAAACACCAATGGATTCATCTTACCTTGCACTGTTCGTAACCTCTTGACAGCAACTTCCTGTGATTAGGTTCCATTCCAGTGCTACATGAAATCCAATAATGGAAGGCTGACAAATGCCATGTCCCTTCTGCATTTGGAGACAAATTCCTAACTACTTGAGTGAAACCTATTACCCACTTGTGTGTGGCAGTCTTGTCTGACGTTCCCTCGCTATTGAAAATGGGTGCAGTGGTGGTACCTTTTGTGCTGTATAAAGTCTGTGTAACCTGTGTGTAATAAAGGCACTCATTTCGCTGCTAAAATAAACACATGGTAGGTAGGAGTTTTCTGATTTACTGTTGACTCAGTGGTTTAACTGCAATTATGGTCCTCCAAAAGTAGATTTACCTCGCTAGAGTAATGGTGCTTCAGAGTTCTGTTTGCTGTATCCTGTGTATGTAAGCTTTTGTCTGTGAAGTATGAGTGATTCCCTTACTATTTACTTCTATTTGTAATCATGAGCAAACTTGCACATGTTTGTATAAATACAATTTCTACTTGTATTTGGACATCAGGATCCTTAGCTAGCATATTCAGGCCCAGATGATGCATCTGGATATAACTGAAGTAATTAGCTTATCATTAAAGAGGTTCTAATATTTTTTTGACTATGTGAGAACATCTTGTGCTACAGGGAAAATCTAGAAACACATGCTGCAAAGGTAAGCTGATGTCAAAAGCAAAGATGGCCGAATAAAGGCTACTGGAAAGATACAAATAGTATGTGAAACTTGAAACTACTTCTTATTGTCTGCTGATTAGCAGATATAGAAAGAAATACTGAAATGCAGCCTCTGCAGCTATTTTTGTCTTGCTAGTCCCTAGGATTCTGCATGTTAAGTACTGCCACTGGTTACCTATTTATAACTCCAGTGATGGTTTGCAGGATTATCTGAGTTGCCGGTGTTAGTTGCTGGTAATGGATAAGCAAGCTAAGTTTATGATTCCTCCCTTGAGCACATTTACCAGAGAGAGATTTGCCATCACTGAAGACACCCTCCAAACTACGCTAACTGCCTCAGATTTCTTTAAAATACAAGCAAACCTGAAATAGGTTGTGTGAAGCCAACGCAGATACTCCACTGAACACCTGGCATGCAGTGCAGTGGCTTCCTGTCTTTAAAGCTGAGTGTGCAAGATGGGGAGACTGCTGTTGCCATCAGTGTCCATTACTCCTTGGTCACTGTCTTTTGAGGTTTCAGTCGTGTGAGAAGATTCTGTGGGACCTTAGAAAGACTACAGGACCTCTGGGAGATGAGTGAGGGATAAACACCTTTGAGCAGGTGACTGTCCCTAGAGTTATGTCTGTGCCCGTTGGACCTTCAAACAGAGGATGGCAAGGAAGATTGGGGTGGTAGCAGACTGCTTTCAGGCCTGAGTCTGAGGAGTGCCTGGGGAAGTATATTCAAGCCATATTGTATGCACACTAGTTCTCATTCTTCCAGCATATTTTATTTACTCCCTCAAATATTTAAGGTAACAGGTACACATGCTGTGGCTGTGCAGTATTATAGTGGTGATGGGGGCTTTACAGAGTCCATGTTCTTTTGCAGGATTGTTTATTAAATGAGAGGAACCTGATTCCTGGTGGAGTGGACTGTCTAAATACAGTCCTGCAATCTTAGGTGGTGTGGTTTTGTTTTTTTTTATGGTCTGTTTCAGTCTCTCATGGTCATGATGAGAGTAGTAGAATCTAATGGTGGATCCCTAGAAGTGGATAATGACTAGGCTTTTACAGAAAATTAAACCAAGACTTTTCTCATAGTAATTATTTCTCAGGATGCTTTTAAAACAACAGTTCTAATGTGAAGGGGAGTGACATCTGGTAATTAACCTCATAATTTTAATGTTTGTACTAGCCAAGGTTGTTTCAGCTTTCTGCATCTTCAGAATTAGGTGACTACTTTTTCCCCTTCTGCTGTAGATTGAGAGGGGTTTGCCATCAAATTGTTTTTCTCCCTGTATTCACTTTGATTAATGGTGATTCTAGTGATGCACTGTTTCAAAGGTACACATCAGTGGTAACATAAAACTGTAATACTGTAATGGAACTTTCTTCCAGTCTTTCTCATTAGAGTTCCACTTTGGGCCCAATGACTACTTTTCTAATTCAGTCCTGACAAAAACGTACAAGATGAAGTCGGAGCCAGACAAGACAGATCCCTTTTCATTTGAAGGACCTGAAATAGTTGATTGTGAGGGGTAAGGAAAACTTGAAATTCAAAATGCCTTCTGAAGTAATAGTCTGCATTTTGCAGATACTGTTTTCTCTTACTGTGGTAATGGGTAATGAAGATAAAATAAAACTTTTGCTGACTTAAAAACTTAGAATGTTTGTAGGGATTATGGTGATTTTAACCTCAGCATACAGAAGTAACGTATAGATACAGATACAATGGATGAAGAGAGACTTTTAATTGAGATTTGTTAGCAGAAGAAAACTGAAAAGTTTTTCTAGCTTGTCCTTGACTGCCAAATCAGTTTCAGCGCTGCTCTTTACAGAACTAAAAGTGCCTCTGGCTGGTCTTTGTGTTTTATTTTGGGGGTAACTGGACACTGCCTTGGCCTTTATTGAGAGGACATGATGTATTGTACTGGTCTGGCTGTTGGAAGGTTTTTGTGGAATAGCTTAGTCATGTCCTTAGTTACAACTTCAATAACTACTGAAGTAGTAAGTACTACTTGCCCTCCAGCTGGGATGAACAGGTATTAAAGCATAGATGGAGGTGATTAGTCTGTGAAGACAAACTGCTTGGCTTTTATTTAGGGAACTATTTGAGATCTCCATCATACATAGTTCCTAGTATTACTTGATGTCTTGTCAGGTATCTTCAGTTGCCCATCTGTAAAAGACTGTTTTATGTAGCAAATGATAAAGTAGATTTACACATCACAGCAACAAACATGAAGGTATTTCACTGATGTCACCTGCTAAAATGCAGTTTCCTGTATGATGTCTGTAGGTGTACTATTGACTGGAAGAAAGGAAAGAATGTTACAGTTAAAACAATCAAAAAGAAACAGAAGCACAAGGGTCGAGGCACGGTTCGGACAATTACTAAACAAGTACCTAATGATTCTTTCTTTAACTTCTTCAGCCCAATAAAAGGTAAGCTTGGAAACTCAGAATTTAGGGTTCTTAAAGTATATACTGTTTTATTTATTGTGTATTTGTATAGCTGAAATCTCCAAACTGTTTATGCTGCTGCTGTGTATACTTCCTTGTGACTAGAGGAAGATGGTGAATTACAGACCATTACATTCTGATGTTCAGCAGAATTTGGCCATTAGGTGTGCTGTGTAAGCAGGATTCAGAGCATGCAAAGTCTCCTGTAGGCTCTCCTGAAGAAGTTGTCTTGTTTGACCACAGGATGGCTCCATGCTTCAGTTTGGGTTTTTTTTTTTTAACATGCAAAAGAAACGTCTTCCAGTGTTGGCCAAATTACAGCCTATTTGTTTCCTTTAAACCTTTGTGTTAATGATGGAACTTCCTGTGGTTTCTTTTGTCATCAATTAGTGATACCTAATGCTCCATACATAACCTCCTAATTTTCTTAATGTTACTTCTGTACTCATTTAAAACAATTATTTCTTCTTGGTATGTCTCCCATTGTACCTTTTTTGGTCAAACATGAATGGAAGCAGCACTTCTCTGATCTGAAATCCACAAAGAAATGTACTAAACATTCAGTTCTTTATTCAGCCGTGGGGGATATTATGAACTCCATGTCCATGCTAAATACCACAGCAAATCCCCATGTACATGGGAGATTAAAAAAAAAAAAGTGAAGTTTGTGTTCAGAAACACACAGAACCACATAGAATTAACCAGGTTGGAAAAGACCTTCAAGATCATCATCTAAACACCTTCTAATTAACTAAACCATGGCACTAAATGCCTCATCTAGTCTCTTTTCGAACACCTCCAGGAGTGGTGACTCCTCCACCTCCCTGGGTAGCTCATTCCAGTGTCTGACCACTCTCTCTGTGAAAAACTGTTTCCTAATGTCCAATCTAAACCTTCCCAGTCTCAGCTTGAGGCCATTTCCCCTTATTCTGTCTCCAGTTACCTGTGAGTAGAGACCAACAGCAGCCTCTCCACACTGTCCATTCAGGTAGTTGTAGACAGCAGTGAGGTCTCCCCTCAGCCTCCTCTTTTTCAAACTAACTATCCCCAACTCCCTCAGTCACTCCTCATAAGTTTTATTCTCCAGGACTTTCATCAGCTTTGCTCTCCTCTGGACCCTCTCCAGCACCTCTCTCTTGTATTGCGGTGCCCAAAACTGAACACAGCACTTAGACTTGACTCTGGTGAGGCCACAGCTCAAGGGGACAATCCCCTCCCTGCCCCTGCTGGCCACAGCATTTTTTAATACAACCCAGGATGCCATTGGTTTTCTTGGCCACCTGGGTACACTGCTGGTTCATATTCAACTGTCAGTCTATTGCTGCTCCCAGATCCCTTTCTGCCAGGCAACTCTCCAACTGTGCCACCCAAGTCTGTAGCATTGCTTGGGGTTGTTGTGACCCAAGTGTAGGACCTGGCATTTGGCCTTGTTGAAACTCATCCCATTAGTGCTGACCCATGGATCCAACCTATCCAAGTCCCTCTGAAGAGCCTCTCTAAGCTTATTCAGATCCATACTACCACCTAACTTGGTGTCACCTGCAAATTTACTGATGACACTCTCTACGCCTGAATCAAGGTTATCAGTAAAGATGTTCAAAATAAGTGGTCCCCACACAGATCTCTGAGGAACTCCACTAGTGACCAGCTACCAACTGGACTTAACTCTATTGACCACCACTCTCTGGGCCTTCCTGTCCAGCCAGGAGACTGTGCTCATCCAAACCATGAGTAGCCCATTTGTCTACAATATTTTTTTGGGGGAACAGTATCAAAGGCTTTTCAGAAGTCTAGGAATACAGCATCGACAGCCTTTTCCCTCATCTTGTAGCCAGGTTATCTTGTCATAGAAGGAGATCAGGTTGGTCAGACATAAATCTATGCTGACTTGCTATGACCCCCTGGTTGTTGTCTACGTGATGCATGATGGCATTTGAGGTGCCCTGCTCCATGACCTTTGCTGGTACTGAGGTTAGACTGACAGGTCTGTAGTTCTCCAGATCTTCCTTTCTGCCCTTGTAGATAAGCTTTACTTTTGCCACTTTTCAGTCCATTGGCACCTCCCCAGTTCACCAGGACTTCTGGTAAATAAACAAACTTGTTTATTACTTAACAACATTTGTTAATAACTTTATAAAATTTAATAAGCAGTTGCTTCTTTCAGAAGGTGATGGAGATTTGTTTGCCTTTGTGGGTTTGTATTGGTTTCTAAAAATACCTTAACACATCTTGAGGTAGCTGTATAAGAAAAACAGGACTATGACACATGCTGGAAGTTAATACTTGAATTTTTATCTTGGACAGACTGAGTCAAATTGTCACATTACACAGTAGGATCACAACACCATGGCATCCAAGTAGAGAAGAGAAATCTGGTTTGGGGTAGGGTTTGTTTGGTCTTTTTAAACATGATGACATCTGTATTTGGGGAGAGAAGAGAGTTCATAGTGCTCTAGCAAAATAAAGTTACTGTAATTGCAGCATGAATAGAGAAACAGAATTTGTTAATCTTTAAGTGGAGAAATCTTTATAGGGAGAGTATGAACCTCCATAAAAGTCTTTGACACCAAAACATCAGCACATGAAATTCTTTCATAGGAAATTTGTATGGGTTTAATTTAAGAAAAATCTGAATTGTCTTTAAAGGTTTAGTAGTTAGCTTCTGGAGGCTTTACAACCTTAGCATTTTCTGGTAGGAGAAGGTCTTTACACTGTGTTATTCTGAATGTGTTGTGTTAGTGTGTACAAACTCTAAAATTTATAATCTCTCTTCTTTTTGCAGTATCTGGTGATGGAGAGTCACTGGTAAGTTCACATTCTGAAACTGTGCCACTGCTCTCTGCCATATCTGTTTTGCTGCACACCTCCATAGTGACTAGGTTCTTGAGTGCTATGTATTTTTATCACATTTGCTAAAACTGAGCTTCATCTTGGTAAAGACATCGTTGGCAAAGTAATCTGTTGACATTTTGTTACACATTTGGTGATCTAATACATCTGTTATTAATCACTGTTAGGAAGAAGTAATTTTCTGTAGCCACTCGGCACTCCTGCATGACTGGTAGCTGTGAGTTGTTGTTTAGAATGTTTCAGACTGAATTAAAAAAAGTAATTCTATAGTGTCAGATGTCAGAACCAGCAAAGTCTGCATGAGCCTTTTCAATAGAAGATGTTTCAGCAGACCAGTAGCCTGTGTGTAGAAAGTAGGAAACCTTTAAAATAAGTCTCAGTTCTGAAAAAACAGCTGCCATTGAGTAGGATCTGGACAGGCTGGAGAATTTAGTAGGGAGAAACTTAATGAAATACAAAAAGGACAAGAGGAGAGTCTTGAGATCTGGGAAAGAGCAGCCCCATGGACCATTATGGGTTTGGGGCATCCACTGGAGAACAGCTCTGGTGAAAAGGAGCTGGGAGTCCTGATGGGGAACAGGATGGCCATGAGTCAGCAATATGTCCACATGGCCGAGAAGACAAGTGGCACCCTGGAGTGTATTAGAAGAGATGTGGTTAGTAGTAGGTGGTGGTGGTAGTAGTAGTGGCCCTGTTGAGGCCAGTTCTGGGATATTGTCTCCTTGACCTAGTGGCCCAGAACTGAAGTACTTCAGAGAACTGCTTGAAACAGTCCAGTGCAAAGCCACAAAGATGCTGATGGGAGTGGAGCATCTAGCTTGTGAGGAAAGGCTGAGAGCTAGGTCTCTCTAGCTTGGAGAAGAGGAGACTTGAGGGGTGACCTTGTTTATAAATAGGCAAAGGTGAGTGTTGGGAGGACAGAACCAGACTCTTCTCAGAGCCTGGCATTGTCTAACGATAGCCAAAGGGCAAGGGGTGCAATCTGGAGCATAGGCGGTTCCATGTGATTTTTTTCACTGTGAAGGTAACAAAACCCCGGAGCAGGCTACCCAGAGATGTTGTGGAGTCTTCTCCTCCACAGACATGCAGAAACCACCTGGATATGTTCTTAGGTGACCTGCTTTAGGTGGTCTTGCCTCTAGCAGGGCTTTTGGACTGGATGATCTTTTGAGGGCACTTCCAACTTCTGACATTCTGTGATTCTATGAAATCTGCATTTAGATGTGAAATACTTCCTTTATTGTTAAAGTTAAGTGGTCTTAAAATAAATGTGCTGAGTGTTTCTGTTGATGATAGTGTGATGTTTCTCAAACTGGTTTTGAAATACTTTGTTAGTCCTCTGTAGCATGTCACATTCTTAATAGAAAAATCAAACTGGTTTACTTTACAGGATGAAGACTCAGAGTTTACTTTAGCAGCAGATTTTGAAATTGGACACTTTTTCCGTGAAAGGATAGTCCCTCGTGCTGTGCTGTATTTCACTGGGGAAGCTATAGAGGATGATGATAATGTATGTATGCTATCAGCATTTTGCTTATCACCACCATGAAGACAAACATTCTCCTTTTCCGATTAGATTTGTGTGTAGTTATATGAGAATAACCAAAACAGTGAGATTCCTGTTGTGTAGGGATAAAGAATCGTTCAGCTTGTTAAGGGTTGTTAATCTTTGCATCTGGAAGGGGCTTAGGTTCAGTTACTGTTTGAATATGCTATGGGCATGTTACTGCAGAAGGTTGTATGTAAATACTAGTAGAGCTAATAAAATCTTGGTTTGTTCTTTTTTCAGTTTGAAGAGGGTGAAGAAGGTGAAGAGGAGGTGAGATGCATACTATATCTTTTATAAATAACCTACCTGCTGCATTCCCATTCTAGAAATAGTCCTATATGAAGCAGAAATAGTTGTTCATAGATGTGCATGTATGAAACTTATTTCAAAAGAATTCAGCATTCTCAACTTAACAGTCTGTGACTGCTTTTCCTCTTCACAAAAGTACTTTCTGCAAGAACATATATCTGTTGTTTTTTTCCTAGTATTTTGATAGCTGCTTTCTGACATGAGTCAAAAATTAAATACGAGTTTTTTTTCTTCGGTGCTGCATGATAAGAACTTTCAGTCTTATTTTTAAATATCTGATGGAATTCAGCTGTCAGGTTTTAGCTGTCATAAGCTTGAATACTGGGCCTCCTAAATGTAAAAAAGAGAGAGCATCCAACTGCTGAGAGTAAAGACTTAAGCTGGCATTTCAAGTGTACTGGGCTCTGTGGTCCTTTTACAGTAGTGCTGTATGAATATTCAGACATACTGTGGAAGGCTTTGGACAAAACCACTACGTGATACCACACTTAAAAAAATATATATTGATTAATTTATCTTAGTGCTTTTACTGTGGTGGTTTTTCTTATTAGTTGAAGTTACATACCTAATTGCTGTCAAGTTCACCATAGTAGAGCTTACCAGAAGTTACTGAACTGATGGTCTGATGTCAGCTGGCAGCCTTCAGCATGCAGTCCCTGTGCAAGGTGCAGCACAGGTTTCTGGGCTTAGGCTGCTGAGTGATTAAACATTTCCTTATTTTTATTTTTGAAGCTGGGTCTTTTTAGAAGTGTACATATGTTTTTAGCATCCTCAGTGCCAGGTGTTACATCCTGGATGTAGGTGCCACAGAAGAGTGAAAATACTGCAGAATCCTGTGTGGGAATGCACAGCCTATCCACCACAGACTACTTGGAAGGAGGTCAAAACAAAGAACAAAATTAAACACGAATACTTAGTGCCAGAACAGTAAAGCTCCAAATAACATGTCAGGTAGAAGGTTAAAAATTACTGGGATGCTGCAGCAACTTATGTCAGAAGGTTGCCTGAAGTAATTCTGAATCAAATGTATGTTTTAAATCTTCTTTTAAAGATTTTGCTTTAAGATTTTGAAGATGCTGAATTCTTTTAAGTCAACCCAAATGGTTTTAATGTTGACATCTGAAACCATCTGAAATACAGTGGTAATATAATCTGCTCTTTTTGTTTTTTCTCCATTACAGAAAGCTGCACTTTTAACCTGTTTTAATTTTTGTTAGTTTATCTCTATTTTGTCATAGGAGTTGGAGGGGGAAGAGGAGGGAGAAGAGGAGGAAGATGCAGAGAGCGATCCTAAGGTAAGGATTTTTGTGTCTTTAGTCACAACACAGAGCAGTGTAAGTTTATAGCAGTTTGTGGAAAGATGAGTAAATTAAACCAGAACCCACCCAGCTTCTGGCTGCACTGTTTTCATCATCTTCAGTACACATATTGCTCTTGAAAGAAAAAATTAATATTTATAAATAAAGGTGTTGTAGTTTTTAATCTCCTAACCTGCACCAAGAAAAAGCTAATTTCCAAACTGTGTGCCTTTACTACTTACTGGTATGTCTGTGTAACAATGATACAGTTTTTCCTTTAGGAAGGTCATACTCAAATATTCTATGGCTGGACTTCAACTTAGAATGAATCTGATGAATCTTGGTGCTTGCTTGGTGTTTCGTTTTGTTTGGTGGTGGTTTTCCTTAAATTGTTCTTTTGGTTGTTCTGATGGCTGCAGGTTACATTCTGCATGTCCATACTCAGCTAGAGGTGGGGAAAGAAAAGGTACTCCTCATCTTTTGAAGTTCAAACTTTGAGACTTGGTTTAAAATTCAGCCTTAAGGCTTGGTGCTCCTTCTGATAGATATTTTACAGTCTCTCTGTCACTGAAGTTGATGCTCATACATTTAGTGATGACAGACTTGCTTTCATTTAGTTCTTAAAGCATCTACTTTAATTTTTTTATAAAAGCACAGATGAAAAAGTGAAAGGCATACAAAACTACTTGATCTTTGGATAAAAGTCTTAACAGCAACTAAATGTGTTGCTCTTCTGTCAGTTTTAATATGCATCATCACATCACTAGTAAATGGGTTTTGTCAGTCAAGAATTGAGCTTCTTTAATGCAAAATACTGTACTGTCTTGGGGAAAGATTGACCAAGCAAATTAGTGGCCTCTGCTCTACATGATCAAAATGCAGTGTTGTGCCTGTAATGGGAAAAAACTGGGCAACAGGGAAACAAAAATGTTATTTCTGAGTCAAAAGTATGTTTGTGCTAAGTATCAAATGTCCTTTCAAGGGATTTGCTATTCTGCAGAGAAAAAAAAAAAAAGGCAAGCCTAAGGTATCTTGGAAGGTTATGGTTGTTGGCTCCTGTATTGTTTTGTACATTTCACTTTTCATTCATGCTGACAGTTCCTTTCAATTTTTTCCCATTTAGGTGTAATTTAAGTCTGTTTATCATTCATACATTTCTAGGTAAGGTGGAATTCCATTCATACCTAACTTCCAAGAGTCCCATTTGTAACCATGCAATGTGGTTTGTTTTCTAGGGTTTTCTGTTTTGTTTAGTTTTAGTTTGGTGGGTTTTTTGCTTTTATTCTGTGGGGAAATTCTGTGAAGTGACTTCAGAGCTTAGGTCTTACTAGTGAAAAATGGAAATGTGTAGAGGATGAATGTCTTACAGTCATGTAATTAGATTGTTTTGGAGTGACCTCTTTGTCTTTCTGGCACAGCATTTGCTTTGCCTTTGTGGCAGTCAAACGACGTATACATGATAAAAGATACTGAGACTTGTCAGAGTTCATTTTTCCCTTGTTTCTGATTTGATGTTGCATCTTTTTTTTACTGTTTCTAGTGCAAATTGTTTCTTAAATGCATCCTTTGCTTTTCTTGAACTCTTCTAAATCATCAGCTTAGTGTGTCTTTTCCACATTCTTATTTATGCTGCCTGACAAAGACCCTCAGTCACTTGTAGAGGCCTTTTCTTGAGCTCTCATGATTTTGAACAGATACTGTTCTGCTCATTTGCCTGTTTAGAAGGAAAAAAGTTTCCTTCTTTTGTGCACTCATCTTTCACTTTGTCATGCCTCATCGAGAACAATGCCTGCATTAGGCTCCATACTTTTCCCCCTCCTTGTATTTTAGGCTTCTATCTGTATTTTCTTTTCCCCTCGTTGGTTACTTAGGAGAAGCTGTAATCCTTCCAACTCTTTCTCCTTCTCTGCATAGATAATGTCCTCCTTTGTCTTTATTAAACTCAAACTTGAGCTGTCTTTTTTGGTTTTATTTGATTTCTGATCTGAAGCGCTTTGAGAAGCTAGCCACTCTGCCTCAGCATACTTGGCACTGTTTATTCTTCTGACATAGAACATCTGTTTGTCACAACACCTTGTTTGTCACAACACCTTGTGTCATCCTCCTGCACTCTTACATCACTATCTTCTTTTCTTGCAATGAAAAACTGAAGCCAATGGCAAACAGTTTTTTTAAGCTATTTTGGAGTTCTGATGGTTGTCTTTTTAAGACTCAGATCCTTAATCCAGTTTCTTACTCCTTCCTCTGTTCATCCCATTTTCTCAGCCTGTTTCTCCCTGTCCCTTTTTGCCTTTCAGTTACACTCTGTTTTTCTTAGTTTTAGGGTAGTTCACCTTTTCACATGCACAGAAAAGTGTTGGTGTATTTTCCTTTCAAGTCCAGTTTCTTCTCTAGTTGTTTTCACATTACTTACTCCTTTACTATTTGCTGCATATATGTCAACACTTCCTACTCTGCTTTTCCTGCCTTCCTTTAGTTCCTGTCAGATTTAAGTATATTGAGTTGTTCAGTAAGATCTAGATCATTATAATTTCTTACACAAATTGCTTATGCTGTACACAAGTTGTGGCTTTGGAATACTGAGCAGCCAGATGATTGCAAGTAGCTTCAGAAGATTCTACAAAAATGGATATTGTAGCTTGCTTGTTCTAGTATATTTTCCTATGTTCGTTTAGCTGCTTTTGTTGTGTTACTGATGCTGTGCTTAGAGAAGTAGCTGACAAGGTGATCCAGAGTACTATTTTGAACTATAAACTGAACAGCTGCTGTGGGAAGATACTGCACATGCTTGGAGTGGCTTAGTCTGTCTTTTAAGTAATGGTGGCAGAAAGGCTTGTTAGCAGTAAATTTTTTAGAGGCCTTGAAGCATTCTGTCCAGTTGTGGAGGAGGCAGGCCAGGCCACTTGCTTACTTAGCTGCAGTTAGCTCAGTTTACTTCCAACATATATATTTGATGTCCTTGCTTTTTATCACTCAATAATATAGATTAGAAAATGAACAGTGATAAAGTTCAGCTTTATCCTAGCTTTACCCTAACTGGATTGTTCCATAGCAAGACATTTGAAATATTGAAAAGCTTTCATCCTCTTCTGCTGGAAAGGACATCAGCTTTAGTGCCTCCTGCCTGCATTGATCCCACTGTTGGCAGCAAAGTCTGATTTTGGTTTGGGTGATGGGCTGCCTGAGCCTGCACAGCTGCTTTAGCAGATGGGAAGATTCCAAGAAGTGATCTGTAGAAGCAAGGGGCTGAAGACTCAGTTGCTTTTTGAATCACTTAGGAATGTATCCTGCCTGATTCCTTTGAAGATAAATAAAAACACAATGTCTCTTTCAGCAGTAACTGTGGAAACGATCTGTCTTTAAAGGATTAAACTGCTAGGCATACCTTGGACTTAAGTCCCCATCCTCTAGGACACCAGGTTCAGTGGATGGGTAGAGGCTATGTGTATGCAAGTCATGAAAGCATTCTTACTTCAGTCTTGCTTTCATTTGCATTTTAGCCTTTTGATTGTGTAAATGTTGGGTGAAATCCTCTCTTTAAATTTTCTGCATGTTCTCTGTGTCCATGAGTGGCTGATGTAATTGCTGATGCCTGAGGCAGTGGTCTGTACATAAGCTACAGAACTGAAGCTTCCAGCATTGTTTTTCTGGGTAATCAAGTGCTGGAAGAAAAATGTTCGTGTCCATGTTCATTGTCCAAGAGTAAATGATGCAGTAAATGAGAGGCAGAGGCAAAAAAGCTTTATGTTGATGGTTGTTAGGAAAAGAAATAAACCAAGTGGGAGCCAGTATTTAAACAATATTTAGTTTGTGTGTCTCCATAGGAAGCACATTCCAGCTAAGATCAAAGACCTGGGGTAGTTAAAACTTCTTAGATAGAGTAAATATTACAAAGTAATTTAAAGATGTAAAAATAATAAAATCCTCCCATTTTTCTAAGGAATTTTAAGTCATTGCTTATTACTATCATAGAGAATCTCTTTATGAGGAGAATTCTTGCTTGTCTCTGCAGCACTGAAGTGAACTTCACTACATGTCTTCGCTGCTGAATTTAGTCTAAAATAAGAGGCAGTTCCTTGTTGACTCTACCAGTTGAAGTTTCTCTGGCAGATAAAATCTCTGTTGCCTGGCCAATGCACTTCACCACCTTTGTAATATCTTGTGAATTTAATTTGGGGAAATGTAGCATGAATAGAATTATCACTAGAATGGGGAGATAAGTAGCACAGGGACTGGTAGTGGTTAGTTGGCCAGATGGCACCAACAGCCTTGGCTATCATAGGAGGAGCAGGCTTAAGCTTACCAGCCTTACCTGAGGAAGTGTGGATGTAGTATCAATTGCAGTTACAGCCTGGGGACTCTTCCCTGATCTAACAGGAGCTATCAGAGCCCAAAGATAAGTTTCAGCATGCCCCATGCCTGATGGGGCATCTCTAACTGGAAAAAAACTTTGGTCATCTGTATATGCCACTGTCACCTTGGGATTAGATCATGACATGTTGTGTATGGGGCTGATGAATAGTTGAAGGCAGTGTGGTACTCACAAGCTGCTTCATTCACCAATTGCAGTGCTCTGCTAATGCCACAGTGGGAGAAAATGAATTATATTGGAATCTGGATCTGAGATGCTACCTTGTTATTCGTAGCCTGCTTAAACATTTCATATATGTGGCCGAGATAGATAAGCCCTGAACTGTAAGCTAAAAATAACAGACACTAGCTGCATTTCTCTCAAAATCCTCCAGCAACTGACTCATATCCGAGAACCCCTTGAACTGTTTATTTCTCAGTTTTTATCTGAAAGCAGTAATCCATACTGAGAGGTCCTTAAAAGGAACTTTGTCATCTATGTGACTCACGTTTTACAGGCTAAAGGTTTATATGCAGTGATACAATTTAAATGTTTACAGAAATAAAGAGGAGATAGCAAAGTTTATTAGAAAATACAACAAGGGTTTTGGTTGATCATTAAAATTCAGAATGGTTGCAGTGGTCAGCCTCAGTGTGTCTGAAATAAAGCAGATGAATAGGAAGGAAGGAGTGAAATGGGAAACATTAAGTACTTTCTAAATAATCTTTCTTCCTTGGTGATGGCTTTTATCCGGAGTGCTTGGGAGAGGGGAAGTGATGCTGTGCACAGCCCTGGGCTATGTTCAAATACAAAAGTCACAAGTGAAATAGATGCTTTTGGAGGGCTTTGATAAAAGCATTACCCTTTTTTGCCTGCCTTTACATGAGAGGGAATATCATGTAACGTATCACCAGTGGCAATCAGATTTTCTTTTGACAGACAGTGCTAATTCTGTGTCCTGTGTAAACATTCCTCTTTTCAAGAGGGAATTTGTGCTGTATTTAGTCCCAGAACAGTGAAAATGAGTTCACATCAGTGTTATTTGGAACATCAAGCAGATGAGAGTACAAAGCTGAAGTTAACCAGATGTGCTGAGGGAGGAAAACCACAAGGAAGAAACGTGAACAGTCTTTGGTATATTTGTGCAGAGGAGACAGCTTTTGGCTTGAGTCCAGGCTCCCTGTGGGAATGACAGTGACCACTATAACCCTAAAGCGGTTTAGGCGAGGAAGAGAAAAATAGCCTGGGTTTAGTGCAGATTATCAAGGGCAGAACTCAGGGTAAGGAGTCTTAGTTCCTCCAGGGCTTCCTTACTGCAAAACACTTAATTTGTTGTAGCTCTTGGTTACTGGACTTAGAATGAACTCATGCATGTTTGCTGCATTCACAACACACAAATAGTCTTCAGAATAGTCACTAAATGTTTTACTTTATGGTCAGTGACATGTGAAGTGTCCTGTTTTATACCTGCATCTATCTTTACTAGAATTCAGCAGGTTTCTGTACCTGTGAGAGGCAGACAGGTAATAAATACACTAACAAAAATTCTCCTGCTTTCTAAGAATCCTATGTTACAAGGAAAAAGCAGGAAGTACAGTGTAAAACCTGAAGTTGTTAGCTGTTCGAGTACTTGTTCTCCTTCACAAATATACTTCCTTTTGCCAAAGGGGAAGTTGTTTCACTACCTAATGAAGGTGTTTCTACTTTTACATATTTGTATTAACATGTGGACTCCTTGCCCAGTGTTAAGCTGTTGAATAGTTACCTGCTGGTGATGCAGAACCTAGAAGAAATCAACACATTAATTACATTTTTATCACCTCAGCAAGGCTTTTAAGGAAAAGCTCAAACGTGCTGCAGAATAAGTAGCCTGCCTTCCTTGCCTGCCTTCCTCCTCAGGGCTGCTGAGGGGGTGGCAACTTATTGTTAAACTGTTTGATAGGAACTGAAAGTCAGATTGAGCCTCTACTTGGGAGGAGTAGAAGGTGGTTTGCATTGTTTAAACCTTGACCATGCTGGATGGCATATAGAGAATGTAAATGCAGAGTAAAAATGGTGTTGTGGGGTACCAGGCAGCTAGAGGCAGGGGGAAACCCAATAAATATGGTGACTGCTGTAGATGTTCAACATCTAGCTTGAGTTTCCTTGTCTTTTGGTGATACCTCCATCTGATTCAAAGCTGCATAGCCAGTTTCATTTCTTTGTTGAAGTATTGTATTGTATGGCATTTTGATTTTTTTTTTTAACAATTTTTCTGTGGTTGTTGTTTTTTTCCCCTTCATACAGAAAGATTCCAGCCAACCTGCTGAATGCAAACAACAGTAATAAGGAAATACCACTTGGAAGTGATATTTGAACAACCTGTTACAAATATTTGGATACCTGGCCTGCAGTTCAGGATATTCCATCGCTGCAGCACAATCTTATTAACAATGCTTAACGTTTAATTTGTTTTAAAATGCATGATTTTCACTAACTCTTCTTTATTGCTTAACATGTACAGTGGCAACTTCAATGCATTTGGGAAATAAGAGATTTAAATAAAGCACACTCTACAGCCGTTGGTACACTGTAGCTAAGTATGTCACTAGGCCTTTAGAGCCTTCTGCCCTATGCATAGGGGAATAGTCCAGACTACCAAGTGAGATTATCCATTTTCTTGTTGAAAATTGTGGAATAGCAATGTGCTGAGAAGCTAAAGTAAACGGATTACATGTATGGTAGCTGAAACAGATAGAGCAATATGACTTCTTTTTTCTTTTTGCTAGTTCCCTCTCCCTTTTTTGTAATGTTTCTTGCAACCTACAGATTGAACTAGTGCTTGAGCAGCTTTAAATGTCATATTTATTATCTCAGTTAAAACCGATCGAATCGAAGTAATTTTACTTCATTGCAGGGGGTGTCATATTTGAGACTTAGTTGTTCATCTTACTATTTATTTATTCATGTTTGTAAGTACTTTGACAGAATTAGTGCTTTTTAATAGGTTTTAATATACTTGAAAAATCCTTCTTCCTCTTTTGCATACGATATGGGTACTCGTAACAACAACTCCTTTGACTCAGTCTCAATGTAGTAGTCTAGACAGAAGAAACAAACTTGCATCAAAATGACAACTCTTCTGGATGAAGATCAAAATGCAAAGGCCAAACTGTTGCTGTTGGTGGAAGTGGGTTGCAGCCAAAGAACCAGGAAATTTCCAGTAGTCTTACCGCTTAGTGTCCAGCATGGAAGGACCTTTCACTCTGAACACGGAAGTTTATGGAAATTCAGTTCAATAAATCTGAAGTTTTTGCTGTCTTGCAACACTGAAATTATTCCATTCCACAATTTGTTTTATTTAAAGCTCTGAAGTCTTCGAAACTATCTTCTGTTGTTGTGTGGCACTTCAGGTACACGTTTCTAGTTTCAGCATCCATTGCCAACCTCTGGCAGCAGTTGAATAGCAGCTGTATCAACACTGTGACCAGGCATGTAGAGTGCTCCAGCCTTACCTTACACATTTGTAACTTAATACGGTGTTTTCAATTTGTACAGAATAGATAGAATATTCTATTAAAGTTGTGAAACATGATCCTTGGTGCCTGTCTGCTCCCTAACTGTTCCCAGGTTAACTCAGCAGCCCTTTGACTTCTGCTGGTGGAGGGCAAAATGTTTCATAAGGGCTGTGCCAGCATTTTGGCCTCCTGCCGCTCTTGTCTGAGCATCCTGCTACTAGTTCCTTTGTGGTTAAAAACCAAAGAACAGGAGCTCTTGTAAATATTACATTACAGAGTTCTTTGATGTGAATCAGAACAAACTTGCTCAATTTGCAAGTAAACAGTCTGGAATGTTTTGTTAGGATTTGGGGTTTTGGGGAGGCAGTGTCATCATTTAAGATTCTGTGTGATCTGTGGAGGTTGGTTGTAGGCTATGTGAGGTGCTAGGGATATAGACAGGTTTATGACCTGTGAAGATCAATACTGTGGAGTCAGAAAATGGATATTGATGCTCAGGTGGTGCATTGCAGTGCCAAGGCAGGAAGAGGGCTAGGTTCTGGGCTTCAAAACTTTATTTTGTAACCCATTGCTAGACTAGAGTGTACTGCTGCAGGCTTGGAGAACAGCCTACAGCTATGTCTGGCAAGGGGAGGAGTGCTGCCATAGAACTTGCACTGACAGCACCAGGGATGCCAGGCACATCATCAAACAAGTATTTGACCAGTTTTTTTTCCCTTATAGCAAAAGAAATGCAATGATGTTTCCCCATCCCAAAAAAAGACTTTCCACTACATGGTTAAACAGGAGTGCTGCTACCTGCAGATAAACATCTGCAAATAAGTGCATTGCAGTAATTTGTGTGCATGAATCCTGAAAGGCTAAGTCTAATTTTGAGAAAACGGGAAATTCCAGAACACGCAGAGCAAATGTGCCAGCAACCAGAGAGCACAATGAGATGGGTGGGTAGGGAAGCTGCCTGGTGAGGTGTTCGTCCTAGGGAAAGTGCTGGGAAAGCTGAGCTGGGATTCCTTGAAGCAGAGGTAACAGCAGTCACACAGCCCCATAAGAAATGTGCAGTGTGCACATGCAACCCAGACAACCAACCGAGTCCTAGGCTGCATCAAGAGCAGCGTGGCCAGCAGGGCAAGGGAGGGGATTCTGCCACTTTACTCTGCTCTTGTCAGACCCCACCTGGTGTACTGTGTGCAGTTCTGGAGCCCTCAGCACAGGAAGGACATGGAAGTGTTGGAGCGGGTCCAGAGGAGGCCACGAAGATGCTCAGGGCTGCAGCAGCTCTCCTATGAGGACAGGCTGAGAGAGTTGGGGCTCTTCAGCCTGGAGAAGAGAAGGCTTCGAGGGGACCTGATAGTAGCCTTCCAGTATCTGAAGGGGGCCTACAGGAAGGCTGGGGCAGGATTATTTACAAGGTCCTGCAACGACGGGACAAGGGGCAATGGGCTTAAACTGGCAGAGGGGAGATTTAGACTGGATGTTAGGAGGAAGTTCTTTCCAGTGAGGGTGGTGAGACACTGGCACAGGTTGCCCAGGGAGGTTGTGGCTCCTCCCTCCCTGGAGGTGTTCAAGACCAGGTTGGATGAGGCCTTGAGTAACCTGTGCTAGTGGGAGGTGTCCCTGCCTATGGCAGGGGGTTGGAACTAGATGATCCTTGAGGTCCCTTCCAACCTTACCATTCTATGATTCTATGAAATGGATCTTGTCAAATCCCAGCCTCCTCTGGTCATCACAGATCCAGCTGATCAGGGCAAGGCTCTTGGTAGTCTTTTTTGGTTGTTACTTGCAGGCTTTGTGAGAAGTAACTGCTTTTCCTGAAGACAGGTACTTGAACAACTCTTCTTTTAAGAACTGATGTGGTTGTCAGGTCCCTTCCAATCTCTAACATCCTGTGATCACAGCTGGACAGATCCAGGCTGGGTGGTAAATAGAGGGAGCGTGGGTGTGCAAAAAAAGACGGGGATGGTTAACTGTTGGAAAAGAAGCTTTAAAGGAAATCAATATTTGTGCTTTCTCTGCCTTAAGACAAATGAGCCGGGGGCCCTTTGCAAAACTATAGTGGGAGGTTTGAAAAACGGTGAGATGATCCAAAAAAAAAGGTGAGTTTGCATACATACATGCCTGATTCCCATCACAGCAACCTGATAAAAGAAGCTGTGAAGCTCAGTCTGCCGGAACAGCTTTTTCTGACGTCGTCTTTGTGTCGGTAGCCTCTCATTTTTTGGGGGGGGAGGGAGGGGGGGGAAGTGCTCCAAGTTAGATGTATTTGGCATGTCACCTGCTCGGGCTGCAGTGTGATTAATGGCCTCTCAGCACCTCAGTTGTCTAGGAAGGAAGCCTTGGAGGTACTATTCACTGCCCTTTCTGTTACAGAAAGCAATGGCAAATCCTCTGCTTCCAGCTGAAAACTGGGGACAGGGTGTGGTTTCTTAGTCTTTTGCATGATGTTAGGGTACCTTCCTGGGAGTTTGGGATTTAGGATAACAAGAGTTTTGGGTCCAGCTCCAGTAGGTTCAGTTACCTGGAGTTTGCTGCCTGGTTAGGATTTGTGGTAGCTGGAAAAATGAAAATGGTTTCTGTGTGTTTCCACTCTTCTCATTAAACAGGCTTTTCCTGTTTGAAAATAAAAGAGACTTGTAATAAATTCGTCCGCAGTTAAATGCTGCCTTGACGGCAGTTCCTCAAGCCAATGAGGTCTCTCTGAGGAAGCCAGCTCAGCACAGCGTGGTCCGGAGGAGGCCCACCGTGGAGAGCAGCGCCTGCGAACAGCAGCAGGAAATGGCTTGCTTCTTGCCGGCTCGGCGATTCAGGAGGCGAGTTTAAGCCATGAGCCATGCTCTGGCTGCCTGACGTTGCACTGAGGCAGCACATCACCTTATGAACTTGGGCTTGGAATTTGCATCTGCCTCTGAAGCATCCCAGCTTGAGTCCTTTTGGACAACGGGAGGAGCATCCTTTCTGGCTGAGAGTGGATTATGCAGCAGGATGGAAGACTTGCTTCTCCTGCTGCTGGAGCTTATACTGTGTGCTCCAAAGCCTTATAACTAAGCTTCACCTGGTCCCATGGTGCTTCATATCCAATTGCATGGCTTTTGGAAAAACATGAAGTTTGCTTGGGATTCCTGCAAGTCACCTCTTGCTAGCCTGTTGTAAATGGCGATGTACAAAAGGCCCCAAAACTCGTGCTTCATCCTCTGCCTCTTCCCGTGGATAAATGTTATCAGTGCCCCCAGACTTTATTTGGAAAATTTTTGTGTCAATAGATCATCTGTTCAGAGCTGAAGTCTTTGCATTTTTTTGCCTTTGTTGCCTATGTTTTTCACTCTAATTGGTGTGCAAACAGCTCTGTCACTGTAGCTGTGGCTTGTTTGTGGAAGAGCCTTCATCCTTCCTTTCCCAGACAGTTTATAGTCATCACAATAATAGAAGGCAGAGCTATTTTTTCCCCCTTATGCTCATATTCCTGCCCTAAATACCTCCAGCTTCTCATGGGCCAGGAAACCTAAACAATGAATGCTGTAAGTCGCTCTGGCTTGACAAACATCCAGAGGGGAAAAAAAAAAGCAAAAAAATTACACATCCAAGCCTGTGCTGCTAATGAAGCATCATGTGAACCAAGACTGAGCTGTTCATCAAGTGCCAGCTCTCCTCTCTCTTGTTCACCTCGCCATTACACAAGCCAAGCGCTGGCTCCACCCAGCCCCGTGCTCGCCTCTTGCACAAACTGCCCTCCCCTCTACTTTTACCGTGGGAACGTGGGCACCCGTGCGTGGGGATGCCAAACCAGGTTAGCAGAACCAGTGAGCGTGTGCTACAGCTACCAGCCCAGCCTCCTGCCAGCTTCTGCCTGCTAACAGTCCTGCTCTGCACAAAAAAATCCTCCTGGCAATCCTTCCTTTCCCAAAGGAGCCATCAGCACCGTGGTGGGTACTTGCTGACTCGCTCTGCTTTGCTGCTTGGCTCCCCAGCATCTGCCAGTTAAACCTCATCTATGCCAGCCCCATCCACAGTTACATGGGTACATAGCACTAGGGTAAGAGACAGTGGTTTGAAATAAGAGAGGGGCAGATTTAGACTGGACATTAGGAAGAAACTCTTTACTCTGAGGATGGTGGAACTCTGCAACAGGTTACTCAGCAAGGTATTGGAGGATCCATCCCTGGTCAGGCTTGATGGGGTTTTGAACAACCTGATCCTAGCTGGGAATGTCCCTGCTGACTGCAGCAGGGTTTGGACTAGATGACTTTTAGAGGTCCCATCCAACCCAACCCATTCTAGGATTCCAACCTGAGGAAAGGGCTGAAGGGAAGGGAAATGGTAGGGAGAAGAATTCACTCATCAAACGTGACTCAAAAGGGAAGAACCTATCAAGTAATTTCCTCTGCTTGGGGCAGAAGACAAACAGCATAGGGTGATGCTGGGAGAGAAGGTCTATCACCAGTACGTATGTTCTGTGTGAGCTGTTAAATTGATCTCATCTCAAAGCAAATTTGCTCTGGTGGTGGTTGAGTCCAAATTCAACCAACTTTTAGGGGTAAAGGAAGATCTTCTGGTGGTGTGGCTGTAATACTTACTTGACCAGCAGTGGTAAACTCACATTGAAAAGGAGATTAGAGGGGGTTTACCCCCCCACCCCCCTCCTTTTTTGTTGTTGTTGTTGTTATTTCACCCAATTATCTTGCCTGCCTTCTTCCTTTTACTTGCTTCTGACTTAAGGCACATTTCAAACCCTGATTTGCCTGGACAGAAAGAGCACAAGGGGAGGAAATTGGAGTACAAAACTACATTGGAGGCACCACCAAAGCAACCTCCTGCAGTTGGTGATGGGATATAACTTGTTAAGGGAGTTAAAAGCACTTGCTGTAAAGGTCATGCAGAACTCCTGCACACAAGTGAATAGTTCAAGGTGTTTTGATGCAGAGAAAAACCAATTAAGATATAACTGCTGCTGACGTTCCCCTAAGCCATTTCATCTCTGACTGCTTCAAAAAAAAAAAAAAAAAAAAAAAAAAAAAAGCAGGGAAAAACAAATTATGTCCTTTCAATCTGAGATTTATATAGGATGAATTGTTGCTTAGCCTGTGAAAAGATCAAAAAGGAGATCTTTGAAGAGATCACCTACAAAGAACGCCGGACTGTTGTTATAGAAACAAAAGAAAAAGGTTAATAATCTTGGTTCAGGTCAAAACGTAGGCGAGCACAGGGTGTGCTGTGTGCAGCAAGGGCTGCTGCTAGGGCAGCAAGAGGGTGAAGCACTGAGCTGGAATCTGGAACTGCAGCACTGCCCCTGTATGTAGATTGGTGCTGGGAGACTTGGTAATGCTTCTTGGGCTGGAAACTCCCGTGGCCATGGATACGGCTTGGTTTGTGTAAGGTTTGTGTCTAGCATTGAGTGATAGAACAAAAGGAAATGGCCTCAAATTGCAGGGGGTGGGGGGTAGGTCAGATATCAGGGGAAAGTTTACTGAAAGGGTAGTCAGGCATTGGAACAGGCTACCAAGCGAGGTGGTGGAGTCGCCATTCTTGGAGGTATTAGATGTGTGAACACAGCACTTTGGGATGTAATTTAATGGCCATGGTGGTGTTAGATCAGTGGTGGGACTCCATGGTATTTTCCAGTCGAAACAGTTCTATGATTCCATGATTACCTGGCCAAAGAGAAGAGGGGATGAAACCCTTCCTCCTGCCACACTCAGTTTCATTTTCTGTCTTCTGGGGGCCTGTGGTTTTCAATCTGTTTCCTTCAGTGAGGCTGAAGAGGTGGCAAATACCTTGTTTCACTTGGGAGTGAACCCCCTGTGAACTGTTATGGCTAGGGACCACAAATGAGAAGCACTCTGGACATGCATCCCTGCCTCACAGAGTGAGGTCAGTGTGGCTCCCAAAGCCAAGCAGAGGTGAGGACTGCCTACGTGGGTACAACTGGCCCAGGCAAAGAGCCAGCACCAGCTTTGAAGCATCCCTAAGAGATGGAGACTAAAAAGGCAGAGTAAGCAGTAGTAAGTCCGGCTCCTGTCGAGCAAGCCCCTGGAGGCATCCTTGGACAGGCATGGGAAGCATCACAGAATGACAGAGTTAATCAGGTTGGAAAAGACCTTTGAGTCCAACCTCTCACTTAACACCATCTAATCAACTAAGCCATGGCACCAAGTGCCACATCCAGTCTCTTTTTAAACACTTGCAGGGATGGTGACTCTATCACCTCCCCAGGCAGCCCATTCCAATGTCAATCACTCTTGCTGGGAAGAACTTCTTCCTAACATCCTGCCTAAACCTGGCCTGGTGCAGCTTGAGGCTGTGCCCTCTTGTTCTGTCACTGCTTACCTGGGAGAAGAGACCAACCCCACCTGGCCACAACCTCCCTTTGGGTAGTTGTAGGCAATGAAAAGACTCCAGGCTACACAACCCCAGCCTCTCTCCACAGGGCTGTGCTCCAGCCCTCACCAGCCTTGGTGCCCTTCTCTGGACATGTTCCAGCACCTCAACATATTTCTTCAATTGAAGGGCCCAGAACTGGACACAGCACTCAAGGTGTGGCCTAACCAGTGCTGAGTACAGGGGCAGAAGGACTTCCTTGGTCCTGCTGGCCACACTGTTCCTGATACAGGCCAGGATGCTGTCGGCCTTCTTGTCTGCCTATCCCTCAATCTTGCTCTCCATCTCTCATCCCTCCTCCACATTTGGCCCAGCACAGGAGGAGAATGAGGAAGCAGAGGCAGCTTGGCCTCGCTTTCCCACCACAGTGCAGAGCTGCCTCTCTCAGCACCCGGCCCAACCAGTACGCGGAGTTTGCTGGGCGTGAGGGAGCTGCCAGCGCCGTTTCACCCAGGGAGCGATTTCAAAGGCAGGCCTGATGAAGACGTCGGGCGAAGGCCAAGCAGCAGCCGGGGTAATTGCGGTGTGCGCTTTCTCATCTCCGTGGCGCGTTGCAAAATGTGCTGCCTCCTCCCTCCTCTGCCGGGCTTTAATTGGTTTTAATGAAGAGGCAATTACATGATTTCAATTTTTAATTAAAGGGGGTGGCGGTGCAGGGGAGGAGAGCATCAGCCCCCTTCCAGTGTGCTGGTGGCACCACGGGTGATCCCTGGGTATGGTGCACTGCAGGGTCTAGAGGCTCCCCTCTTGTCCCCCTGGGCTGGCAGGGTGGCCGTGTGGGTGTCTGAGGTGACTGGTGGGAGCTGATAGACACTGGGTGCCTCCTGGCCTTGCTGATGGCACTTTCAGAGCCTGCCCCAGCACCTCAAGGCAAGCTGCAGTTGGCATTTTTGGTGTCAAGAGCCAGCAGATCAAAGGGGCAGTAAAGAGCCTGAAAAAAACCCAAACCTAGAAAGCCCTCCCCACACACAGCACCAGCCTGAAACACCTCCTGGATACAACACTGGGTGGTTATTGGTGAGGGAAGACCTGCCCTGGTGGTATGAGTGTCTGAAAGCAGAGTCATGATTAGGAGCTCAAAAATAATTCCTAGAAACATGACTCCACAGAACGGCAGAAGGGTTGGAAAGGACCCTTGAGAATCATCTGATTCGATGCTCCTGCAGCCAGTAAGGACATCCTTAACTAGAGCAGGTTGCTCAGAGCTCCAAACAACCTGTCCTGGAATGTTTCCAGGGATGTGGCATCTCCCAGCTCTCTGGGCAAACTGTGCCAGTGTCTCACCACCTTCAGCATAAAACATTCCTTCCAGGCTGAATCTCCCTCTTTTAGTTTAAATGGTCACCCCTCGTCCTGTCACAGCAGCCCCTGCTTTCTTATAGGCCCCTTTAAGTACTGAAAGGCCACAATAGGGTCTCCTTTAAATAAAATCTCTGTATTAATTTATATAAAAAGAAATATGAATGTTTTCTTTTCTTTTAATTCTGTTCTATTTATTGCCAAGCAGCAGGTGTGTGATAGAAACACCCTCTCCATGACACCACAGGGTGAGCACCAAGGCAGGACTCACCCACCCAACCCATGTAAGCACTTCTGTGGCCACCACCTTCTCCATCTGTCCTAACGTGTGACTAGGGAGGGGGAAGTGGAGCACATGTTAGAAATCTGCCTTGGGGAGCAGTGATATCTGCAGAGCCTGAGCTGCCAGCTGAGTCTCACGATGCCTCTCTCTGTTTCATTGCTCTTGCTGGTAGTCAGGAGCCAGAGCTATGGCCTTGGCTGGGTCCTGTGCACTTGGATGTCCTTTCTCCTCGTGTTCCAGTAAAATGTAATCGCTTTATGACTTCCTCCTGTCAGAGATAAAAGAATTATTAAGAAGCCAGTGGCTTTGTGGCTGCACCACACCCTTGACATTTCCTCCACTTCAGTCAGTGCCTCTGAGCTTACCCTTGGCTTACAGGGGCAGGTGGCCCCAGGACCACCAAGTTGCTGGCTGGGCTATTGGTGGCCCAGCTGGGTGGTCAATGCATGGCCGTCCTGTAAAGCACTAGCCTTGGGCAGGCAGGTAGCAGGGCTGCCACTTGTCTGAGGCCACTCAAGGGACTGTGGCTCCAGGGAGGGGAAGGGATAAAAAGAAAAGGGAAAAAGAAGGAAAAGGTGGCAAGGTCAAAGGTCTTCCTCTGCATGACTGATTCACCTGTTGGGCAAATATAGCTGGGGCTGGATGGCAGGCAGCTGTGTGGGTGAGCTGAGTCACCTGTGGCTGCCCCTGCCCTTCACCAGATGGAAGAACAAGGCTGGCTTTAACCAAAGTGAAACCTGCTTTGATAACCACCTGGATGGGAGCAACATGGAAGAGCTGGGGCAGCTCCATCAGCCAGCAGCCTCCTCCCTTTGAAGGCTGGGGCTATGATCCCACTCCAGGCTCCCTGCCAGACCCCCACAAACAGGAAGCTCCTCCTTGCCTTCCCTCTGCCTTGAACTCCCAGAAGCTTGACCAAAGCTCATCAGCCTCAACATCCACAGCAACCATCGATCACAACCTGGCTTTGCCAAGGGGACTTTTTTACAGCAACCCACAACCTGGTGATCTGAAGAAGTGCAGTCCTGCTCCCATGGGGATAACTGCATCCCCATCCCAGTTCCTGCCTTTATCCTGACATTAAGGTTTTGTTCCTTTCTTCTCACCTCATTGCTGTTGGGTTCTGGATGCAGCACTGCATGTAGGGGATGAAAATAGCACCACTGTTCTGCATTTCAGGCTGGGGAGCAGGATGCTGAGTGTCAGCAGTGCTGAGCTTCTCTCCTTTCCTTGGTGTGACTCCTCATCTTTATCCTCATCCTCTGCACCCATCTGTGCATGGGCATCACATATGGCTGTTGTGCTGGTGTAGTCAAAGGTAAGGAAGGAAGGCTGTAGGCTCCTGTCCTGTTACCCAGCGTGTACAATGCTGGTCTCTGGACATATACAATGTGTGTGCGTGCATGGAAACAGCCTTTGGAGAAAACATGGATGTGAGAAATCTGGGAGGAACTATAAAATCTCCCCTGGTTGCATATCATGGCATGCACTATGCTTGTCAGGGTGTTTCTCCTCCATGGCAACACAATGTCCCACACCTTCTGTGGGCCTGTGGTGCTCCTGAGCATCTCTCCCTTCCCTTCTCTGGAAAACACCCAAAGTCCCCAGCACCACACAACCAGCCAGCATTTCCTAGTGTCCTCATTCCTGAACCAGGGGCAGTGTGGGGACGATGAGCTGTCCCATGGCACTGGGACACTCAGAGATACGTTTCAGAGAGTGGGAAAGATGCAATAACTTCAACCACCTTGGTCATTTGGCTTTGGCATTAATGAGAGAGGTTTTTTTGTATTTAGTCAATAATCCTGCCTACACAATCCCATGCAGTTCTGAGCAGGATGAAGCGAGCTGGTCCCCGTCACTGCCGTTAGAACCTCACTTTACACCGTGGGAGGAGCAGCAGAAGCAGTGTGTGAGGCACCACAGGGTGAGCAATTAAATGGCCATGGCTAAAGGGGATTTCTCGATGCAGGTGTGGTTGTGCTTCTCCTGCCCCTGGACAACACTTAAAAGCTTTCCCATGGAGGAAGCAACCAGCCCTTGACACGTAAGTGAAGCAGGAGCAGCCATGAGTCACCAAAGATAAAGGTCAAGCTCCTCTTATCAGCCACGGGAGAGGCTGGGATGTGGGTTGGGTGCGCTGCAGAGAAATGTGCTCAGAGGGCAGCTGGAGCCAAAATCGCAGCACCAGGGAGACCTCCGCCCAGGGGGTGCTGGGGGTGACCACCTGCTTCTCTTCTTCTATTGCTTGTTTCCCAGCAGCATGCAATGATGATGATGGTTTTTGGTGGTGCTGTGAGCAGAGCGGCGCCGAGAGGGCAGCTAAACAAGCTGTGGGTGGTGAGGCACCCACACGGCTCCCCGCAGGGTGCTTGGCTGTTGTCATGCACTGCTGGAGTGGCCACAGATAAGTCCCATCCAGAAAGGAAGGGAATGGGTGATGCTGGCAATGGCCAAGCAAACAACGGGCACTGCCACATCCCTCCTCCTTGGCCAGGGGAGCAGAAAGGAGAAAAGAGATGGACTCACTGAAATCAAACATTTTCCCTCCTGCTTTCACAAAGTGCTTCAGGGTCTTGTAAGGAGAGCTAAGGATGGAGAGATGCCTGTGGAAGTCTGAAGAGGCTTTTAGAAAGGCCTCAGGAATGACACTGGGCTGGCAGTGTCTCAACTGGAAACCCCAGGCTCAGTTGCTGCTGGTTTGGACAAATGTGTAATTTGCTATTTCTGATCAATAGTTTCTCTTTTGCAAAGCTCAAACAGTCATGGACTTGCATCTATCTCCTGGAACTGCCCAGTATGTTGCCTATGGCTCCTCACAGCCCACCACAGTCTTTGCTACCACCCTGAATCCTGTTCTGGCCAAGGGTTCTGAACTATTCTGGTCAAGGGTTTCCAATTATGGGAAATGTGTCCGGCTCCGTGAGTTTGACTCCCGCTCCAGTAAGGCTGGAAGAATGACTTAGTCATCTTGGCTGCCTGCCAAGGAATTTAACTAATTTTGCCCCATTTGGAGGTTATTTCCTGACTCTCAAGGCCAGCTGGCCAGCAGGACTCAGTTCTGTATATGCTCAGTAGTCAACAATAGATTAAGGAAAAAAAAGAAATTTAAAACCTTTGATCCCTATGATGGCAGCCCCTCTGGTTACACCACCTTCAGGAAAGCCTGGATAAACCCATGCCAGGGTGGTGAATGCCAGTCAGTGCTACCTGTCTCTGCACACAGGAGGGATCCCTCTTCTGAAGGACACCAGTGGTTTGGGGTGAATGGCCAATCTCCTACGATACTTGCCTCAGTGAGTGCTCAGAGCTTAGCCCACACCTGGGGGGTGGGGGTGTTCTGTGATTTAAGCAATTACACAGCATTAGGGGTGTTTTCAGCAAAATGAAGAGAAGTTTTTTCCCCCTCCCAGAGCTGTGCCAGCCACACCAGTCTGTAGCCCCTCTGAGACAGCACATGAAGGGAAAAGTGAAAAGGTGTAGACATGGCCTAATGGCCGTGATGGTGTTAGGTTGGTGGTTGGACTTGATGATCTTTTCCAGTTGAAACAATTCTATGATTCTATGAGGATCCCAAAGAAATCCAGGGAAGTGGAACAAAGCCACCCCAGAGAAGCAGTAGGGTACCCTTGGCTGGGTGTTCTCTCTCTGTCCCTCTGATCCCCTGTGCATGCCATGGCTGCTTCCCACCCCTCACAAGCCTTTAACCTGGGCGCTGGCTGCTCTGGCTTCAGGGAAATTTATTTTTGGCTTGTCCCTGGGGAGCAGAGCCTGGCCAAGGTTACGTGCCAAGTGCCCTCATTTCCTCTCCTTAACTGCCTTCCTGCTTTATCACAAACTTTCTCTCTTCATCTTTTTTTTCCACTCGTAAAGGCTGCAGTCACTGCTGCCTCCAGCAGCACTGGCACAGGCTGACCCTGGGCCACTGGGCTACCAGGCTCATGCTCATCTCCAAAAATGGTTTTGTTTTGGTTTTTTTTGATCTCTACACAAAAACACACAGAGGTTTGTTCAAACTCATTCCTTCCTGCCACTGAACTGTGATTTCTTTATCAGAATGGGGAGGGGGGGTGGGGAATATCCTCATCTTTTTATGACTTACTTTAGATTTCCTTTCCCCAGCTCCTGCTCCTGGTCCATCCAAGCAGCATGAGCACCATCAGGAACAGGATAATGGCACCACTGATGTTCACTGCTTGCCCCAGCCTGAGTTCCAGAGGGACAACTGGGCTCAGCCCCAGGATCCAGTGCTGGGACATGCCCTGAGATACTTATTGCAAATATTTGCTGAGGTGGAGCCAGGTGTTTGAACATCAGACAGGCTGAGTAACCAGCAGGAAAAATGGAAGTTTGGCTTTCACTTCTTACCCCATCAGCAAAGCCCCAAGCAGGCTGCCATGATCCACCACCATATGACCCAAAAGGCAAAGAACAGGTATAAACTGGGTGGCACCTGGAGTTTATACACACCAAATGCTCAGGGCTCTTGAGCTATTTGATTTGGTGCTTGGAGTGTGGAAATTAATCAGCAACAGGTTAGGTCTGGGAACGTCAGTGAAAACTGAACGAATATACATTGCTGATTCTCCTCCTCGTTTTTGTCCTGTAGCTTTAGGATTCATTTTCTCTCTCTCTCTCTTGTTTTTTTGGATTTAATTGAAGCACCTGAAGCTGGTGCATGGAGTGTATTTGGGGGTTTTTAATCCACTGTACCAGGCTCCCATTTCCCTTCAGCCTTCCTGGGCACTGCCAGTGAAACAACTTCAGCTCCTGCTGGCTGCCCCAGTGAAGAGCTGCCCATAGGTGCGGGTTTAGTGAGGAGCAGCAGAGTAATGGTAGCAAGTAAATGCCATGGCAGGAGAAACATTGGCAAGGAGGAGAAATGTCTTGGGAGAGGACAGCCAGCATCAAAATCTGCTTCCCTTCACACCTGCCACAGGGCAGTTTCCCCATTTCAGAAAGAAAATTTGGTGGCCAAAGTGTGATGTGGAATATGGCATCAGTGCTACCACCTGTCCTGCCATGCATGCTGGCTGCTCAGGAGGGAAGGGATGCGCTTTCGCTTCCTAGATCCAAACCACACTGTGCCTCCAAATCCACAGCTGTGGCCCTAACCAGGAGATTTTGATTTGTGGTGACTCTCTAGCCTACCTGGAGATGGGAAACATCCCAAATCTGGGCAGTGTTATGACCTCGTCTTGCCTTGCAATTCTCTCAGAGATTGTTGACGTTGTGACTAGGTGGTCCTGAGATGCCTTTTGGTGTTTAATCTTCAAGTTTCCACAGTGTTAGCTAAAAAAGAGGTGGAAAGCAGCAAGCAGGACCAGGAACACATGCCAAGAAGGGAGCTCCATCATCCACCAGCTGGACATCCAGGTTAGGATGCTGGGATGTGAGCCCTGCTGATGTCAGGCAGCACATCCTGGTGGTACGCTCAGACATGACACAGGACAGCCTGCTTTTGTCCATCGGTCAGTGCTGGGAATGTCAGAGCCCACACATGGATCAAAAAGGGGGAAAAGTGGTATAAAAGCATTTTACTGATCTCCACAGATTTCAAAAGGGCAAGTTACCCCAAGTGGCGACCCATGTGGAGAATGTGTGCTGCCAGCAGGTAACTACAAGGCCTGGCCCTCTGTAATCACCAGTAAATGTTATTGCTGCAGCACAGCAGGGTCATGAGAGGCTGGCTGGTCTGGCAGCGTCATGCTGAGCGGCAGGAGCTGCAATCACCAGAGACTTCGTATGGAAAGAGCACATCAGCGTCAGTCAGGGCTTGAGTCTCAGACATTTATTATTGCTGCTGCCAAATAAAGAGATCCCAAATATTTATCCCAGCAGACTTGGTTTGGGAAATCGACTGCTTTGGTGGGGGGGTGGGGGGGGGGGGGGTGTCCTGTCATTGTGAACTGTATGTAGCCTAAACCATATCCTGAGCTCCTCAGACATGAAGAAATGTTTGATAGCATTCAAAGGGGTCAGTAAATAACCACATAGTTTGGGGTAGCACTTGGCAAGCCACTGCTCTTCCCATGCTCTGCAGAAGTCTTTATTGAAGGGGAAGTTCTGAGTCACTGTGGGTCCAGCCATGCGATGGAGCTTTCTTCTCCCTGCTGACAAAAGTCTAAAGATATTGATGGATCCCTCCCCTTGGGATGCTCAGCAAGCTGTTTTGTGAAGACATTTGGAAAACCAGGCAATATCCAGGTCTGCCAGAATTAAGACAGCAGTCTTGGACCAAACCCAAGCTGTTGGGTCAGAAGCCTCCCCACCTGTATGATAATGCATCCAGACACCTCTGTGCGGGGAGCCAAGCCATGCCCAGCTGCACACAGACTACACAGCAACTTTCCATCTACTGTAACGCTGTCATGTGGTCTTGAAATTAGGCTCCAAAGAGGCCCAAAGATAAGGGCATTAGGTGTAGGCCCACAGCAGGGAATTGCATGACCAACAGCTCAGAAGAGCAGATAAGACAAGCCTCTTTTCTCCTCTTATTTTTGGTAACCCAACTAAACACCCACACAGTGTTCATGAGCGGGAACATACTACACACAGGCTGATAGGGAGAGACAGAGCAAAACAGCCTTCCCCCTCCCACCTTGAATTTTTAATCCCAACATTGAACCTCAGTGCTTGAAGTCCTTCTAAGCAGGCTCGAGCTGGCACACACCCACCCTTACTTGGCTGTCTCCCCCCAGAGCACAACCGGGGACAGGCTTACTGGAAATGACATCTTTTCTTCCCCAGCCCCTCCGGTCTGCTTCATGACTGTGTGCAGCAGTTTACAACATGTAATGGTAACACACTGAGTCAGTCAGATGAGGCATTTTGAGCTGCTTAGGAAAAGAAGAGTCTTAGTCAGATAAATATTAGTAAATTGAGCAAGCAGGGCTACGTGATATTGCTGATTAATGCAGGGCTTACGTACAGTACCCAGAACACCCTCACAGATGGAGTGAGGATGCTTCTGCTGCTGCCCTTGTTTAAATGAACCCAAAAGCTCCAGCTTCGATGTGCTTCACTAAACAACCAACCTTGGTGGCCTTCACCTCACTGGCTCAGACCTTTCTGAGTGAACTATCCCTAAGAAAAGAGCTTCTTCACCTGAACTTGGCCATCTCAGGGTGAACTACCTGAGCTCCCTCTGTGCTCATGGAAAGAGCTGAACACAGAATCACAGAATGCCAAGGGCTGGAGGTGACCTCTAAAGATCATCTAGTCAAACACTCCTGCAGAGCAGGATCACCTATACCAGAGTGAACATCCCTGGAGTGTGACTGAACCCCCTCACAGGGTGTCTCTGCTGTATGCTGATGCCCCTGATGGGATCTACATCCCTCTAGAAGGTCCTGCCTGCAGAGGTTCCAGCACCCACTCCCGAACCAGCAAGGTTTATGGAGACCCAATGACATCAGTCTGTCCCATTTCTGAGGGAAAAGAAGAATAAGGAGCTATAACAAAAAACTTCCCAGGGATGTTCTGGAATAGTTTAGGTTTTTGGTTTGGGTTTTTGCCTTTTTTTTTTCCTTTCCTTTCCAGAATACACATTTGAAAGTGCAGGGAAATGTGAAAAAATGGAAAATAAATACAAAGAGCCTCACAACCTTTCTGCAGTAGCAATCCACACCCTTCACTTACAGCTATTTAGGAGTTTTTGAGCACAAGTTTCCTAGGAAACCTGGTGGTCACTATACCCAGCTCTGGCTGTACGTGCCTGTGGATACAGCTACGCCCTAATATAAACTTGGAGGGCTGCAATTTACAAAGCCAGACCATATGTTTCTCTGTTACTAATTGACTTCAGCTGGCAGGATGACAATGTCAACCCTGAAATCCAGCTTCATTTTTTTTTTCCCCTACAGATGTCATGTTTAAATCATTATAATAAAAGAAGTCATACAGCTTGCTGCTGTGAAATCAGGGGCCCTTCTCCAGGGACAGACCCTCAGAGAGGAGATGTACATCTCTGAGATTACAGTGCAACAATGGGGGGGAGTGAAAAGATGAGGGCAATGGAAACACTGATACCTTGGCATGGCTGATAGCTGCAGCATGAGCTCCTACATCCCTTGGGAGGGAGATGCCAGCTGCAGACCTCAGCATGCTAAATAAACTGCTAAATCCCACAGGAATGCCAGCAGTTCCTGCCGAAGGAAGGTACAGGGGAAGTAAATCACCAAATCCCACTTTTTTTGCATTTTCCCTCCATATGAGCCCTACCCATCCTCAGCCTTGATCTCAGCCCGTGGGCCCCTCCTGGCAGTGCCTGCGTGGCTGCTGTGCTGTGTTACCATGACTCACATAGCTACGGCAACCTGGTGTTGCCAGCAGCAGGGTACATGACACCTCCGGCTCCAAAAGGATGATCAAATCCCTTCTCTGGAACAGACACCCATTTACATTCACATGTGCCATGGCAGAGCCAGTGACCCAGCCTGCAAAAGTTGGCAGCAGCAGCCCATCCATCAAGGTTGAGTGTGGTCACCCCATCCCACACCCATCCAAACTTCCAATACGCAATGCACACACCCACATATACGACCATCCCCCCACAGCAAGCCGAGCCTCTTCCCTCCACCTGGGAGAGGGCAGAAGCCACACTTCCATGCCAGATTGCTACACAGGTTTTTAAAAATGCCCTTAGGACAACAGAAATCGCTTTGGGGTGAAGCAGAGTGTGGTACCAACATCCTGGTGAGCGAGACAGCCACATGGGATGAGGCTGCATGCATTACCTATCATTTCCCCATGGCTAACACTTCCCACTGCCTTATATTTTCCCCAATTCTAAGAAGAGAGACGAATCCCTAAGTCCTCAAGTTGCTGCAGATTTCCTGTATTTGAGGAAATGATGAAGGACTGGTGCCTGATGGCCATTTGTAACAGCAGCCAAGGTGTGTGGAACATGACACACTGCTGAGGCACAACCATGGTGACCTGGTGGGCTGAAAGGAAAAGGAAAATATCTCTTCTCTTGCTCTCCCTGGTAACACATCTAAACCATCTCAACTACACTAAAAGCAACAATAGGTTTCTGCCAGCCACCAGCCCCAGCTTGGTCAGAGACGCCTAAATGCAATCATCCATAGCTCCTTATTAACTAAAGCTGGGTTGTGGCCCTTAATTATCAAAGGCATCCACTACCTACATGTACTCAAATCACCCTGTGATGCTTGTCCCAAGCTTTGGTGCCAGGGTATGGTGCAGGGCTGCATCACATCTCTCATTCCTTCTCCCTGGGCACACTGGAGAAGAAATTAGCACTCAACTAATTAGCTCCTCACATGGGTTATTAACACTTATTATTTATAAAATAAGGCAACATACAGATATTTTTCTTCTTCCAAGCAGAGTTGGTGCTATATAAGAGTAGTGCCCAGTTACCACAGCACACACTGGGACTGGCACTATGCTACTCATTGGAGCAACCACCACACATTTCCCAGCTCAGATTGCTCTGAGCGCCTAGAAGCTCTGCTCTTCCCTGACATGTGTAGATGTGTTCCCACAGTGTATTGTCCATAATTCTATGGCTTTGCTGCTTGCTTCAGGCTCACTTAGGATCTCCTCTGATTTAAGTAAATAGGCTTTAAAACCTGTTTTATGGATTTATTATTTTTTTTCTCGTGGCCACAATGCTAGAGATCTAAAATTATGGTACTTTAATGCACTGGACTTTGGGTTTTTTTGAGGTTATCCACTTAAACCCTTGCTGTGTAAAAACATAGAGCCTTCTTACAGTGGGCTTACATAGGAAACCAAGGTTCTAGCTCTGCAAGAACTTATCTTTTTCTCCACGCTGAGCAATTTTCTCCTTTTTTTCCCTAATAATCTTTTCTTTTTCTACAGTTTGCTGGTTTGGCCAAGACTAAGACAATCCCATTGTGGTGACAGCAGGAGGAGGCTTTGAATTTTTCAAAATGATGGATAAATGCATTAAAAAAAAAAAATCACACAGATGAAAACAAAAGTTGAAAGAGACCAAGGCAGGTTGCTGACCCCACACCCACGGATGAGAGTTTCATTTAAAAGTTAATTCAGGGGGATTTTAACTGGACCTTTTGAAGCAAGGTGTGCAGAGACATGCCAAGTCCTGCAGCCTTTCCACACTGGGAGCCTTCCTCCAGATGTTTCTTGTATGCTCCTGACATGTTGTCTTGTTGGTTTCTTTTTTTTCTCTCTTTTTGAAGTGGTGTCCCATTTCCTGTACACAGAGACCATTCCCTGTTGTATTTTGGAATCCAATTAAAAATATCATGATGATTTCTGCTTTAAGATCTAAGCTCTGCTCCTGCCTGGCTCCAGCCCCTGTATTCTTAGGGGAGCTTTTAGGTAGGAACTTGTTTTACAGAGCAGATCAAGATTTGTCCAGAAAATGTAGGTGTGCAAACAAACTGTTTCAGTGAGGAGAACAGCCCAGGTTGACAGACAAAATACATCACCCTAAAAAGTGACATATAGTGTTGGCTTTCAGGGAAACACATGCCAGAACACAGCTACATATATGGCCTGTGGTTGCTGTCCCACCTCACAAGCTGTGATAGCCAGTGTGGTCCTCCCAGAGCAGTCTCCAGCCCATCCCACCGTAAGCAGCTCAGCCAAACCATTCCCTGCTCATTCATCAAGCTGAGAGCATCGCACAGCCCCCACCTTTGTTCCGGCCCTCCCTACAGATGTGCACGATGCTGTGAATTATCAAAGCAGAGCTGCATGCTCCAGCCCATGAGTGATTTGCAGCGGAAATGGGCTTGGCCCCAGCTCTGGTTTGTTCCTGGGAATGGGCTGCTGACCCTGTTGATGTCCCTGGGAACACCGCCAAGCTCTTCAAAGGGGCCAACCTTGCTTTGTAAGCTTACCTCGGGGGCTTGGCTCACAAACACCTATAGAGGTGTCGGTCGTTCAAGAGATGGGGGGAAACAGGAGTCTAAAGAGTGATGCTGCTCAAAGTACATAGCTGGGCAGATAGTTCTTTGGAACCAGCATGAATAAGTTCATTAAGCATAGCCCTGCCCTTGGCTGCAGACCAAGGCAACGGTGAGGCAGCTGGATCAGCCTTGTGTCAACTATCGTAAAAGGGTGACAAAATGAATGATGTGAGAGGAAGGGACTGCAGGCTCGCACGTGCTTCTTAAGTACCACCTCCAACTGCCACAGCCGTTATGGATTTCCCCATGTCACTGAGCACTGGCCAGACCAAAATGAGCTGTGGTGCCTTCCCTGAGAGGAGGCAGTGGGCTGGGGAGGAGAAAAAGGGATAAATCCTGTGATTACAGCCGACAGTTAAAAAAAAATGTGGGAGTAACATTAACGCAGAGCTGGGATGCCCTGAGGAAAGGACACTGGAAGGGTTGAAGGTGATGGTGCAGGACTGACTGGATGCAGGGCCTCGAAGCTGGTGGGCTTGCCCACATCCTGGCTGAGCTTCTTGGGGTGACTGGGGGCTAGGGCTCAAACTGGATGCCCATGGGAGACGGCAGTGGCCCACCACAAGTGGGGCTTAGGCTTCTCTGTGCTGGGTGGAGATAGTGCCAGTGCAGATTCAATGTGACAGAGATGTCCAGGACCAGGACCACAAGACCACTCTTTCGGGAGCATCATGTATCCCAGTGTGGATCTGAAAAAATCCTCAGAAGAGCATCAGATCACAGTGGTCCCATACTTATCGCGTGGGGCTATCCCCGTTGGACAGAGGAAACACAGAAGAATGCCCAATTGGTGTTCCTCATGGGGTGGCCGCTGTCCCCCCGCCCACGGCTGCAGCAGAGCTGGGGACCCTGCAGGAGGCGCCCACCTGCCGAGGTGGGACAGCACCCATCACCCTCCTCCCCTTCGCTCCCGGAGGACACCCCGGACCCCACCTCCCCACAGTATCACATCCCCACGGGCCGGGGCGGCGGCGGGCGGGCAGCGCGGCCCGGGGGGCGGGCGGAAGGCGGGGCGGCTCGGGGG
>VWZE01003478.1:423969-435624 GCA_013396675.1 Eubucco bourcierii
CAAGCCGAGGTGATCCGCGAAGGCGAGCTGGAGAAACGGAGCGACAGCCTTTTCCAGCTGTGGAAGAAGAAGCTGGTGGTGCTGACCAAGGACAGCCTCAGCCTTTTTCCCGACGGGCATAAGCGGACCAAGGGCAAGGAGCTGGGCTTCGGCTCCATCCTCAAGGTGGACTGCGTGGAGCGCACGGGCAAGTACATCTACTTCACCATCGTCACCAAGGACCGCAAGGAGATTGACTTTCGGTGCCCGGACCAGAGCTGCTGGAACGCCTCTATCACCATGGCCCTCATCGACTTCCAGAACAAACGGGCCATCCAGGACTTCAAGAGTCGCCAAGAGCTGGAACAGGCGGCGGGGACCCAGGAGCGGCGGCTGGCCCGGGCACCCTGAGCCGCCCCCAGCCCGGCCCGGCCCGGCCTGGCCCAGGTGAGCTCCGCCGCTGCTCTGTGCTTCCCGCATCCTCGCCTCGTCTTATTCCTCGTTCTTTTACTATTATTTTTCATTTCCTCCCCTCCCCCTCCTACTTTGGCAAACTGGACGGGGGCTGGAGTTCCCCCCACATCTCTCGCCCCCGGGTTTTGTCCTGGAACCCCTCCCCAGCCCCACTGTGTGTGGCCCTCTTCTCCGGCTTGCTGGGGTGCCCAGCCGCACCTCGAAATGGGGCCAGGCTGCCCTCCAGATGGAAAAAGAACAGGCTTCTGGGGCTCGCTCCCCCTTTCCTGTGCCTCGCCGGGAATTCCTGGTAGGAGCCAGGCTCATACCAGCTGCTGAGAGGTCTGGCTGTTGGGAGGGAAGATAAAAAATGGCACTTTGTGCTTTCTTATAGAATTTGCTTTAAATATCAGGGGAAAAAAAAAAAAGAGAGAGAGAGAAAAAAAAGCTGAATACTTACCCTGGCTTTAATACTCCCCCATCCCCTCCATCTCCCCCCACCCCCGGCCTGCTTTCCTGTTCCTTTAACTAACCTGCTTTCTCTTGCTGCCTTTAGAGCATGCCACTGGATGATAAACCAGATCAAGTGTCTTGGACTGAAATGGGACAGGGTACCAATGAAGGAAAGCGAAGAAGAGAGCTGGAAGCAGCATGGTTTTCTCCGAGCTTGTTGAGGCTGCAGAGCAAAGAGCCCCGAGCCTTGCCTGAGATGCATTTAAAATAAAACCAAAGACTTTTGTAAAGGACTTCTAAGCGAAGCGTCCACGTGCCTGGAACGGCACCGCTTCGCCGACCATTATCTTCTATTTATGAGGCGTGAGGAAGATTCCACACTGACTGGTGGTGTTAAACACGGTTTAAATTATTTGTAGTATCTATATTTGTATTTATTTTGAGGAATGTCTTTCAGCAGTTACTGGTCTTAATATTGCTTTTGCATTAATATGTCCATTCCAAATAAATTACTTGAAATGTTCGGTTTTTTATTACTGTACCCTGAGCTGCAGTAACTTTTGTTGGCGCAGGTTCGTGAAGCGGGCAGTGATGTAGTGGCTTAAAGTGGGTAAGCTCAGCTTTTTGGTGCCCTGTATTGGACAGTGGGAGGTGGGAAAAGCCCAGATAACTGATTTTGGTTTGACCTTATATCTCAACCAAAGAGGGAAAGTGTGTTGGGGTTCAGTTCTGGGCAGAAGTGGGAAATAAGGAAGCCTACCACAGCTTGGGTAGATGCTGCTTTTGAAGTGCTTTCCCATATAATCGAGTCATGGCAGCTACAGAAGGCACAAGAGCTCCCTGCAACAGTAAAATGCTGCTGTTTGCTAACATCCTGTACCCTTCCCCCAGCTCCTGTAGCTTAGTGCTCTGCTAAGGCAGAAAATTGGATTCTTGATTTCAGACTAACACTGCAGTGATGCTCCATGAGATCTCTCGGCTTTGCATCACAGGAAGCCGAACTCCTAGTTCTCACTTCTGCAGTCTCTTGACCAAGTTAAATTTCTGCAGGCTAACTGGGAAGAATGGAAATGGTTTGTTTTTTTCCCTGTAGTGCCTGGACCAAGAAGCTTGGAGAAAAAACCAGCTCCTTTTTTTTTTTTTTTTTAATTTTATTTTTAAAATTTTAATAGAAGTGCTGATGTTTTATCTTGGGAGGCTTGATTATCACTAACTAGCTTGGGCTTCCTCAAGAGCACGTGTGCCAGCTCTGGCAGTCAGGACTATGAGCTTAGCAGGCAAAGTACTCACTACTTACGCTCCAGATGTGGCAATTTTGATCACGCAATTTCCCCCTCCCAATATCAGTGCAACTCTTGCAGGAGACTTTGTACTAGAGGAAGTTGCTAAGTAGGTAATTGCATGCAGGGTGTAGTAGAAGCAAGAGAGACTCGGCAGAGGGAAATGAAAGAAAATCTGAAAGGAAGGTTGGCCCCGTTTCTGGAAGCAGCAGGGAGAGGCTGACATTGCAGCGTGCTACATCAGGTCTCCGCATCCTCCCTGCATGCCGCTGGCAGCTGCACGGCCACCCGCTGTGCTCGTGCAGAGGCAGAGCTCTACATGATCGAGCTGGGGATGTAGCAAACCTCTGGCCACAATCCTCCTCTAGCACCAGAATGGCAGAGGTGGATTTAAGACAGCAAAATGACATTCCAAAGCAGATGTGTTTTACTCCAATTTTCCTTGGTATTGTTGCAGGGGATGTGTGTGAAATAAACAGGCCAAACCAGAGCAGAGGCAGTGACTCCTAATCCCCTTGATTTCAGTGAATCCAAAGAGGAATGCTGGCAGCTGAGGAGCTGAAGCTATGGCCTGTAGTGACAGCCACTGCTGCAGGGGAAACTGGATAGCTCCTGGGGTCCCATGCCACCAGTTGCTCCAGCACAAACAGCTCCAAGACTTTAGCAAAGCCATCTGTCACTTACTCTAGGTGCAAAGGTTGACAAAATGCAAGCTATTGTTCAAGTGGTTTTATTCCAGGTTCATGGCATCAAATAAGACACAGGGACATCTTTATATCTATGGGAAAAGTGAAGGGGCTACTCTCTTGCAATCATTTTACTGGCTTTTTGTCTCATCCAGCGGGACTTTACTTTTTAAGAGGTAAACAAACAAACCTACATTAACAATTAGCTGTAAATAGCCAAAGGAGGGGACTCCAAACTCTTTGTATAAAACTCCACCAATGGTGGGGCCAACAGTCCGGGTCAAGGGCTGCACCGAGGCACAAATTCCAAGCATGGTACCTAAGAGAGATGGCAGAGACACACAGATATCAGAGTGAGAACAAGTCTTGGGATGGAAAAGAGGAGAAGGCCATATGAAATCCCATTTCTTCCTGATGGTGTGCCTCTGCAGCGCCAGCAAATCACTACAAATTATCTCTTGGATTAATTTCTAGGGTTCCAATTAGGGTTTGTTAAGGCTAAGGACCCCTGGAGGCATGGGGACTAGTTTCCACCATGAGCCAGCTCAGCTCTTCTCTGAGCAGTCCAGATGACCGTAACACTGCCAAAAGGCAAGCTTGTGCTCACTGCTACCTTCACCAGGGGCCAAGGATGCATTTGGCCCCAGAAGATGCTTCTGAACGTTTCACCTAGCAGGGCTGCTAACTACTGCACAGGGTAAGGGCTAGTGAGTCAGTTTCTAGGGACATGCTTGAAACTTCCAAGCAATCCACACAGATGCTGCCAGTATCACAATTATACAGGAGGGCCCTGTTCCACCCAAGATGGCAGTGCCGTTTTGTTCTCTAGTGTGGGACAGAGCAGCAGCTCTTGAGGGCTTAGCAGGAGTGAGAGGCCTAGGTCTAACCAGGTCTTAAAGAATAAATAAATAAAACCACAGATAAAGCCAGACCTCCCCTTGAGACACTGCCCCCCTCCCCTTTGCAAAAAGAACGGATATTTCAATTTGGATGGAAATGCGAGCCCTTCGCCTGGTCGGGCCGGTTCCCCCTCCACCAGCTCTCCCATTTGCATCACTAACAGGAACCTGGTGCATGGGGAACCACCTACAGTTTGGCATAGGCATTTCTTTTTTTTTCTTTCCATGTGCAGAGAGCTGACCAGGATGTCCCACAGGACACAAAGCTCCCTCATGCATCCAGCATGCTTTTTACCATGCACGCTTCATGCAGGGCAGTTGTCATCTTCAGGCCAGCAGAAGTACCTGGCCAGCCAGAAAATCATTAGCCCTCAACAATGGGAGAAAGGGCAAGCTGGCAGGGTATAGAAGAAGCTTGTTCCCTGCTCTGAAATGATGTTTGTAATTTATTTGGTTTTAAGCATCACTGCTATTATTTGGGCTGTTGGCATCAATTTTCTACCAAGAAAGGTGCCGAGGCGTTGTCGCTGCACAAGGCCAGCAGCATCTGGGAGGGATGAGGAGGATGCCGTCCCGTGTGCATGAAGAGGAGAAGCTGTAGACATGGGCAGCCGTGGGGAAATGATGCCCAGCTCCCTGAGAGAAGAGGCAGCCAGGTGCTCACGCAACGCCAGGCAGCGACTGCTGGGCTTTTATCAGCATGCTTAAAATACTTGTGCAATGAGCCCCAGCCGAGGGCGTAGTCATGCAGAGAGGGAAATCTCCCGGGAAGCGCCGCTGAGCGCTCCTCCCGCGCATGGGAACACAAAGGCGATGGGTGGGACCTCGCCTTGACCCTTTGCCAATGGGAACCATCCCACAACCACCAAACTTTCTGGGCAGGTTTTGCAATTATTTTTTTCCCTCTAGGTATTTGAATTAAACTAATTACTACGTACCATTGCCAAACTGGCTCTTATGATTGAGGAGGCACTTTTTCCCCCCCTTTCCTTTCCTTTTTTTTTTTTTTTTTTTTTTTTTAATGAGAAGAATCTATGCTCCTGAAAGGCCAGGTTCTCCCTCTGCACTTCTCCAACATGTTGCTGAGAATGATAATTTCTGTCTAATGGGCTTAAATTAGATCCCTCGTGTCAGACGCCCTCGAGCTTTGGGACGTTGTAAATCCTGGCTCTGCAGTGTGGCCCTAGCTTTGTTGCAGAGCTGCACATGTGATGGATCTCATTTAAGGCAAGACCTTTAAGTGAGACAAGTCACCATATCAGCAGAAAAATCCCTGCATCACTTTGTGCAGCTCTGCCAACACACACGCTCACCTTCTTCATCACAGCTAATCCACCTTCCTCACCTTCCCTGCCCTTTTTTTTCCTTCCTCCCCAGTTTTTTTTTTTACCCGTTTTCTCATACCTAACACAACTTAGCCCAGCAGGAAACCCATCCTCCCCTTCTGCCCCAGTCCTCCTCTCTTCCTGCAGGTTTCGGGGTTGGGTGCTGGCAGCTCCCCAAATTGGGAGGCTCCGCCCCTCCTCCCACCCCGTGCTGTGCTGGGTGCCCTGGCTTGCCCTCCTTTCCAGCTCACATCCTGTTGCCACGCTCAGATGATGGTGCTGGCCCAGATCAGCCACACATCTGTGGGGCAGTTGTGGGGCCTGAGTTAGTGACTAAGTCATCCGGCAAAGACTGAGTAAAGCTGAGGGGGTTCCATGCACCAAGCCCTGCCTGGCTGTAAGCTCTCCTCTAAGGTTTTGTATCTGATGTGCTCTGAGCAGAAACAAGACTTCCATTCTCAGAGAGGGACCAGGGCTGACAAGAGATACTTGTGCAGATGCAAGTCTCTGTGGGGTCGGGGCTGTCCTCCCACCAGCTCACGCCTCCAGCTGAGCAGCACGTGCACATGGAACAGAATTTTCCCTTCCTGCCTTTGAAGATGAGGGAAAAGAAAAATCAAAGGGAAAAGAATGAAATCATTTCCGCTATCTTAGCTGCAGTGCAAAGCCCCAGCCACAAGCAAAGCCCAAGTGGCAAATTCATTAGCCTCAGTAGGCTCGGTCCTGAAAGCAGGAGGATGGGTGGAAGGGATGGTGTCATCCGGTCTCCCACTGTTCCCTTTCTGAGACACCTATTTAAAAGGCACTGATGGGTGACTCAATGTCTAGCAAGGGCGGACAGGTTATTCTCCTGCAACGCCCCATCCGTTCCAGCCTTGAGATGAGATGGACACCTGAGCTCTGCCCAAACTCCAGCTCCTCAGAAAGCTTCTCTCTGGCCCGAAGAAAAATCTCCATGGGCTTTGCTGGTCCCAGGATGGCAAAAGACAGCAGCAAGGCTCAAAAGCAGTGTTTCCAAAGACAAATCCTCAATGTGTGTCTTCCTTGCACTAACTACAAGCTGTTGCAAGCTAGCTCTCAGGTTTCTGACGCAGGGTTAGAGAGGCATTTTCATAAAGCCAGATTTCCACGCTCTCAGAAAAGTGGGCATTTCTCACGTGTCACCAAAAATGTTCTCCTGCAGAGCCTGTCTCGGTTTGGCATAGGAAAGAGTAGCCTTTTAGCTGCTGTATGGGTGGAGCAGCTTCTGTGGGTGCCACCCACAGCCAGAGCCGACGGCAGGCACTCGAATAGCCGCGTTCCCCCGCACAACACCCACACCGCCACTGGTGCAGCTGCTGCGGGAGGTTGCTTGCCTGCTCTGCAGCGTCAGGCATTCCTGCCTTCACCCAGGCCTGGCTGCATCCACAACGACGCAAACCCCGCAGATGCCTCTGCCCTCAGAGACGTTGCAAGGCCAAGGCACGGTTTGAAAAGCGAGAGCCAGGGAGGCACAACAGAGACAAGGTTTTCTCCCTAGGGTCATCATCCTCTGTGCCAGCAGCTTCCCTCCTCAGTTTCAAACCAGTAGTCTGTAGCAGCACTTGGCATGGCATCAGCCCAGGATGGATGGGCAGCATAAGGCCCTGGATAGCCCATGGCTCCTTCAATGTTCTGCAGTCCTCTGCTGACCATCCGCACCACCCTATATGCTGTCTTTGTCCTGCCCTCCCTTCCTGCCCTGCCATGTGGGGGTCTGTCCATCCCAGCGAGGAGCAGGCTGACCTCACAACATACGCAAGCAGGGAGCAAATAAATGCCTTTTCCTCTCTGACCAAAGCTTGCCTTCAGGCTTTAAAAGCCAAGCAATGCTCCATCTTTCCTCACAAAGCCCCTTTGAGAAGAGTCTGGATGAATTCCAGCTTGACTGTACATCCCAAAGCCACTTGGTGCCCTTCCCCCCGCTGTCTCTCCTTCCTTCATGAACATTGCTCCAACTCATGAAACAGCAAATTTTTCTTCCTTGGCTGAAAGGAGTGGCTGAGACATTGCCAGTCCTCACCTCCCAGGAAAGAAGCAGTTTTCCCAGATAGAAGTATCACATCCAGAAATCACAGGCTCCTAGTGTTTGTAGGAGATGAGGTGGTCAGCTCTACAAATAAACTTCTGAAGTGACATTTAGAAAAGCTCTTCAATGCAAAAGTGCTTTATAAACTTCAGCAATGGGTTGTGCAGATTATACCTCCCATTCTTGGTAGGGTCTGGGCCAAGCTGTCTGCTCAGTTGGCTGCTAGGGAAGGTGGAGGGCACAGGCTGCCATCTCAGAAAGACTGGCCTAAAGCACAGAGACTATGTGGTGAATGCAGCTTGGGGCACAAAGCCTGAGAGAGCTTAAGCAAAAGGCACCAAACCAGGTTAACCCAGCACCACCCCAGGACGAGCTCAGCAAGGCTCCCATGACAATAATGTCACCATATTTCCTTCACCAACAGAACTGAAACCACAAGGATAAAGATTTGTGCATCTACCACTGCATTTCAACCACGTTGTGTAGAGAAATGCAGTGGTCTTGACTAAAACATGGCCAAAACATAGCAAAGGGGACAATTCCTGCCTTGGGCAAAACAGGGCAATCCAGAATATCTTCCTGACATACTCTAAGTTAAAAGGTGAGCATGAGCAGCTCTCTTAGTCACCAGCATGGTGCAAAAACAGCCTTTTAAAAAACATATCTTGACTTCCAATGGGAAGGAGAGCTTGGGAGAGCCTTCCTGTACTCTGCCCACCACTATGGATGTCAGCAGGTGGCATGGGATCAGGAGCACTGAGTTGCAGGATGTTTGCTCAGTGTTGCTCAAGCTCATCCTGCATCCTTCATCTGCTCTACTGACACCCATCACATGCAACTGCCAAGCCAGGACCTCCTGGGGAACTGAGTGTTCATCGTCAATGTGTCCCAGCCCTGAACAGCAGTGATGTGAGCTGAGAAGCACCTGGCCGGCTCCAAACACAGAAAAGAATAGTCTGCTCCCTTTGCTGGCTCTTACCAGTGTCAGAGGAGGGGACAGCCTTGGTAAGGATGCTGTCAGTGATGGTGGCAAGCATGCTGAAGGCGAACACCAACGGAACTGCAATGATGCAGTAGTGCCACACGGTCCTCATCAGGGCCTAAAGAACAGGACACAACGGACCACAGATCATTCGCAAGAAAGCACAAGTGGTGACTTTATGGTTAAGAAGCAACCTGTAAGAATGCCATGAGTCAAACCTGAGACTTAGGTAAATTGTGAGAGCCACAAACGATCCACGGCGGTGTGGCTTTGGCCATTACGGAGTGCTCCATAGTCCACCATTTGTCTGCAGGGAATTATTCCAAGCATGCAGAGCAAGTAGCAAACGATACCCAACAATCCAGCAGCACATTTCTGTGGCACTGCTGTGAGTATTTTTAGTGTCTGGGAATTAGTGATGTCCCCGCACCCTTCCTCCTGTCTTCTGTCTCTTGTTCAACTCCTGAGGAAACGTCGAACAGCAGATGCATGTGGTATACTTCAGGAAGCCTCCATTACTTATACAAAACAGCCTAGAGAAGGTATTTCAGTTCATTAGCATAAATAATTAAAACTAAACTAAGCTTGTCAAAATAAATGAGCACGGTGCCTTATGTAACACTGTACCTTTGGGATTTCTAATCCTGTTCTGCTGCCTCCTTGCTAATAAATTTACCAAATTCAGTAATCTGGAATAGGTCTTCTGGCCATAAGTGCACATTAGTGAGCATAATTAGGGAGAATAATGATTTTGTTATTGCACATGTTCTTAGTGGAGACATCCCTGCAGCTGTTTAACAGTGAAACAAAAGCAGCGAGGCTCCCTGAGCCGTGGGGCTAGAGCGGCTCTGGGCTCATTCGCAAGCCCTGCTGGTCAAATGAATGGGTGTCTCTGGGGCATGGAAAGGAAATTCCCCCCTTTCTTGCAAGCCTCCTGCCCTCACTCATGTCTCAAGGTGTGTTATTGTGGCTGGAAAGCATTTCTGTCACTGGTTTAGCCAGAAGTTTCATTCTCTGGAGTTCTCTCTTCTAAGATCTGGTCCCTGCCTCTTGGCTACAGAAGATGGAGAAGCCCAGAGATACTGCTTCCTAATGACTTGGAAATGTTGAGGTTTATTCTTAGTTTCCCTCTAGAGTCACACACAGCAGGATTTCTCTCCTCGAAGGGGCTCTTTGCCTACGTTTTGGTTAAGATCTAGGCACTTCTGATTAAGGAACCCAAGAACAAAGACAGAGGAACAGGTATTTGGCACATAAACACTCAGACGGAGGGAGAATAATTCCTTGCTAGGGCAAATGTCATTGCAGGACAACATTGCAGAGCTCATAGAAAAAAACCAGCTTTAACCCCCCTGCTCTGTACAAATTCCCTCAAGGGCTGAAGCCAGTGGGCAAAGAGCAGAGCCAGGTCTGTGTCTCCTGTAAAACCATGGGAAACAGTTCCTCACTTCCCTGGGACTTGGAAAGGATAGAGACAGGTAAAGCTGGGCACCTGGTGCTCCTCACCCACTGGGTAGGTAGCAGCTTTTAGGACCTGAGCAGATTTGAAGGCACTTTTCAGGGGAGGGAGGAAGAAACAGGGGTTTCAGCAGCCAGTCTCAGTGAGCAGGCGCTTGGGGAAGGCAGCAGCAGGGCAGGATGAGGCACGGCTGTGCCTTCAGACAAACAGACCTTCCCCGTCATGACTGCCAAGCGCTCCTACGCCCCTGCCCACACGCTCCCGGCTTCCATCTGCAGATCACACACTGGGCCTCCGTCCTTCTCCTTTTCCAGGTGTTGCTACCGAGCTCCCAGCCCACCCTCTCCCTTTTCCATCTGCTAGTGCCTGGGAACATCCTGCAGCCCCTTCCCATCTGCACTGCTGTCCGCCGCTGGTGCCAGTCTTCCAAAATCATTTCAGCCCACTGCTGGCGCTGCGAAGGTGAATTTTGGAGCGGCTCTCGCTAACAGCTGGCTATTCTCCTCGCTTCCACCCTTCTTGGGGTGGATCTGCCTCATCTGGAGGCCAGATGCAGCAGGGCGCAGCAGGCAGGAGGCTTCTCCAACGAAGGCTGTGAAGGATGCAAAGCTTCCCGCAGCGGTCTGGGGCCCTGCCGGCTCGGCAGCAGTGTGCCACCGGAGCGGAAAGCCACCCCAGAAGCGGATGTTTTCTCGGCAGCTGCTCCAACAGAAAGCTTTTGAAAAAGGCTTCCCCGGCGAAGAGGATTGCAGCTGTGTCTGCCTATGAATAGCTCTCCTGGGAAGTCATTGCCGACCCTTGTCCCCAGGCCCGTGCTTTCAGGATGTCCACAGCCCTCCGGGCTTGATGTAATTACCAACTCTGAGATGATTTCGCTTCCCATCTCCAGTCCCCATGCTGCTGGGAGCCTCCTCCCTGGCTGCTGCCAACCATGCCACACTATGTGCCTTCCCACTACCATTGAGGTTCCCTCTTCTACCTCCATACACTTCCAGCCTGCCTTTCAGTAAGACCTCAACTCACCAAAGCCATTTAGCCCATGTTGCTCCTCTGTCTGATTCCTATGAGACCAGACTTCAGCACAGGGAGCTGGTCTCAGCAACATCCTGTCCTGCACTAGGTTGGGAGAACTCAGATCTCCAGATGAGCCAGGTCCACCTCGGTTGGTATTTAAGAGCTAATTAAAAGTCAATGTTAGGCTAATGACTGGACTTGATCTTAAAGGTCTTTTCTAATCCTCTAAGTTCTGTGATTCTGTGCTCCCACCTGATTTCTCCCAAGCCAACAAACAGTGGTGAAACATTCAAAACCCTCCTTGGGCCATGCTCAGGAGCACCAAGCCCTGTGAGATACCCTGTGCTAAGGGAGTGCATTGATGCCAGCCAAAGCCACATGACATCTGCTAGAACCTTCATCTAGCATCCTATCACCTGACATGAGCTCCTAAATCTCAGGGAAGGGGACCATACACCATCTGCAGAGTGAAACCTTTGTCTGCATCCATCCTCCCTTCCCATCCTCCCCTCAGACACATCATTTAGCCTCATCTAAGCTGTGGTGTGTAGGTGCCTCATCTCACCTGTGTAGTTGGGAACCATGAGTCTCAACGCCCTCCAGGATTTGGCCCCAACCTCCTTGTGGCTGTGGTGAGGTTGTGGGAACAACATCCATCTTACCCACACTGGCAGGAGCAGAGGTGCCCCAGCAGCAAGGCTTGCAGGGGATGTTGAAAGGCTGATGCAGTTCAGCCATCCTTTGGGCCCATCTTGCTGGCAGGGACCAGCGTGTACTCTTCCTGCGTGCCTATGGCCTGGGCAGAGCTACTGGTTTCCCTGAAGGTGGCTTATCTGGGCAAACACAATTACACCAGCAGAACTGCCTGCGTCAACTGGGCTTTCCAATCACCACTGGAGATTGGCATCAACCTTCACCCAGGCAGACGCAACCAGCGGTGGGTAGCATCGCTTCACTCGAAACGCAGCAACAAAATTACTGCCTTCTTATCTCCTTCCCCAAACCTTCTCAGCTTGGGGGAGTCAGGCAAAAATCAAAGGCCCAGAAGAAGAGCACACAGCCTTCGTGGTCTCACATC
>VWZE01003478.1:435643-514655 GCA_013396675.1 Eubucco bourcierii
CTTTCTGGGTAGCTCAGGAAATGTGGCCGCTGACGAGGCTGAGGGCAGGATTTCAGTGTAAACCTGGTGACTCAGGAGGGACTTAGCGAGTTTCTGTGTGAGATTAATTTCTTTTTTAATCCCTGCAACTATTACTCATGAGGCTCTGTATTGTTATTTGGTTTAGGTTGAGCACAGCTCTGTTTGGACAGAGGCCCAGCAGTGCTGGTTTCCCTCGTGAGGACCACTCAGCGAAGCCAGTGGCAGCATTTCAAGGGGCAGAGCTTTTAGTCAGGTCACAGACCCTGTGCTGCTGTGCTATTAAATAGCATCATAGGTGACTTCACATTGAGACTTACCATGCCTAGGCCTACAACACCAAAGACAAAAACACTGAGCCTGAGCAGAGTCCTCTCCGTGCAGTGTTTAGTGAGTTTTCCAATGATCAGACCCTGGACCACCTGGAAAAGAAGCACACAAGCACCATTGAGCCTGATGTATTAAGAATACAAACAAGATCAAAAGAGAGTTGCTACAGAGCAAAAAAAAAAAAAAAAAAAAGGCAGCAAATAGGTTATTCCCTAGCTTTGTGTAGAGAAAAAGGGACCTTGCTGTCATGGTGAATGGCTGGGAAAACAGGAGACAGTATTTCAAGCATTTTGCACCCTAGGGATAGATCCACCCCACCAGTTCCTGGGGACAGACCCATCCCACCAACTGCATGTCTTTTGCTCAAGGTGCACACACCTGAGTTTACCGTCACTGCCCACTCACCAGCAGGGACTGAAACCTCCCAAAGACACTTGCAGAGGCAAATGAATTGTTTTAATTAACTCATGATAGCTTTGTGGAGCACAGTTAATACTAAGGTCTTCATTCTTGGCAAGTCCTGCCAAACGAAAAGTGTAGGTTTGTATGCAGAGGAGGAAAATGCCTCCTTTCCTGTGCCTTCTCTTGCCATTATGTTAAACTATAAATATACAAATTAGGTAGTTCATCATTTTTAGGTAGGAAACAAGTATGACAGAGATGTTAATACCCAGCCCCGGCAGTGTGTGCAGACCTGAGGGATGGGGAACTGGTTTTACCGATTTTAAATAAAAACTAGGGGAGAGGGAAAAGGAAGGAGGAGCAAAACCATTTAGATTCCAGGAAACATTTGGCTTTTCTAACACTTTTCAGACCAAAGATCCTTGCTTTCATTTCTTTGTATAACATCCTCACATCCTCTGCTGGTCCAAGTGGACAGAGGCTGTAATGAAGCCTGTCTGAGCAGGGACAGATAGGAATCTATCAAGTTTTTCCTGCCTTGAAAGGATTTGTTTGTTCCAAGCATAAACCCCTCAACTTGAAAGAAGAGCTCCAGTTCAAAATGCTTTGTTGGGTGCGATGGTTTTGTTTCAGAGGTACTCTAGCCTGGAGAAGAACTCAGTGCTTGGCTTGGAATGATGCTAGGCTGTGCTCAGCCTTGCTGTCTTATTCCTAATGGTAAAACTCAAACTCAACTGACAGGAAAGGAGTGCAAGGTAAATAAGAAAGTACTTTGTTATAAAGAAATGTTAACCTATGACAAGCAGTCCAGAAAAAGCAATTTAATTACTAAAATTAAGAAAAAGCAAGAAGTAAATAACAGAGTGAAAAGAAAGTTGACATAAAGAACAACAGCTGCAAACCGAGCATATTTCCAACCATATTTACAACTGAATGGAAAACATCAACATTCAGCCCTTCACTTTGCTCCAGATTTTGGATATAAGAGCACACCACGCCAAGCAGATATTTTGGGTCCCAGTCAACACTTTTCCTGCCTCCTTTTTGTTCCTGTCCCCACCCTCAGGCAGGGCATGATAGCTCGCCCCACGTGTGCCCACCTGCCACGTGTGTCGCCCACGTTATGTCACCCACTGAGTGACCTTGGGGACCGACCTGCTGCAGCGCAATGCTTGGACAATGCATGGGGTGACCTGAGTCATCCCAGCTGAGAGCCTTGCTGTGGACACGGGAACAGGCTGATACTAGGTAGCCCCAATGGTTCCTGCTCGGGGGGTGGGTGGAGAAGCTGCTGAGTAACGCTGCATTAAGCTGAGTGCTCCTAAAACGAGAACCTCGTCATTAACTTTTTGCAACTTCCCAGTCCCTCCTGCTGGCTCGCCCCAGCCGGGGCTGTGCTGAGTCACATGGAATGGGGGCTGAGCCCTATTGTAGGGCATGGCTTGACTCAGTGGTGGCATCACCTGAATCCCAGTTGGGTTCTGCTGAAGGAAACGTTTCTCAGTTTGCCCAGGCATGAATGGCACATTTAACCAGGATACACCGTGTGGGCACAGCCTGGTCCCTGCCCTTCCTTGAATCACTGGGGCATGTCATCAGCAGTGACCCTGAGCACCACTGCAGCAAAGCCAGGCTCTGAGTAGGCAGGACCTGGAGATATGCAGACTGGGTTGTCCTTGAGTGGGGCAGAGTAACAGCCCCTGTGCCAAAGCTGGCATTCAGCACAGGTTTCCCTATCTCTCTAACTGTGGCAATAGTAAGTGTGAAGTGAAACACCACTGTTGAACCAACTGACACAGCGCTGGGTCACTCCGAGGAGTGGAGGCTTTCAACTAAAGGAGAGAGATTTAGACTAAATCTAAGGAAGAAGTGTTTTACACTGAGCATGGCACAGCACTTGCCCAAAGAGGTAGCAGATGCCCCCATATCTGGAGGTGTTTCAGGTCAGGTTGGATGGGGTGCTCAGCAACCTGCTCCAGTCACAGATGTCCTTACTGACTGCAGCTAGTAGATGACCTTTAAAGGCCCCTTCCAATCCAAACCAGTCTGTGAATCTATGCTTTGGGCAAGTGACAGCCCAAGTCACCTGCTTTCCCTTTGAGGTTGAGCAGCCATCCTTGGGCTATACAGTCTCAGCCTTCCTACTGCTTTATCTGGCTGCCAGGCTCCCTCCTTAGCATGGTCCAGTTGTTGCTGATCCAGACATGAAGGAGGTCAGGTCCATCATCTGTATTTAGGACACAGCACCTTGGTTGAAGTGCTGGGTAGAGATTCTAGTCACCAGAAGTTCCAATCTCACTTCCAATCTAAATTCAGACCTAAAGGCCTATTACCTCCAGATGCAGTTTTCCTTGGGCACATAGTTCCTGGATTTACATGAACAGCAGCTGCCTGTGCTGCCACATTTGGGAAGGGGGAAGCAAGAAGTGGTTCCTCTGCATTCTCCTATGTAAGGCTTTGAACATGTGCTGCCACTGCTTGAGAGTGGTGGGGACATCCGAGATGACTTGGCTGCCACTGTTCCTGGTGGCACTAAAGATGCACAATAGGATTTATCTTCATTTTCAGAGTTGCTGGTGATTTCTGGGCTTTTGTTTTCCACATAACCTCCCCTCCAGACTGCCTGTGATAAGCCTTCCCCTCCTGCACTTCAGTTTGCCTGGTTGCTGCTTGCCTTTGTAACCTGACCTCCTTTGAAGTCGGGGAAGAGCCAGTGTACCTGGCTGGAACGCCTTCTGTCATCAATAAACAAAAGAGAGAGGAAATTGTTTGCAAGTGAAATAACAGGCACTGCCCGTGGCTGTGTACACATGTCGCAGGAAAAACCAACTCATCTCTTTTTTTCCTCCTCCCCCCCTACCTTTTCTTCTTTGAAGGCAAATAAGTCTCCCAATAAATGCATAAGAACAGCCAAATCTCTCCTCGGTGTTGTGCTGGATTTGACAAACTGCTGCTTTGTTACACCAGTTCAGCTCATCATACAGAAAAAAAAAACCCTTTACTGCTCCTGCTCTACTTGACATCGTGGAAGACAGCAACTCCTATTTGCTCAGAAGAGTCAATTATCCTTTTTATTGTTAACCTTATTGATACATTGCAGGAATCCCTTACAAAATTATTGCTGTTTGAAAGCTTCAGAAGCCAGGTTTTGGAAGATTTTTGAATGATAAAGCACCAGCCTCGCTGCTTGGGATCACCACTCAGCAGGACTGGTCCCCTGCAAGTGGCTAACAGAAGCCATGCAGTTAGACATTTCTAAGATTTAGCTGGGTAGGGCACTGGGCCATCTTAGCCAGACCTTTTCTCAAGAAAGTTTGGACCAAATAATCCTTGAGGTCCCTTCCAACCCAGTAACTCTATGATTCTGTGTATGAGCTGGCCCTCTTTAATCAGCAGACATAGGACTGTTTCTACTGATACTTCCATCAGTACCGATTGAAAGCTCGACAGAGCTCAGCAACAAAATCAATCATCCAACAGCCTAGAAGTGGAAAGAAGTGAGAGGGTTAGAGGTAGGCACAGCAGGCTAGATAAGGTGGTACAGCCAAGAAGATGCAGGGCCCCATCCTTAGCACAGGTAATATGATTCCCATCAGAGGCAGCTTCCCACGCACAGGACCTGTATCTCTCTTGACTTTGAAATTGTGCCTGCTTGGCAGTTCCCAGGGTGAACACATTGCTAGCTGGCGTGAGACACACAGGTGGGCACTAGAGAGGGCCACAGAAGTCATGTGGTTTTTTTCCCTGCAGAGGTTGAAGGTGGTGCAAAACCTTGGGTGGGGGAAATGGGAGTTGTTTTACTGACACTGCGATGCCAGAAAGCGCTTGAGAAGCAGTTCAGGTCTCACGGAGCAATGGGAGGGTGGTGGGACTGGCAGGAGAGCTGACAGTGAGGATCAAACTGCTGAAGGCAGCACTTTGCTGAGGAGGGGGAAGAGGACCTTGTGTTTTGCAAACTTCAACCTAATGGCTTTCTTTCCCTCTCCAACCCGCCCCCTCCACAGATTTAAATCCTTCAAAGCAAGGAAACTGGAGAACTTTCTGTTTGTTGTTGCAAGGTCCTTTCACCGAGTGGGTTTTCCCCTGAGGCATACCTGGCTCTAATTAAATCTCTGGCTCTTTAATCATCTCTTTTGCTGTACTGGGAGGGAAAAAAAAAAAAAAAAAAAAAAAAAAAAAAAAAAGAAGAAGAAGAAGAAGAAAAAAAAGTAAGAGGGACAGACTAGTGATAAGATGATACGCAATGTAAATCTCTCTTCCAGGAATCTCTCTCATCTTTTCAGGATCTCTCCGTACCAACTTGTCCCTCCAGAAGCTGCACAGCTAGAGGTGGAGTTTGTGTGATGATACAAATGTAAACGCAGTAAACAGAACAGATGTCTTGTGATTTCTTGATCCTCAGGGTTATAAATGTCTACACACTCCCCCAACCCCCTTTGTCCCACCCTGAGTTTTTGTGTGGTGTTTTTTGCTTTGTTTTTTTGGTGGGTTTTGGGGTTGTTTTTTTTAATAAAAAATTCTGAAAGGAAAGCTTCCCTCAGCCTTTCCCTCCTGGGGTTGGAAATCTAAGCATCAGATGTGACTTTAGATACCAACCAGGGGCTCCAGGTATTCCACTTGCAAAATCCTCTGGCAGCACTTTCCAAGGCAGATACTACACCTGGAAATTCTCTGTGCTAGTGTGCTCACAACTCAAAAAAATCCAAAACAAAACAAAAAACCAAAGCCCAGAGCCTAAGCCTGATTCTGCCCATTATGCAAAGTTAAACGATTTTAAATTATTACAAGATTAATTTATTCTCCGGAGGGAGTCTGAACAGCATCTCACACTCCCAGGCATTCACTAGGAGGGAAATTTTGTTCTAGCATGAGAGGGTTCTGGGAGCCCAGCCCTGAAGGACAGAGGGATTGTGTCCCTGAGGGGTAGTCACACCTCTTGCCTGAAGACCCACCAGTGATCAGATCAAGATGCTTCAAATGTATCTTGAGCAAGGGAACTTCTGCAATGCAAGCTGTCTGGCACAGATGTGCCTCTCCTGCTGTCTGCCCTCCCCATTTTGTGACCCCCCACCTGACTCCTCCTCCTCCACTTATGCTGGCACAGCCCCATACTGTCAGGGTGCTTCAAGTACCACTGCAAAGCTCTGGATGGCTCAAATCTCTCCTTGCTTCATCATCAGTCCCTTCCAGCCTCAGCTGTCCCCCATTTTCTAAGTTCTTTGCATTACCACAAACAATAAACTGGCTCCAAGTCCTGGCCCAGTGCTTCATCCAGAGAGTCAGGAAGCCTCATTCCCCATGGACAGGAGCTCCCATTGCAACTTTTACAGCAAGACATCAGCAAACATACTACTTTGGGCCATTGAGATCTCCAGGAGATAGACTGGGAGCACCTGCAAGGCAACCTATGTCCCTCCATGCAAGGATACAATTGGCAGCAAGCAGATGTGCCATCAGCATTAGGGTGAATGGTGACCATCTTGAGGGGAAACCAACTTGATGAAGGGAAGAGGGTGCTGAGGATAGCCCATGTCATTAGTACCAGCTGAACCACTTTGCTGCTGTTATGTGACACAAACTGTCTCCATGTGGACAGAGCTGATGCTCAGCAATGGAGCAACCAAGACAAGCACTATGGGAACTCACCAGCCAAAGCCCATGAGATTCCCAAACTCCAAACCAGCTCCAAATCTGCTTTCCAAACCTGCAAGGACTCATCCATGGAGATATTTAACAGTCATGTAGACAGTGCTTAGAGGAATGGTTTAGTTGAGGACTTGTCAGCGTTAGGTTAATGATTGGACTCAATGACCTTAAAGGTCATTTCCAGTCTAGGTGATTCTCTGATTCTCAGGCTGGGTATGAGGCTACCCCCCACAAATCTGGGGTCCTGAAGGGTCATAAGTGAACAAGACAGGGCCAAGCATGATGAGATGAGTCTGAGGAGCTCTGGATGTGATCCCTCAGGAGGGCCTCAATTAGCAGGATGGCTAATTAATGGTCTCCATCTGCAGAGATGGCAATTCCTCACCTCCTGCAGGAGCAGTGTTTCTGTGCTGATCTCATGCAAAGAATCATAGAATCAGTCAGGGTTGGAAGGGACCACAAGGATCATCTAGTTCCAACCTCCCTGCCATGGGCACAAGGATATCCTGCCCTAGATCAGGCTGGCCAGAGCCTCATCCAGCCTGGCCTTAAACACCTTCAAGGACAGGGCCTCAACCACCTCCCTGGGCAACCCATGCCAGGCTCTCAGCACTCTCGTGCTAAAGAACTTCCTCCTCACATCCAGTCTGAATCTCCCCACCTCCAGCTTTGCTCCAAACCCCCTAATCCAGTCACTCCCTGATATCCTAAAAAGTCCCTCCCCGGTTTTTTTGTAGGCCCCCTTCGGATACTGGAAAAACTCATAGCCTCCTCTTCCCCAGACTGAAAAGCCCCAACTCTTTCAGTCTACCCTCACAGGAGAGGTGCTCCAGCCCTCTGAGTATCCTCATGGCCCTTCCATGGACATGCTCCAGCATCTCTTGTAATAGGGACTCCAGAACTCCAAGTGAGGTCTCACCAGAGCAGAGTAGAGGGGTAGAATCACCTCCCTCGACCTGCTGCCCACATTTCTCCTGATGCAGCCCAGGTTCTGGTTGCTCTCCGGGCTGCAAGTGCACACTGCTGGCTCGTGTAGAGCCTCTCGTCTGCCAGCATCCCCAAGTCCCTCTCCTCAGGGCTGCTNCATGGACATGCTCCAGCATCTCTTGTAATAGGGACTCCAGAACTCCAAGTGAGGTCTCACCAGAGCAGAGTAGAGGGGTAGAATCACCTCCCTCGACCTGCTGCCCACATTTCTCCTGATGCAGCCCAGGTTCTGGTTGCTCTCCGGGCTGCAAGTGCACACTGCTGGCTCGTGTAGAGCCTCTCGTCTGCCAGCATCCCCAAGTCCCTCTCCTCAGGGCTGCTCTCCAGCCAGTCACTGCTCAGCCTGTATTTGTCCTTGGGATTGCCTCAACCCAGCTTCAGGACCTTGCACTTGGTCTTGTTGAACCTCATGAGGCTGGCTTGTGCCCACCTCTCCAGGTCCCTCTGGATGCCATCCCTGCCCTCCAGCCTGTCTGCTGCACCACACAGTTTGGTGTCATTGGCAAACTTGCTGAGGTTGCACTCAACACCTCTGTCCATGGCACCGACAAAAATGTTGAACAAGGCTGGTCCCAGGACTGATCCCTGAGGGACTCCACTTGTCACTGCCTCCACTTGGACATGGACTTGTTGACAGCCACTCTTTGGGTATGGTCATCAAGTCAGTTCTTTATCCGTCCAGTGATCCACCCATCAAACCCATGTTTCACCAGCTTGCAGACCAGGATGTGGTGCGGGACAGTGCCGAAGGCTTTGCTCAGGTCCGGATAAATGCCATCAGTTGCTCCACCCTCATCTATTAATGTTGTGACGTGTTCATAGAAGGCCACCAGGTTTGTCAGGCAGGATTTGCCCTTGGTGAAGCCATCCTGATTGTACCCAATTCCCTTTTCACTATTCTCCTGTCTCAGTACTGGTTCCAGGAGGATCTGCTCCATGATCTTACCAGGCACAGCAGTGAGATCGACTGGCCTGTAGTTCCCTGGCTCCTCCTTCCTACCCTTTTTGAAAATGGGAGTTATGTTTCCCCTTTTCCAGTCAGTGGGGACTTCACCAGACTGCCATGACTTTTGGAATATAATAGAGAGGGGTTTAGCAATCTCATCTGCCAGTTCTCTCAGTACCCATGGGTGTATCCCCTCAGGTACAACTAGAGACAACAAACTATTTGAGCTGCCTGCTTAAATTTAGGTGGACTGACCCAAAGCCGTTCAAAATCTCATCTCTAGGTGCTCTGCAGCTAGGCAGAATGGAAAGAATGGTAAGAAACAGAGATGTTTACAGTGCATTGGTTGCTCCTCACCACAGTAGGTTAAATGAGGCTGAGAAGCTGAAGAATTAGATTAAGCAATTGGAGCGCAATAACCTTGAGGTGGGAGAGGAAAATGGGAAGAGATCATTGCTGTTTGAGTCATCTGGGATTGCTGATTGGCCTAGGGAGGGGGATGCAACATCACCTTCTGTGCAAGAGGAAGATGTTTGTTTTGAGAAGAATTCATTTTAAAAAATAAGCATTATTATGGCACAAAGAAATAATAACTAAAACCTGCCGGGAATCAGCACTGCTTTTGCCAGCTTATGGTTCCATGGAAGCTCTGAGTAAAAAGCTCAGCTAAGCTGTGCTTGCTCTGCTCTTTCTGTGCATCTCTGAAGCTGCTGGATGCATGCAGGCTGTGCTGGGAGCAGGGCACACCCCAAGACACAGAGCTGAGCTGTATTGCTGCTCAGGCACTGCATTCAGTGTCCACAGGGAGGTTTAGAGCAAACTGGACATGATTTGATTCTTATTTTCTCTTTCGTTTCTGTGATGTTCACTCCCATTTATGGAAGTTTCTACATGAGACCCATTTTTGGGGTCCAGGGAGAGATGCTTGATATCCATGATATTCTACATGATATCCCCAGGTTCAGGAAGAGATGCAAATGTTGGGGGATGAGATGTGTCCTCTAACAGGAGGGCTCAGGGCGAGTTCCAAAGAATGGGAAAACCCTCACAATGTGTAGTGGAAAGGCAAATTGAGGAATGAGAAATCAAAGCCGAGGATCTGGCTGTTGAAATTCATTGAAAAGGACATTATAGGCCTTTTGAATAAAGCTATCATTTACTCAGTGAAGTGGGGAAGCCAGTCAGCAGATATTAATCACCCAACACCCATCCAGACTGGTGGAATTTGCTTGCACCTTAATCTACATTTATATCTCCAGCAGTATCAATTCTCTGCAGAGCAGAAGCAGAAGCAGATGCATCTAAAATGCCAACTCAGGCACCACGAAGGCACAGAAGGAGCTGTGGGGCTCGGCAGGACAGAGCCAGCACTCACTGCCTTCCCTACATACATCTCCCACTGGGCGAGTGCCAACAGAAAGCAGCCGAGCAACATTAACCCACTCACTATCTGCAAGAGATATCTCTGGGTGGTTCTAGCCAGAGACCTGATCTGAAAGTGAAGCCAAATTCTAATGTGTTACAATGATTTAAAAGCCAGCTGGTGAGAGTATTGCTTGGACCAGCTGAGGATCTGGCCCTGCATAACCACAGGAACCGCAGAACAGCAGGGGTTGGAAAGGAACTCTGGAGATCATCTAGTCCACCCCTCCTGGCCAAAGCAGCAAACAAACCAGAGCAGAGCTTGAAACTACCAGAAAGAACAAATGACAAAGCAGGGGTTTGTGAGTTCTCAGGCAAAAGGGTTTTGATGCCATCAGGAATCAGGTGTCTTGAGCAGAAAAAGCTCAAACATTCTTTTCCCCATCCCTTTTTTGTCTGTGGCAGCAGATCCTGATACACCACCGTGAAAAGAAGTTTGTGCTCTGTCACCACTTCACTCCTATATTTGTGCTGTTCCAGCTTCTCTAGAATATGCATGGCAAGATGGACAGAAACTGCAGGGAGAGATTGAAGCAAGCTGCCAGGCTGACAAGAGCCACTTTCTGTGTCAAATGTCCCCCACCAAAGCAGAAGCTGCACCTCAGCTGCAGGCCACTGTAGGGTTAGAGGATGGTAATTGGTGTGATTGGCCTCTGTGGGAAAAAATCCTTGTGACTGGGGGAAGGGCCAGGTCCCTGGGTAGTGCTGACAGCTGACGATTCCTTAGGGAGCAGAGTGAATGCTGTAATTCCCATACCCACCAGGGCTGTGTCTGTATGGAGGGTACACCAGCATGGCAGCATAGGGAGTCTTATCTACAGTAGTTTCAGCCAAAGTAATCTGGGAAACAATAGCAGTGAAGACAGACAGATATCCCAGAAACAACAGCAGTGTCTTGAAGAGAGATATCCCAGACCTAACAGCAGCATCCAAGCTCCATCTACCAACACACAGCCACTCCTGCCTGGCTGCACAAGTGCTGCTGATGCCCACATTACCCAGTTCAAAAGAAGCACACCACAGCCACCCTGCAACCCCAAATTGGATTTCAGTCTAGACATACAGAACAAGGATTCAGCTTATACATCTATTCAGTGGATCACATCTAGCTGATCCTGGTCTGGCAGGGGGATTGGGCTAGATGATCTTCAGAGGTCACTTCCAACCCCTACCATTCCCAGATTCTGTGATCTGTTAGAAGCACAGGTGTTGGAGAGTTCCCCTGCATTCAGAGGGGATGAAGATATCAGAAGGTAACTCTCTCCCTGAGTGATGCCTGCAGATCACCTTCCTACAGGAGGAAGCTTGCAAAGCCTAATATAGGGAAAGCCTCTGTCAGCAACAGAGTTTGGGTCAGAAGCATGATTTGGAGCTGCTGATCACCCCTCTTGTCATGCTATTTCCATGCTGTGGGTTTCTTTCCAACATGACTGGATCACAGAGTCCAGTTTATAGCAGATGTTGAGTTCACAGGACCAAGAGACAGCTCGTCCAAAGCCACCTTCCAAAACAGACATGGCAAAGGCATCAGCTCCTCAGCTCCAGCCAGTGTACTCGGTGGACTCCATTTGCTGGTGCTCCACCATGCTCACCAGTTGCTCTGCCAAGGTGCCCAGGTTGGTGAGACCAGGGCAGAATCTGAGCAACTGGCAAACCCACCTGACTCCAAATCACAAAGGAAGGAACTAAGGCTGCCACTTCCCAGATGAATGTTCATCCAGATCCCATAGGACCTCTGAGGCAATGCCCAGGAAATGCAGGCGCATTTAATAACAAGACCACCCTCCCTCAGGATGTTGCTTCACTTGCATTCCTAGCTCCAGGCTTACTTATAACCTCCTGCTGCTCTTTCTGCAGATCTATTAGCCTCTTCCTCCAAAAGGAACATTCTGCTGTAACACAACTACTTCATTTTTTCTGCCCTGCTGCTGCCTAATTCAACTGATTTCCCTTTCTCCATTCTGGCACTCTCCTCCTCCCATTGTCCACCTTTTTTCTTTGTTTGTTTATTTGCTGTATTGGGGGGGTGGGGGTGGTTGTGGGGGGTTGTGTGTGTGTGTGGTTTTCTTTTTTCTTTTGTGATTTTGGAAAGTACAAGTTTACTGTGCTTGTTTCCATGCAGCTGAAATAAGTCTTTCCTCTACACTGAAAGGATCTGTGAAAACACCACTAAGATGGTCTACTGAAATCCATTTAAAGGATACTGCTAAATGCAAATGAGTTAACCTGCACCAGGGAAAACCTTAGTCAAGGCACTTCAGCTTCAGTGCAAAGTTTTGTTACACAGACCAGGACAATATGTCACTCTAAGGAAGCCATATCTCCACAGCTTAAGGATCTGCAAAGAAGGACAAAGGAGAAGAAAGCTTTCAGGGTGCTCTTTGCCCTGACACCTTCCCAGTCCATGGAACAGGATAAATTTGGAGCCATGCCTATTTTTTGAAACCAAGTGCTGCATGAAAGAGCTAGGATTTGCCTGTCACTATTACACCTGGATTTGGGAGAGCATGAGAGAGCTGGAGCAGCTCTGCTATGAGGACAGGCTGAGAGAGTTGCAGCCTGGAGAGAGGTTTCCAGGAGACCTTATAGTAGCTGTCCAGTATCTGAAGGGGGCTACAGGAAGGCTGAGGAGGGGCTATTTACAAGGTCTTGAAATGACAGGACAAGGGGCAATGGGTTTGAATTGGCACAGGGGAGATTTAAACTGGATGTTAGGAGGAAGTTCTTTCCAATGAAGGTGGTGAGGCACTGGAACAGGTTGTCCAGGAAGGTTGTGGCTGCTCCCTCTCTGGAGGTGTTCAAGACCAGGTTGGAGGAGGTCTTGAGTGACCTGTACTAGTGGGAGGTGTCCCTGCCTATGGCAGAGGGTTGGGACTAGATGATCCTTGAAGTCCCTTCCAACCTTACCATTCTATGTGTCCAAAAGGCAGCAGACCAGGTAGAAGAGTGACAAGAAGAGCACTTTCAGTTTACTTACCATTTGAAGGACACCAAAATAAGACATCAGGTATCCAGACTCCACTGCTTCCAAACCAAAGAAATCCATAGAGATGATGGAAAACATAATCATGAACAAACCTAGAGAGGGAGGGTTCATGAAAAACATACATCAATATACTTGCCATGCATACACTGCCCCAGACCCTGCTCCCAGTCAGCCCCAGTATGAGTCAGTAGCTGTTCCTGGGGTTACTGGGACTGGATGTAAACACAAGCAGAATCCTATTCAAAGTCAGTGTAGCAATTTAATCTTTCAATATTAACTTTTTTATCCTCCTTGCTTTCATCTTTAAATAATGTGACTATGTAGGCTGTAGATCCAGCTGTTTATTATAAACTGGTAAATATTTGTATCGCTGAAGCCAGACTAACCACTAAGACAGCGAGAAAACATTTGTTCAGACAAGACTGCAACCATAAAAATAATCTGATTGGATTCCTCATCCCTTCTGCCTGACTTTATACTTTCAGCATGGGGAACAACTCAGTGACATCAGCCTAAAGGCAGCAGTTTCCCTGCACAGCTCAGCAGTGAGGCTGGTGGCACATGAGGTATCTGCCACACGGATCGATAGTGGTGTCAGCACAAGCAGCCAGGAAAGCAGGGACAGAAATGGGACAGGCTGGGGTTGCTTCACAATTTAAGAGATTTCTGGAAAGTGTTAGTAGAAAACGCCCACAAGAGTGTGTGTTTCCCCCAGCCCTGACAAACACATGCAAATGCAGACACCTGTAGCCATGCTCCCTTCCTACACAAAGAGCCACTGAATTCAAAATACTTTGGCAAAACATTCCTCTCGAAGACTGGTATGGTGTAGGAGCCTCCTGCCTCCCCTAGTGTCCTGTGCACCTAGATGGACCAAGACAGGAGGAAATTCGGTCTCTTTTTGCATGTGAACAGCCCTCCAATGTGCACATTAGAGAGTACTAATCCTGCTGAGGAGAGAAGAGAGCAGATGAACTTTAGGGTTGTTGACCTTCCTTGTGGGACCCTCCAAGGTACAAAGACTGGGTAATTAGTGAGCTGATACTGAAGGAAACAGCTCAGAAGGCAACAAGTGAAGACTGAGAAGGTAGCTTGAGGCCTGGCAAAGTGAGTCACTGACCCTGTGGCATGGGAAGGATTTGCTGGCATTTCCTGGAAGCAGGAGGAGAGCAATCCCAAACTGCTAACTAAAACACCATAGAGGACTTGCATCCTCACAAACCAGCATGACTTAATCAGATCCAGCAGCCCAGTGGAACACCAGCAGCAGCAAGGACCTCATTCCAAGTACCCCAAGGGACCACCACCCTCCCACCCTAGCACCTCCTACAAAGGCTTCCTAAACCCAGCCAGAAACACTTCTCTCCCCCCTTAACGGGGATAGCTGCACCCTAGCTGATCCTATGACGCTGTGGGAGAGGGATGTGGGCACAAAATGTACCCTGCTCTGTTACTCTTGAGAAATGTGGAGAAGGTGCCAAGGACCTGGGGTTCATGGAAATTTATGGCTTCACCACACCCGTGTGCAGAGAGCAGCCCATCAGTACCCAGTTACTTTGAAATCACTCTTAGCTCAAGCCGGCTGAAGGTAACATGCAAATAGCAGCATTTACTCACAACACCCAAACCAGGCAACAGAGCTGCACATGTTTAGAACAGGCACACGTGAAGAAATGAAAGAAAAACCACACTTGGTTTCACTTGCAGCAGATTAGATCGCAGCAGGCGCTCGCCCTTCATCCTGCTGCTCTGCTGCAGGTACCACCTAGGAGGGGCTCAACCTCCCTACATACCTGACACTTCTTCCTGGTGAAGCATGCCAGCTTCTACAGCTCCTCTCCCCTTTGAAGTCCCTCATCAAGTGAAGGAAGATTTGAATTTTTCTCCTCCAAATAACGTGATTTCTTATGGAGCAGGGGGATAGGTTCTTTAATTAGCTCCTCTGGAGATGCAAAGGTCTCTTTTTTTAAGATGGGTTCACCCTCTGTGCCTGCATGGCCACTTCAAGCTGTCTGGACAATCATAGAATGGTTGGAAGGGACCTCAAGGATCATCTAGTTCTAACCCCCTGCCATAGGCAGGGACACCTCCCACTAGTACAGGTCACTAACTAAAGGCCTTGTCCAACCTGGCCTTGAACACCTGCCAGGGAGGTGGTGGAGCACAGAATGTGATCAAAGATCACAATCTGTGCTTTTGTGCTCCACAACTTCCCTGGGCAACTTGTGCCAGTGTCTCACCACCCTCACTGGAAAGAACTTCCCAACATCCACTTTAAATCTCCCCTCTTCCAGTTTAAACCCATTGCCCCTTGTCCTGTCATTACAAGACCTTGTCAATAGTCCCTCCCCAGCCTACCTGTAGCCCCCTTCAGATCCTGGAAGGGGTCTCTAAGGTCTCCTGGAAGCCTTCTCTTCTCTAGGCTNGCAGCCTAGGACTCTGTTGCTGTCTGGGCTGCATGTGTGCACTGCAACTAAGGGGGTCCTTCCCACTGGTAACATTTTTCTTTAAGGTGAGCCCCAGATTGAACTCAAAAGATTTTATGGCCATTGGAACAAGAATTTCTTGAAAAGATCTCAGTAGGTCCCATCTGAGTAGGTCTGGCAGGTCACAGGATTAATGTACCCACCATAGAGAGAGCTCACTGGGGTGGCGCATCTGGGAACACCAAAGCTGCCCAGAGAAGCCTCAATCCACACTTCAAGGCTCAGATTTCCAATAGGAGAAGAGTAGGAAAAGGCAAAAAATATCCTCGGAAACTTCATCTTTATTTGAGGAGGTCAAAACAAGGGTGGACTGCTGAGAAGCAGCAGGAGGAGTAACTATGGTCATATCACAGTATCACCAGGGTTGGAAGAGACCTCAAAGCTCATCAAGTCCAACCCGTTACCACAGACCTCAAGACCAGACCATGGCACCAAGTGCCACGTCCAAACCCGTCTTGAACACCTCCAGGGATGGTGACTCCACCACCTCCCTGGGCAGCCCATTCCAGCAGTCAATGACTCTCTCAGGCAACAACTTTCTCCTTACCTCCAGCCTAAACCTCCCCTGGAACAGCTTGAGTCTGTGTCTTCTTGTTCTGGTGCTTGTTGCCTGAGAGAAGAAGGTAACCTCCCCCTGGCTACAACCACCCTTCAGGTAGTTGTAGACAGCAATAAGGTCCCCCCTGAGCCTCCTCTTCTCTAGGCTAAACAATCCCAGCTCCCTCAGCCTCTCTTCATAGGCCTTGTGCTCAAGGTCTCTCCCCAGCCTCATTGCCCTTCTCTGGACATGCTCAAGCACCTCAATGTCCTTCTTAAATTGAATATAGCAAAGAGCAAGTTTGTGGGATGAGATTGAGACAAGGAAAGAAGCACTGGATTGCAAACTGTATTTTAAAAAACCCTTACCTAGAAAGATTTGGTGTGAGAAGATGAGCACAGCTGTGGGAACCCAGCTCAGCCCTTCCATGCTGAACTGTAAAGACAGTGGAATGCAAAGCTCTGGGGCTCATTGCAAAATCCTGTTCCACATGTGAAGGAAAATCTTTTTTAAAATGAGGCACAGATGCTAGAGCAATCTTGCTGAAACCAGGTTTCCAAAGGCATTGGGCAGCCAGAGAGTCACACCAGCAGCTATTTACCAGTATTTTCAAGATGCTGATTTCCGGTGAGTAAGAGGTATGTGTGACATTTTCATCCTCCTCCTTTCTTTTGTCACTTATCTGCTGCAATGCAGTGAGGTTTTCTTATCCCACATCATCTGAGAATGCAACCAGGCCATGCTGGAGTGATCTGCTGCTTGTCCATTCCCCTGGCAGCAAACCTTCTGCAAGAGCCACACAGCCCAAGTCTCTGCTTTAATGCAACACATGGAGCAGGTTCCCAGCCCTGCAGCTCTTCCAGGGAGCCTCTTTCAGTCTCAAACAAGATGGTTTTAGACAACAGTGAGATCCATAAGAAACAGAAGATTTTCTCCTGTGTACATCATAAATTTGTTCACAAAGAAAACAGGGACCACTCTGTAATTTGGGTGAACTAACTAATTATACAGTTGCAGCTTGGAGAAGAAAGGTAAATAAGCTCACAAGGAGCTCAGCCTCCAGCTGTGAAGCGCAGACAACTAGGGGATGGCCAAATCGCCTTTCAGCTGCCATCATATGGTCAGTCACTTGCAGAGAAGAGAGACCTGCTCAGAGAAGTCACAAGGATTGTTGTCACTCCTGACTGTAGTGCAAGCAGAATGCCTCAAATGGATTCTATGATTCTATGGCCTCACTCCTACTCCTATAGCAATACTCTTGACCATTAGGTGTACCTGTGTTAGCAGGGGGGATTGGACTAGATGATCTCCATAGGGCACTTCCAACACCTACCATTCTATGATTCTGTGATTTCAGTGACACTGTCAGCCTGTGCCCTGCCTTAAATCTTGGCTTCACTGTCTCCATCCTCCTCCAACACTGCAGTTTTAGGCAGGAGACGATGTTGTGGGTGGGTGGGTGTTTTTGTTTTGCATGGTGAAAGAACCTCTCTTGCAACAGGGAGGAGTTTGCATGGATTAACAGGCATGACTAAAACAAAGTACATCTCACCCAGGCTTCGGAAAAAGAGAGCACACAAGAGATCACTGTGCAGATTGGTCCCTCTAGCCACATTATTCCTGATCCAGGACAGGATGCTGGTGGCCTTATTGGCCACCTAGATACATGCTGGTTCATGTTCAGGTGGTTGTCAACCAGCAACCTGGGGTCTTTTTCCACAAGACAGCTTTCCATCCACTCTGCCCCAAGCCTGGAGTGTTCATGGGGTTGTTGTGACTCAAGTGCCAGATCCCTCACTTGGCCTCGTTAAAACTCATACAGCTGATCTCAGCCCATCAGTCCAGCCTGTCCAGGTCAACAATGCACAAAGAAGCAAATCAGGAGATACAGACTGTGCCAGGGCAGAAAACTGACTCAAAAGGAGCAGGGAAACAGAGGCTAGTTTGGGATGGGTTTGAGCTGGCTACTAACCTGACACAAAAAACTGAGCAAACCAAAAGAAGAAGGGAAGAACAAGCACCACCATCAACACACAGGGGAAAAAACAAGCTGTGGCTCCTCTGCATGCTCCTGGCAGTCAGAGCAGCCTCTCATTCAGAAGTAGTTTATAGCTGGTGGGAAAAAAGCTAAGGTATCCCCCTTAAAATCATTAAGGAAAATCAGGAAGGACCTCAGTGTTTCTGGCAGAGCACAAATGACTTTCCTCCACTCTAAGGAGGTTACATCCTAAATAGAAATGACAGCCAAGAAGGGAAAAAAAACCACTTACAACCAGGGGGATGGGGCAGAGAGATTAAATGATTTGCCTAAGTGGCAGAAGCAGCCTGTGACAAGTGGTCTGTTTTACATTAAGTCCCAGAGTTTTGACTCTGTGTACCTGAGAGGTTTGAAAGCATCCAGCACAGACTCAGGAGCCAAACCCTCTCTGCTCTGTGATGAAATGCAACATGCTTTTGGTAACCTGAGACAAGCCTAGTCTGCACTGGATGTCATCTCACTTCAAATACATCAGCAATCATGCCTAATGGGTGAGATTTACCTATGGGAAGTCCAGCAAAGACCTTGATTATGAAAACTTCCATTACTCCTGGAAACTTCATCAGGCGCAGGATTTCTCTGATGCTAAACACGCTGCCAGACTGTGATGTGCCTACAGAAGATGACAGATTGATTAATGCCCTATTCATACAGGTTAGAGGCAGGAAGCAATAAACTCTGAGGCTGCCTGCTCAGGTTCACTGCCACCTTTCTGAAAAGGCACTTCCTGACGACGGCAGGCAGCTGGGGACTAGTGCCAGGTCTACACACAGAGAACCCCTGTGAGAGAGGGGATTGCCTCCTAGGCCAGGCCAAACTTACCCCCCAAGCAAGGGGCCCACATTCACATTTTCTGAGATGCACAACAGGCATTGGGCTTGAAACTTGCAACTCTGCCTGGCAGAGAGGTCAACAGGTAGAGAATACTTTGCCACAAGCACAGCTGAGGCATTAAATTGTCAGCATTTCAAGGCTGGCACATTTGTGCCCTTAGAATACACCACCAAGTCTTTTAGCAGTCCTTACAGCATGTCAATCCCCTATACTCTTTAGCAGAAATACTAAATACTCACTCTGCTCTGTTGCATGATGGTCTGATTTTGGTTTAGCCTGCAAAGGGATCCAAGCCATTGCTATCATGGTATTGATGAGACTTCCCACCAGCCCAACATATATGGGAACAAATATGCTGCAAAAGGAAAAAGTACAGGTGAGGGGACAAGTATCATAAACAAGATATTTATGTCTCCATCCTATAAAGCTTGGGCACTTGGATAAGGAACAATCCCATTAATGTCGTGGCACATAAGGCTATAAAAGAACTCACAGTCTTTCATGGAGGCTTTGGCTATGATCATGGTTTGAAATTTCACCAAAAGATGGCTGTTGCCATGGAGATAGTTTATGAATTCTATTCATAATCATGTCTGATACAACATTTCAAAATCTGTGTCAGGGGAAAAGACCCCTTCTGAGTTTAAGGCAGCTTAGAAATCTTCCCACGGGTAGCACAACATCTTCTTGTTAAGAATCATCTGATCACCACTTTCATTCATCTAACTGTGATCTTCCTCCTTGACATTTCTCAGTGAAATCAAAAGAAATTAAGGAAAGCAAAGAAAGTACTCAAGATGACTCAGGATGGTAGAATACAGCCCAGCCTACCACCAGGACTGAAACCACCAGAGATACAATACCACTTGAAAAGGAGCCGCTAAAAGTAACAAACACAAAGGAAAAAGTCTTCAGAAGGGATGAGTAAGCAGTACTTGGATCGATGCACCAAATCAACACTCCTTCAACTGCCCATCAGAGCCTCAAAAGCTGAATCTTTAACAGAAGTGAGGCCACATCCTTAGATGCAGACCCAAGGAACAACAATGCTTAGCAGTAGTTGCACCATGATAAAGGGAACAATTACTTCTTATCTGAAAAAGCCAAACACAAACCCTGTAAAAGTCGAAAGAGTCAGTAACAAGTCCTCAATTATCACTGTCCTCTTAAAAGAGAAGATTAGGAAATGACTCCTCCTAGTCTCTAAGTGCCTGTGGGAAGATTTCAGACTCTGAAGGGCTTTAATTCTGCCAAACACAGGTGGAGCAAAGTCCAGGGCTGGCAGACTGAAACTCAGGAGAGTCGAGTTGAAAACAAAAGGAGAAACGTGTTTTGTTTTTAACAGTGAGAGCAATTATCCACTAAACCAGCTCACTAAAAGTCTGCCCCATCATGGGAACTCTGTTAGTCAAAGGGTTTCATAAAAACATATGTTTAAAGCCTACCACAAGACACAGGTTTGGGATGGGAATGCCCAGCAGAAACTCTAGTTTTCCTCAAGCTCAAATGAAACCTCCTCTGTTCTAGCTTGTACTCTTAGCCCCTTTTCTTATCTCTGACCACGACTGAGAAGAGGCAGTCCCATTCTTGTGACCTCTACCCTTTAGATATTTACATGCATTGATCAGATCCTCTCTCAGTCTGCTCTTCTCCAGGCTAAGCAGCCTCGGGTCTCTCAGCCTCGCTTGGTAAGAGAGATGCTCCAGCCCCCTGATCATCCTCACGGCCCTCCACTGGGCTTGCTCCAGTAGTTCCCCATGCCTGAACTGGGCAGCCCAGAATTGGATGCAACACTTCAGGTGAAACCTCACCAGGGCAGAATAGAGGGGTAGGAGGTAATTGTGCCATCCCCCACACCCCCAGGGATGGATCCCCAGCAACCTGAGTTGCAAAACGAGACGCAAGGAGAGCTGCAAGCTGCCAGCTGATGCTCCCTGTGAGCGTGATGGTAAAAGGGCTGCTCATTGCCCAGCTTTTTATTGCTGTTTTCCTGTCAGACCGTGGCATGTGTTTTTCATGGAGTAGCCAGCAGCACTAATTGTAAAAGCCTCAAGTTTCCTCCGTGCTAGAGAGAGGTGTGGTCTGAATAATTTCTGGAGCATTATTAAGGTGCCAGAGCAAGACAATCAAGGATTGAAATGCAAACAGCTGAGAAGAGCATCAAAGAGCAAACATACATATACATATGCATCCCCACTAATAGCAGTGGCCAAAATCCCAGCTGAATATTTTAATTCTCATTAATTATTATTAATAACAACAAAGTCAGATCATATCTTCCTGCAAATAGACTTGGTGCATAATTTAGACCTGCTGCCTTCCATCCGCCAAGCTGCTCCACTAATTAGCCCTGACCACAAAATTAGTAATTTGCTGGATGGTTATTATTTATTTTTTTTTTCTTATTTTCAGAGCAGCAGATTGCATTTTCTGATTTGAAATTATCTGCCCAACAGTTCCCAAGCTACTACCATCAACTTTGTGGACCCAAATTTTTACCCAAGAAACCCAGGATTGGCTGCTTTGCATTGCAACACAAAGTAAATTTATTAACAAAATAGAAAGGGTAAAATAATCAAAACAAGAATCTGCAGTTGGCTAAATATTTGGGGGGTGGTTGTGGTGGTGTGTGTGGTGGTGTGTTTTGATTCCAAGCTTGCATTCTAATAATATAGGAAAAACACTTTGCACAAATGTTCATTGGACAGAAATTCTTCCTTTCCACCTCCTCTCCTGAGATTTTCCAGAATCCTACATGCCAATATAAATATGTTTTACTCTTCACATCCAAGAAGAATTACAGCAAGCAATGAGGGAAGGAACCCCCTGCAAAAGCAGTAAGCAAACTGTGCCCTACTACTGCAACCATATGACTGAGAGATCATTTCTGTGAGAGGAAGAGAGGAAGGAAGCCATCTGGCATGTTTGGGGAAACCTGGGCTTGCTGTGATGGATTCCTGGAATTTTTGTATGGCTGGACTCTGAACTTAGAGAAAACCAGTAAAAGATGGAGCTCAAAATCCCCAAATCAAAACCTGGCATTTCCCAGACAGGCCTGAAGCATTCAAAATCAACTGAGGATCCCTTTTCTTAACCATGGTTTTCTGTAAGTGCTTCACTTTTGTTCATATGTTAAGCTCTGCCATTGATGGAAAGGTGATGAAAGTATACCCTGGGTTAGCTGCTCTGTTATTTCATCCTTGTGGAGCTCTGGAATTGGGGATCACACAAGCACATCCAGCAAACCACCTCTTCGTGATCATTTGGAATAGATGAAGTGAAACCAAGGGCCAAAAAAATCCTTTACTGACACAGCAAGTCATTCCTTTTCTTCTGATGTATCTTTTTGCCTGCTGTTTCCATCACAACCCATGAATTAGGCATGATGACACTTCCCGTGCCACCCCTCCAGCGTGACATCAGCGAGACACAGCCTCCTGCTCCTACAGTGCAAGGCAGCTGTTTTACAAAGCACAGGGTGGCTTTCCTGATCCATCATCACCTCTGAGTCCCTGTGAGACTGCTTTGGGAGGTTTGAGATGGCTCACATGGTCTTTTCCTGTTACATGAAGGCACACAAATATTTACACTGCCATGTAAAGGGACACGAGTGCTAACACCACTGTGCATGTCTGGGTCGCTATTCATGTCAGGAGGGGAGACAAACACCAGTGGGTTCAGCTGACAGTATCCTTGTGACGATGCTGACAGCAGACCGAAGGCATTTGCCAGGGAAACTGGCAGCACAGATGCTACTGAATCCTCAGGTAGAGCTGTTCTGTCCCACTGCCAATGCCAAAACTCTACCCCCACCTTTGGATGCTGCTGGCAGGGGCTGCAGCCCTGTGGAGGTGGATGGGAAGGAGGTAAGGGTGACTTGGAGGGGTCCAACGAGCAACAGGAGGGCAGGAAAGAGTTTTCATCCTGAGGCAGAGCACTTTGGTAAGGAGCGTGGGCATGCTATTGCCACCAGGAGAGGAAACAGTTGGGAGTTAGCACTGGTAATCTCTTCTGTGCACACTGAGTAAGCAGAGGACCAAGGCTGAGCCGTTGCTCTTATTTTCCATAGGCCTGACGAGGAACAAGTGGTGCAAACCAGAAGAGTTAAGCTACAAGTGATGCACCTCGACCCCTTGGATGCAGTTGAAATGATTGCTGGGTTGGACACTTCTGGTGTGCAAAGCTTGGGGCATGGACATGCAGCTTTTGGGTGTTTTTTTTTTGTTTTGTTTTGTTTTTTAAGACATAAGCATTAAATCTCACCTCTGCTGATGTCAGCAGAAGTCCTGCTGCATTCAATTTTTCCTGCTTGGCTTACCAGGAGGAAATTTCACCAGGAAGGGACATGGCATTATTAAGACAAATGAGGCACATTATGCAGGTTGTTCCTGTAGGACCTTTCTCCATCCTCTTCCCCTTCCTGCCCTCCCTCTCATCCCCCTTGGCTGTCCACAAACCAACCCTGTGGAGTCAGTGTGAGCCCTGCCAGAGCCAGCAGCAGATTTCCTGAGTGAGGAGGAAGAACAAAGGATGCGGGCAGGACTAATACAGTTAAATTAAAGGGAGCAAAAGGGCGCAGCAGCTTCGGCAGCTGACATCACTGTGTGGCCTCTTCCAGTTTCTCACTGATTAATGGAGGCTAAGAACCTTTGCTGTCCTGGGCTTTATGATCAAAATAACTCAGGTAACTTAATCTGCCTACTTCAGCACCTTATTCATAATTCCTCTACTTCTCCAGTGAGAATCCCTTCCCCACTTTTGCCAGCAGGCTTCCTTGCTCTCCCTTGGGGTTTTCTGCTAGAGTAGAGCTCCTCTCAGGTTGTCAGCTAAAACCACAGCTGCCCTCTCTTCTTCATGAGTTCCCAATCTCGCCATGAAGAGGGGAGCAACAAAACTCATGACCCTGTCTTGCACGGAACCAACGGGCGCCAAGGTGCTGCTGCCAGGAGGGTCTGAAACAATGGGCTGCAGGGAGTGAGCACCTGAATGTGGAGCAGGACTAGTTTTTTGCTACTTTTTGCTAACAGGAGCAGCTGCAGCTTGCCCAGACAGAAAGCTTTCAGAGAAGTAAGAAGGAAACATGAGCCAGAGGGACCTAGAGACCAGGAGCCCATAACCTCAGCCAAACAAAGCCTCTCCTTTTCATCTTCCTCAGGCCATTAGGCAAGTGTGGTGGATTAAAGGAGTTTTAAAAGATTTCAGGAAACAGGATGGGCAGCCCAGGGCACACTTGCCGCAGGACCAATAGTGTGGCTAGGTACAAGGCTCATTTGACAGTAGCCTGTGGCCATGGGTAAGGGACAAGTGGTTGACAGCTGGGATTACCCATCTGGAGACTCCATTCTTAATGCTGATGGGAAAACAGAATTGATGATGAAGCCATTAACAGTAATGCAACGGTAAACAGATTAAACCCAAATTAAATATTAGCATTCAAAGCCAGCTGGAGGAAGGTTGCATTTCTTTCCATCCAGTGCTTATCCAGCCTCTGTATTTACTTTCAGGTAAATCCCACTGTGCCTCATGTTTCCCAGGAGAGGTGAAGCAAGGACATGCTCTTTGCAATATGCTGCCATCAAGGCCAATTAATATGGGGCAAACAAGCGCAGTCACGATTCAGTTTCTGAATCAAGACATGACAAAGGGGACAGAAAGGGTTCCAGAGGTTCCCAGAGATGAGGTTTTGTGGCTTTGCCCTAAGTGCCACACAGCCCTGCAGTCAGGGGTGGCACACATGAAATGAGGAAAATGTGGCCAAGTTTATAACAAGTGCAGCTCTTGGAAAGCAGGTCCTGGCCAAACAAGCAGATGTGGGGGGCCATATCCTTGCACAAACACAAGTGCACAGCCATTTCCCACTAGCTCAGAAGCATTGCTTTCAGTAAACCTTCATAAATAATTCCATCCTACAAAGGCACAAGCACCATGAGGAGATCAGGCAGTGGCACAGGAGCAGGAAGGAGGCCACTGACCAGGCATTTGCAGCAAGGTCTCTCTTTCAGCTTGCAGATGAGAGTGTTTGGACAGAGTCCTTGCTGGTACCTGCCACCACCAGGCAGTGCAGAAGCCTCCTGCTTCCACCATGAAATGCTACAACAAACCAACATGGGATACAGTTTTAGGCTCTAGCTCAAATATCAGTCCTTTAAAAATCATGGAATTGTTTCTGTTGGAAAAGACCTCTGAGATCTTTGAGTCCAGTCATCCACCTAACACCACCATGGCCATTAAACCATGTCCCAAAGTGTCATGGCTACACATTTCTTGAACACGCCCAGGGATGGTGACTCCACCACCTCCCTAAGGCAGCCTGTTCCAATGTCTGACCACTCCTTCAGTAATGAAAAAAATTCCTCATATCCAATATAAAGCTCCCCAGCACAACTTGAGGACATTTCCTCTTGCTCACTTGTTACTAGCAAGAGACCAACCTCCACCTCTTTCCAACCTCATTTCAGGGAGTTGTAGTCTTTTCCTCAGGCTAAACAACCCCTGTTCCCCCACTCACTCCTCACAAGAGTTGTGCTCTAGACCTTTCACCAGTTTTGTTGCCTTTCTCTGGACACTTTACACCATCTCAGTGTCACAGCATCACAGGATGTCAGGGATTGGAAGGAACCCAAAGAGAACATCGAGTCCAACCCCTCTGCCAGAGCAGGACCATACAATCTAGCTCAGGTCACAGAGGAACACATTCAGACAGGGCTGGAAGGGTTCCAGAAAAGGAGTCTCCACAGCCTCTCTGGGCAGCCTGTGGCAGTGCTCTGTGACTCTTACAGTCAAGCAATTCCCCTTGTGTTGAGGTGGAACCTCCTGTTCTCCAGTTTCCATCCACTGCTCCTTGTCCTATCACAAGGTGCAAGTGAGCAGAGCCTGTCCCCCCTTTCTGACCCTCAGCCCTCAGAGATTTATAAATGTTTATTAAAGCCCCTCTCAGTCTTCTCTTCTGCAGACTAAACAGGCCCAGGTCCCTTAACCTCTCCTCATCAGGTAGTGCTCATCCTCACAGCCCTCCACTGGACCCTTTCCAGCAGATCCCTTTCTCTCTTAAACTGGGAAGCCCAAAACTGAATACACTACTCAAGATGAGGTCTCACCAGAGCAGAGTAGAGGGGGAGGAGAACCTCCCTTGATCTGCTGGACACACTCTTCTTAATAAACCCCAGGATCCCACTGGCCTTCTTGGCCACAAGGGCACATTGCTGTCCCATGAATGTTACCCACCAGCACTTCCAGGTCCCTCTCCACAGGACTGCTCTCCAGCAGGTCACCTCCCAACCTGTACTGGTGCAGTTTATTATTCCTCCACAGATGCCTTCACGTACTGAGGACTCAAAGCTGAACTCAGTATTGGAGGTGTGGCCTCACCAGTGCCAAGTACAGGGGGACAGTCCTGGTCCTGTTGGCCACATTATTGCTGGTGCAGCCTAGGATGCTGTTGACCTTCCTGGTCTTGCTGGGCTGCACTTCCTTTCCAAAAACCAGATCCCTGACAGTACCTAGAGGTTGCTGGCAGGCAGGAGGCTGCGTTCAGCTGCATGTGGCATGAGCTGGCATCCACTGCTTTCTGATTAGCATTCCAGCCACAGAGCCCAGCCCTGCAGAGCCCAGTAGAAGAGTGCCCGTGTGTAATTGCGCAATTAGGTGCTGCGTCAATAGAGCCATTCTCTCCAGGAGGAAACGGCTCCCAGCGATTCCCGGAGGATTAAAGGATCAATGCGGGTTTCGGCAGTGAATGGGATTGTGTTTGTTTTCTTTCTCTTTTTCTTAATAAAGTCAAAAGTTGAGCACGGAGAGAGCAGAAATTGTTTTTTAGTGACTCACTCCTACTTCCAAACCACGCCGCATAAAGCTGGCATTGATAGCCGGCCCAGATTCCTTAAGGAGCTCTCAAAATATTTCTTTGATTGCGGTCCGGCCACACTATCCACTCAGCCACTCACACCCTCGGAGGGCAGCTAGGGGTGAAAAACAGCTGGGGGCTTACAAAGACAAGAAAAGCAAAAAAACAGGTGGGAAAAGAAGAAAAAAAAAACAAACCCCCAAACAGAAGTTCAGGTAAAACCATGACACCAAAGTGTGCACTCCAGAAAACAGCTTTGGGTCTGTAAGAAAGTGAGCAGTAGGTATTGTGCTCCTAATACACAGTCAGATGTAACTGAGCCCATATCAACTCAACATGAGCCTGCGGTGTGCACATGCAGCCCAGACAGTCAACAGAGTCCTGGGGTGCATCGAGAGCAGCGTGGTCAGCAGGGCAAGGGAGGGGATTCTGCCCCTTTACTCTGCTCTCCTCAGACCCCACCTGGAGTACTGTGTGCAGTTCTGGAGCCCTCAGCACAGGAAGGACATGGAAGTGTTGGAGCGGGTCCAGAGGAGGGCCACAAAGATGATCAGAGGGCTGGAGCAGCTCTCCTATGAGCACAGGCTGAGAGAGTTGGGGCTCTGCAGCCTGGAGAAGAGAAGGCTTCAAGGAGACCTTAGAGTAGCCTTCCAGTATCTGAAGGGGGTCTACAGGCAGGCTGGGGAGGGACTATTGACAAGGTCTTGCAACGACGGGACAAGGGGCAATGGGTTTAAACTGGCAGAGGGGAGATTTAGACTGGATGTTAGGAGGAAGTTCTTTACAGTGAGGGTGGTGAGACACTGGCACAGATTGTCCAGGGAGGTTGTGGCTGCTCCCTCCCTGGAGGTGTTCAAGGTCAGGTTGGACAAGGCCTTGAGTAACCTGTAGTAGTTGGAGGTGTCCCTGCCTATGGCAGGGGGTTGGAACTAGATGATTCTTGAGGTCCCTTCCAACCTTACCATTGTATGATTCTATATCTTGCTGCAAAATTTAGTGATGGTTTCATTACAGGAACCTTGCTTTGCTGCCTTGACAATGCTTGCTGAGTAGAATCCATCTTTGACTCGTGGGGATCTGGTCTGTGTTGTTGAGATTACTCCTAAAGACAGCCACAACATTTTGCCAGAGCTTCTTAAAGAAATAACCCAACAAAAACCTCAATCAAAATTTAGCCTCAAAAGATTTCACATTTCCTAGGATGTTCATGAAAATGTTGGGAGACAGTCCAGCTTCTACAGCCCAGGGCAAGGCATGGCACAGTAACACAAACAAACTGGGACAGCTGCAGCGCTCAGCGGGCCTGGAGGCATCTGTGCCAGGGAAGGGTGGCCAGTACCATCCATCACATTGTGTGTGCCTCTGAGAGGAAAACAAAAACACCCCCAAACCTTCCTTTCTGCAGTTCCTCATGAGAAAAGCATCACACCAAGGCATGGAAAAAAAGATGAAGAAGGGTGGCACAAGTCTTTCTCTGTGGCTCTGCTGCCCAAAGAAATGCCCCTGTGAAAATGCCATGCAAAATAAGGAGCACTAAATTCCAAGTGGGAACATGTGCAGCCTCCAAGGAATGTGTGTCAGAGAAAGATGCCCTTTCTCACTTGCTTCCTTAGAATCATAGGATCACTTTGCTTGGTAAAGACCTTTAAGACCATCATGGTCAGATAGAAGATACTTTACAAGAGGTAGGGCTTCTTACCTGGGATAAATCATTGTATCTTACTACAGTCTCTCACTGCTGTTCCTTTGGTTCAAATTTTCCCATTCTTCCACAGGGAGCCTGGAATTCCTCTAGAGACAGGATGTAAAACCTGAGCAGATGCCCATCCCCACCCATGCATCAGCAGGACAAAGAGGGTGTTCACTGCTCTGATGCAACTGGAAACCATGACCAAGGTGTCCTTTTCGCCATATGTTTTAGATGAGGAGCAGCAGAAGTTGGCTGCTACTGCTTCAGGGAGAGCAGGAAGCTCTTATTTGCTCCAATGAACTTGACCTGATTGCAAGCTGTCCAAGGAGTCAGTGAGACTTCTCATCTGCAGAGCCTCTCACAGGGTGAGAATGAGTCACCTGAAGACAAGAGCTCACTCAACTGCTTATTTCCAGTGGCAGCCACATCTGGAAAATTTGGGTGGTGGGAAGGGAAAAACAGATGAAGGGGGCAGGGCATCCTGCATCACCCACTGCCATCAGAACTGGCTGAGGGAGGAACGCTGCAGGTTGGCACTGGAGCATTAGCAGGGCAAAGAGCCAGGAGTGCCTCAGCAGAGACACATCAGAGTTGCTGTGTGCTGGGGACACTAGGCACAGGATAGGGTCAGGACATCATGGTCATCTCTAAAATCACTTGAACTACCAGTCCTTAACTTCCCTTAAGGATCACTCACTCCTGTGTGTGACGCTAACACAGCACAAGCAGAGTTGCTGGTGGGATTTGGCACTCGGCTTTGCGCAACAAATGCTTTTGGTCAGCGCAGGGAATTGAACAAAAGCACTTGGGATTCTTCCACAGGGAAAATCCTCCTTTGGCAGAGCTCAGTGGTGCTCTGTGCAAGAGGATAAGGCTGGCTGTCCCTCATCAAACAGCTATCCATCCCCAGCAGTTCTTGCTACAGAGAGAATCCCAGCAATGGGAACCAGCTCAAACTAACCAGTCCCAGCTTGAGCATGGCAGATCCCACTGCCAGGGTGTGAAGGTGATGGTTGCAATGGAAGATAATTCCCAGGCCCATGCCAGCCTGTCCTGCTGCCTGATCCAACAAAGTGCTCTTCCCAGGAACTCAGCTAAGTGCTGGAAGCAGCATACCAATTACTCCTCTGCTGATGTAGGTGGGTTTGCAGCTTTGGCTCATAATCCACTGCTAATTTGAAGTATCATCTGTTGGCCTGTGCCCTTCTCAGGCTGCTGCACTTTGCTGATTAAGAACTGGCACTTGTACCTTTGATTATTGCTTTTTATAGAATGGTAGGAGTTGGAACAGACCTCTGGAGATCATCTAGTCCAACACCCCTGCTAACCCAAGTACACTTAGATCAGGTTGCTCAGGATCACAGTGCCCAGGCAGGTTTTGAAACTCAGTAGAAGAGACTCCACAATCTCTCTGAGCAGTCTCTGAGCTGCTCTGGCACCCTCAAAGTAAAGTCCTTAAGCTTAAGTGAAACCTTCTGTGGTCTAGTTTGTACTCTGACCCTCTAGTTCTGTAACTGGCCACCACTGAGATGAGCCCAGCCTCAGTCTCATGACCGTCACCCTACAGATACTTACATGCATCTATTAGATTCTCTCTCAATCTAAACAGTCCCAGCTTTCTCAGCCTCTCCTCATAAGAGAGATGCTCCAGTCCCCTGGTCATCCTCTCAGCCTGCCCTTGGATTGCATTTCCCCATTGCACAGCACAGACAGTCCCACCAGCACCTCACAGCACCAAGCGCCTGACATTTCCTTGCATTTATAACTAAGGGGGGAAATGAGCCACACTCCTGAAGAGATTTTAGCTAGCTGTTGCTTGCCTCACACTCCACAGCATCATCCTGTATGTCTAGAACTGGAGGAGTCTAGACAAGGACCAGGTATGAGCTGTGCTTCCTGAATGGGGGCTTGCAACACCTGGCTGCAGTCCCAGCAGTGCTAATACTGGATGAGCTGGGACAGGTCAAGATAGGCATCAAAGAGTAGGTGTAAGTGGTCAGTTCTCACAACAGAGACATCCCACTGGTGAGGTCAGGACATGTGCTGTTCGATCTATCTGTGAATGATCTGGAGCAGCAGTGAAGTAAGAAGGTTTGCTGAGGATACACAACAAGAAGGGTACTGGGGAAAAGAGTAGGCAAAGGGGAATTGTGTCAGACTCCTCCTGGGCTGAGGGATTGGGCAATCCATGGTAGCTGAAGGTCAGCACAGGTTAAATTTAGTGATCCACGCAGGGAAAACAATCTTAAATTCACAGATGAATTGCGCTCTGATCCTCTTGTCCTATAACTGGCCACCACTGAGATGAGCCCAGCCTCATTCTCATGACCTCCACCCTATAGATATTTACATGCATCAATTAGATTCTCTCTCAATCTAAATAGCCCCAGGTTTCTCAGCCTCTCCTCATAAGAGAGATGCAGGGAAAATAATCTTAAATTCACAGATGAAGTGATGGCTTCTGAACTGCTGCTTATTACTCAGGAGTGAGACTATCACTGTTCCACAGAACCATCAGCTAATGAACCCTTAGGGATTACCATGGAACAAACAGCAAGTGAACAGAGGAGAGAACCTCATTAGACCATCTACTAAAGGTTCACAAGTTTGCAAGGGGCTCGGAGAAGAGGGTTAGATAGGGGCTGACAAGGACATTTCCACCACAAGAACTGGGAAGCACTATGGAATCTTGGTTCAAGATAGAGAAAGGTCTAATTCTTCCCAAAGCATGCAGAAGATCAGTGGAGTTTGTTGCTGCTGGTGGTGCAGATACAGAAGGTTTAGGCAGGTATGAAGAGAGATAGGACAAGCACTTGAAAGAACAATCCATTGAAGACTACTAAAGACTCAGGAAGCACATTCCTTCATGTCAGGAAATTCCTGGAGTTGAAAATAGTTTGAGCTTGGAAAGATAATAGGTGAAGCATTCCTCAAGTCTATCCCACTCTTTCTCTTCCCTAGGCTTCTGACTATGACTTCTGTTGGAGACAGGATACTAGATCATGTTGAGACACAAGTGAGATCTCCTCCTCTGCAGCAGGAATCAAAACTATGCCTCCCACCACCATCTCACAGACCAGGTAGACTCATTTTCCCTCGTTCCCTGGAAAATGCTAATTTCAGTCCAAGAAACATTCATACTTCTCACCAAGTGACTGCTTAACATAACCTAAAAACACAATCACCCATGTCTTCGACATGGGTTTTCCCCAGTCATCTTCTTCTCCAACCATACAAACTAAGAACAGTTTTTCTGGGGCCCTCCCATCTCCTTCCTCTTCATGGTACAGTCTTGTTCCTTAACTGCTGGCAAAACCTTTAAATTATTTATTTATTTATATAAGGGGGAAAAAAAATTGCTCTTCCAAACTCAGAATGTGGTAAATTATTAAAACCCTGGGTTTGGGTGTGTTGCTGGGTAAGGACTCCCACACACAGACTGGTTAGAAGGTGAGCAGCACTTGCTAGACTACCTGGTGACTCACCACTAAAGGCATGGTTAATCATAAGTTACAGCATGTCTGACTTCATACAGTGCTGTAGGTGGTGTGAAATAATCTTTGAATGAGTTCAAGCTTTTTCTAGCTTTTATGAGGTTACAATGCTTCAGACTCCACCAGACTCAGCTGGGCAGGAAACTGGTGAGGATTTGCTATAGTAACCTGAGCTGCACTCCCAGCATGTCAGACCTTGGCTCATGAGGATGGTTTTAGAGGATTTGAAGTTTGGCATCAGCTGGAGTCATTAACTCTCACCAATGATGATGTGCTCACTTAGAGCTGGCTCAGAGCAATGTGTAGGCAGAGATGAATTTTGCTGCCCAAGGATGAGGGGTGGGGTCCAGGTAGCTCCTGCAGGGGAAATGGGTAGAATTTGGCTGGGAGAGAAAAGATGAAGAGAGCAAGATGGCATGAAGATGGCAAGAACCGTTGCCTCTTCTGGCACTGCAGAGACAGGCGGCAACTGGGACGTCCAAGAGGACCTTTCCCACCTTGCAAAAACCAGACACAAACACCAGGTGCTTTGGCTTTCCTCAGTGAACATACCTTCCTGCCACTCTGGCACAGGCAAGGAGACAACAGGACTCTGGGGATACAGTTCAATGCTGCACGCAACTACCTAATTTGCCAGTGCTTGGAGTTGTCCCAGCATCAGCCACCAAAGAACTCAAGTCTCTTCCTCTAGGCAGTTCCTTTTGCACACAAGGCAATGGCAAGGATGCTGCAATGATGCAAGAGAGTAATCCTGGTGACATGGAAAAAGAAGGGCTCTCTCCATACCTCACAGCCCAAGGTTAACTAGGCAAACAGCAAAACAATTGAATAGCCAGGTCTGACACTTGAATTTCACCTCTTACCAGGACCATGTCCATGCCAATGACATTTTTAAGCCATGTAATCCCTGGCAACACAAGTTAGTTGTTTACCTTGAGGTAAGTAACTGTAAATGCAGCATCCTAGCAGAAGCACAGCACAGTGCTCCTGTCTCAGAACAAGCAGTAGCAGCTAACACCTTGTACCTTGAGGTGCAAAAAGCCTTGCTGTGCTGCACCAAGGGTTCCTGTGCCTTTTGTCTAGTAAGACCTTCTCATGAAAACAGACAGACGAGGACTACTTTTGTAGGAGAAGCAACACTGAAACACCAATACCCAAAAGTCACAAATCAAACATTTCACACATCAGGTGGAAGACCTTCCGAGCATCCCACTCCAACCTCTTTGGTTGCACAACAGGCCCTTTGGAAACAATCCTTTCTCCAGCAAAGACAGAGCCTGAGGGCTGTGGTGCAGCTGATTTAATTTCATAAAGGGTTTGACCCCAGAAGGAGGCATCTGCATAAGAAGAGTGAGTCACTCTATTTCAATAATGGGTGAAACCATTAATTAAAAGTGCACAGCTTGCTTGCTTGCTTGCTTGGGCAGGCTTCATGTGTTCCAACCAGGAGTGGTCTCACTGTTACTATATTTACTGAACTCCCCCAATTAAGTATTTTGTTTCCCTCATGCCACAATGACAACAGTTTCTGCATGTTAAGTATATTCAGAAAGGAGGTTGGTCTGCTTTGTACTTGCAAGCTGTAGTAGTTTTCACCCCTACACAAGCTGTAAGGCAAATGTTAGACCTGAAACAGACAAGAAACTCTGCACTGAAGGATGCATTTTCAACTACTTTGTTTGGCGTGGTAGAAATCAATTTATTTGGGTGGAAAAGCACATTCAATATTCACAGAATCATAGACTGGTGTGGGTAGGAAGGAACCTTTAAAGGTCATCTAGTCCAACTCCCTTGCAGTAAACAGAGACATCTTCAATTCAATCAGGTAGCTCAGAACCTCATTAAGTCTGACCTTAAATGTCTCCAGGGGTGAGGGGCCTTCACCATCTTCCTGGGTTAGCTGTTTCAGTATTCTACCCTATTAAACTGAAGTGGTTTTCGCTTTTAGAGCAATGGATTGAAAACAGATTTTCAGAGCAGCCTGGTCTGGTGGAAGGCATCCTTGTCTGTGGCACATGGGGGTTGGAACTAGATGATCTTTAAGGTCCCTTCCAACCCAAGCCATTCTATAAATCTATGATTTAATACACTCCATGCCAGTCAGATATAATTGCAGGGTTTTCCATGCATCTAGCATATTTCTGTGGATCCCAGCACCACCAAAGCCCTGACTGAAACATCCTTTACCTGCAGACCTGGTTGCACTTTGAGCTCTGCCTAACACTGCTTTGCTCTCAGTTGGAGGCGTTCCCCTCAGGGAAAAAACACTCTTCATTCATTTTCTGCACCACTTTTCATCTTGGCCCCACTACTGAGACCACCTACAGGGATGCCAGTTGGTATCAGCTGCATTATGCTGAACTGGTATTTACAGGAGTGCTCCGTGGGAACCACATCTTAGGCAGCCTCACGGGGCAGCCTCTCCACCCAGCCATGGCTCACAGCACAAACCTGTTCCCTTCGCCACCAAATGATGGCAACTGCAAGCTGCCTGTGGACTCGGAGGGAAAACTCTGAGCCAAGTGCTTACGGTATTTTTAGTTGTGTTTAATTGCAAACAAACAGCTGGAAAGGAGGAGGAGTGAGCAGTGTGTGAGCTGCCAGCTCTCTGCAGAGGAGTTTGGAAGCCTCCAATGAGACATTGTTGTAGCTGCAGAGAGCCAAGCGTTGGCCCGCTACATGTTTGGGGTTTGCTGCACTGAGGAGATTTACATTTCAAGCCATTTGGTGGTGCAAGAGTCCAAGGCCACACACTTCTTTGGCAGGACATCTTAGGGAGCACCTGTGTTTCAGATGCTGCAAGTGGGTAACTCAAGGCAGCAGTGGGCCATAGTCTTTAGTGGCCAGCAGCAATGGTGATTTTAGACTGGTGTTTGTGACATCCCAGAGCCTTGCAGAAACTGCTTTCAGTGCACCAAAGAGGTACACGTGAACAGACTAACTGGTTGGTGAGGAAATGATTTACCTTTTGAGGTGAAGAGCAGGTTGTGTTTCTTTCTCTTCAATGCACAGTGAAAAAAAGACTGGTGTGGTTTTGGTTCAGTTTTACTTTCAGCAGGACAAAATCATGAAATTTTGGACTTCAAAGAGCTGCCAAGCCTGTCAGATACACATCTGTACAGCACCATGATAACATTGGGGTGTGCAACATACAAGTATCTCCAGACCTGGATCCATATCAGTTCTAGTAAGAGTCCTTGCACACAGAGAGAGACCTAATGCAGTAGCATCTGAAAACCTCACAGTTTAGAGCTGATAATTTATCCTCACAACATCCCTGTGGGTGATGATGGTGCAAACACTCTGTAAGTGCTCACAGAGAAACAAATCACAGAAAACCTGAGTGCCCTGGGAAGGTCCCCTAAAGGTCGTTGTGAGAAAAAAAGCCTTCAGAACCAGGTCCCAGAAAGATCATTATGGAAAAAGAGCCTTAATCAGGCATCTCACATGCACATGTGGATCATACTTATCCTCCCCTATTCCCTTTGCCTGGATCCCCCTGAAACCTTTTCTGCTGCCTCAGCCACAACATTGGTGTGATAGGAACCCACAACACTGTGTCTCTCGCAGCAACCTGGCAACACACCACCAGCACTGTGTATTACAGCATAAGTGATGGGAAAAACACACACAAGTAGCTTTGGGAAGAGTGTGACATCCCTATTACTGTTTCATGACTCCCTCCCGGGAAGACTTGCCATGGCGCGCTGGTGTCAGTTGGCTCAGCTGCCCTAGAAACAGGCTTTGCCCCAGGGATGCATCCTGCAGCCCTGACTCAATGAAAGCACAGATTTGAGTCAGTGGAAATTTGTCTGAGGAAGGATTGAGTAAAAACCACAGGGTCAAAGTAAAACAAGCCATGCAGATCCTGAGGAATTAGAGAGAAGTGCTGCAATCCCAGCTGCACCGGGAGTGTCATGGAGAAGAGTCTGGAAAAGATCAGTTGGCAGCATCATGGAAAAGATGCAAAATCAGTAAGAGCTGAAGATGGTTTCCAGGATCAGGCCCAACATCTGCAGTGTGGATACAATGACTCTCAATCCCCAGTATAATGGCAGCACACAGTATAAAGAGTACAGCCATAGAGCTGACATATGGATTAGCAGCAGGAAGGGACTTGATATTCATTGCTCTTCAGTAAGTGATCAGAAAGAAACCAAGTTAAAAAGGTGGTGTGAGATCAATACCTAAAAGCAAAGCCCCATGGGATCTGAAGACTTTAGGGATGTTCTTTTTGAGTTGCTTTAAGCCTGGCTAATATTTGCCTTTAATTTCTTCCACAGACCTATTTCTCATAAAATCCAAACACGACTGAAAAAGAGAGTACTGAAAAAAAACAAAATCACCCCAGAGGGCATATGAATGCCATCTGCCTGAGACTCTGCACTCACCCCACAGACATGACCAGTGAGAGTCTGGTGCAGAGCACAAATGAAATGGGGAGCTCTGGTCTTGTCTGGACATCCAGACATCCATAGAGCTCCTTTAGCTAAGAGCACATTAGCCCCCAGGCTAGCCAAGGCTTTATCGTTTGGAAAATCCCCAGTTGTGAGTGCTAGCTGCAAGGGGAAAAAAAAAAAAAAAAGAAACGAAACAGGGAAAGATCAGGCAGGACAAGCCTGAACACGTTCAGTTTGCCCTTCTAACGTTACAATTATATCCTCATTCCTCAGAGCAAAAGGCAGTTCAAAGACACAATAAACCCCTTTTGAGTCTTACGCTCTGCAGGAACGTCACTGGAACGGAACTGAAATGCTGCCCAAAGATAAGGCGACACAAGAAATGAAATCCTTCCCTGCAGCTACCCTTCAGTAAAATATCAGCAGAGAAATACCAGCTTCAGACAGAGCTATGGCATTCATCTGAGGAAACAGGGCTTACCTTAGTGGTTTCAGAGAGATTAATTTAGTATACTGCTCCTTAGACTCTGCAGCTGCAGCCTTCCTCTGCACTGCAGGAATATTAGCCTCTAATGCTCTCACTAACTTCATTTCATGGGACACATATAGTATTTTATTGTCAGGAAATGTGATTCCCTTTTGGGGGTGCAACTTAATAAATGCTCCAGCTTAGCTCCCAAGCAATTTGGGCTGAAGTGCTGTAGAGCATGATATGGCTTTGGAGCAGGCAAAGTGTGAGGCACCAGCTACAGCTGCCACAAACTGGAGGTTTTCACTGCTTTTATTTTAAAANTGGAAGAAAACAGAGCTGACAGGCAGGGCAGGGAGTGCACTCAGAATGGAGCTGGAAGGTCTCCGAGGGCTCACCCACCCCATCCTGTCTCTCTCCCAAACGAAGTGAAACAAACTCAAAGGCGTGAGGCATAACAGTGCCACAGGGAGCAGTGAAGTGGCAAGGGGGAAATAACTGGACCTGAGACTAAAAGCATGAAACATTAAACAGCCCTAGAGAGTGATATATTTGACAGCTGCAATCCTAGACACGAATAGGACAGGCAGAAAGAAAAGATTCCATCTGCTCTTACCAAACCATCCAGGAACCATCACATACTTATGCTGAAAAGTTACTACAAAGTGAAACAACAGTTTTTTAGTGATAATTTTTTAATCTACTTCACCAAGACTTTTACCCAGGGTGGAAATTGCCCTGCTCATCACTCCAGCTTGGGGAGCATCTCATTGCTGATACAAATTCATGTAACAGTAAGAAACTTCACCCCAGTGCAGGACAGACAATTTTCCTAACCATAACTGGGCTGCCAGAACTTTGTTGTCCAATTGGAAAGTCACAGAATCTTCAGACTGACTCAGTTTGGATGCTCTGGATATCTTCCTGCCTTTCACTGCATCGGGGAATTTCTTTCCACCCTCCAGCCCTTAGGAAAGGGGCACATGGCTGAAGGAGTCAGCAGTCATGAATAATCAGGGAGGGACTCTTCCAGAACAAGGCAGTAATGTGAAGAAGTCTTTCTTCTGGGGTGACATTTACATGACCAAGGGATGACAGAAGAAGCCTGCAAACAAAAAGGGCTTTATTCTCTGGGGGCTTTCAAAACCTCTGTGCACTGGTTTGGTCCTTCCCTGCAGAAGCATTGCATTTTGGGGGCAGGAATTTAAGCCCCATCTACACCAGGTCAGCTGCTGTCTCTGCAGCCAGGGCTTTATCACATTCTTTCTGGTTAACGCAATTCTACGACCCACGTTAACGATGCTGTTAGACTGGACAGAGGGTTTCACTGTAGGATTTATTTCTGCTCTGGTATGAGGGTATAAGAATCAAGAAGATCAGAGAGCAAAACAGTTTGCATAGGACATCCACCAACATACAGCTAGAGTCACCTCTGAGAGGCAAGGCCAGTGCCTGGACAGTTGCTTGCAGTGATGGAGCAAAAAGAAAAGCTACAAACTATTGCCAGAGAGCAAAAAAGCAGCAGCAAAAAAGCAGCAGCACGCCAAGACCCACCTCCAAAAAAACCCAACCAAAACCAGAAAAACACCAAGCCCCATTAGACACCTGGAAGCTGCTGAAAGGACCAAATTGCAAATGAGCTGCTGAAATGCAGCCAGAAGAGCTCTGTACCTGGACTCATCCTCACAAAGGGTGCCCAAGCACTGTGGATCCCACTGCAGCACCAAACTGGTGCTAGAAACCCAGCTGGGGTGAGAAAACAAAGCATGGATGCTCAAACTGAGGCAGAACTGATGTTCTACCTCCAGCCTGGGCCATTTGCCAGATGTGGACCTCTGCTGAGAGTTAAGCAAAACGCGTTTGAAACCTGGACAAAGCCCTTTATTTTGCAGGTCATTTATTTTTAAGGAGAGAGGAGAATGAAGTCTAAGGAATCAGAATCAGGTGGTTCAGATCCCCACAGAAAAGCATCGGGGGGACATTCAGAGCAGTGAAGCAGGCGTTACAGGAATGATGGATGCTGGACCAAGCCCAGCCTCCCAAGCCTAAGGGGATTTGCTCACACTGCCGTTTCTCACCAGTATAGGAAGTCAAGCACTTGGCAACAAGGGAGGTAGCTCTCCCACAACTCCGGTTACGCAAACAGCTGCCTTCTGCTGGGTTTCAACATGCTTCACTGCTCCAAAAATAATTTCCTGCTTGACTTGATACCATTAGCAGGAGCACAGAGCGCAGCACAAACGGTCATGCTGCTTCACACTGGATCCAGCCAGGCACTGGTTTCTAGCAAAAGCCCTGATTTCTTCTTTTGGCAGGGGGGCAGGGTTGCACAGCAGGAAAAGGTGAGCAGCTCGATAGAGTTAGCCCTCTCCTCTCTCTTTGCAGAGGGTTTTGGCACAAGGCTGGGTGGAAGTACCTACCATCTTTGTCCTCCCAAGTCTCTTTCCAGAGTTGAGATTTCCCAGCCCTTACACACATGGCATATAACCAGCACTCAGCAGCCAAGCAGGAGTCAACACCAATGAAGTTCAACAATGAAGTCACTGCTTGCTGGGCCATTAGGAGTTGTACTGGTCTTGGACAGAGTTGCTGAGTTCCTCCATGGCATGAGAATCCAAAAGGTAGTATCATGCCCTCTTTCATTCCCTACAGGATGGCTTTATGTTCCCTCTGGGGGTTTCTTGAAGCAGCCCCAGTCCAGTGTTTTGGGAACAGCAGCACTTTCTGTTCCTAGCTGGACTGGAATTTGGATAGCAAATTTTGCCCTAAGGTACATCTGATTTCCTGTTCTCTATTCCCAGCTGGGGCATCTGCATGTCCCTTCCCAAGGGCCTGCCTTGGGGGGGGACACATGCAGGGGCCTTCACCAGCAGTGTTTTGGAAACCTCAAGTACAGAAATTGAAAGATGCCAAGGTCCTGCATATGAGCATCGCATTCCACATCCTGTGGACCTCCAACATCATCAGTGTCCTGACTACCCCAGCTCATAGCCTCACACAGAGGTTAGCAGGTGTCTTTCAGATAAAGCCCAAAGTCATGTTCAGCAAATAAATGAATCAGCAAAGTAAGACTTGATGTCACCACGTAAAACAATGGTTGAGAAGTGGAATTTAGTAGGCTGCCCACAAACCCAGTATATTTTAAGGCAGTACAGACTGCATGCTGGTGTGAAGAGGCACTCCCCAGAAAAGTCTGGAGGTCTGCTTTAGCATCTGAGAAAGCCCTGTGGAGTTTCCCAATAGAGTTGGCTCAAAAGCAGAAATCCTTCACAGCATTAGCTAAGTGATTTTGTGCTGCCTTTCTCCTCCTCTTATACCTGAAAATCAAAGTTGTGCAATGGCATTCATTTATGCTTAAACATTTTAAGCCCAAAGAGACCACGAGGGATCATTTAACCAGATCTGCACCACACAAGCCTTACCAACCTTATCTTTTCATGGGCATTGTGTGAGTTACACAAGCACTCATGAAAGATGCCCCTCAGCCATAACTAGAGGAGTATAAGAGGTGATGAATCCACCACTGCTTTTGTGGAGCTGAGACAGAAACTAACCTTGGAAGGTAAATCCATGGAAAGAGAGGAAAGGTGCCACCAGAAGTTCTGCACGGGGTGTAACTCCAGGGTTGCACCCCTAGATTTCATACACAAGGTAAAATACCCATCTGAGGAGACCAGATGCCAGGGGAGCCTCTCCTGCCACCATCACAGTAAAAGGGAATAATTCTGTGAAGACCTCAGTCACTAGAGGACCTGAGCTGGGCAAGAGGACAGGCCTGGTGGGAAGAGCGTGCAAGCTGATTTCTATGTTCAACTGACCCATGTCTGCAGCTGCTGCTGCTCCCACAGCCTGAGGGAGTGCTGATAAGCAGCAGTTCAGCTTTTCCAGACATAGCACAATTCCTGTTTACAGCCTCTGGGCTAGATTTTTCAAACGAAGGAGCTAGGTGTCTATTCTTGCAGGAAGCCAGGTGTGTAAACAGTTCCATTAATATACCCAGCAAACTGTGCTCTAGTACAGCAGAGAGGGCTAGTGGAGACAAGCCAAGAGCACAGGAGCTGAGGAAGGAAAGTACTTTTAAAGAACATGCCTAATTAGAGATGGGTCACAGCCAAAAGTCTGTATTTGAACACCTGGAATAACCCCGGGGAGCAGAATTGTAACCTGAACCCAGATCCACATTTTGGAACTCGCTTCTCTCCCAAATGAGCTAAAACCCAGGCTCAGCCCCAACCAGCACAGTCTGATCTGGAAGTCCCCAACAGCCAAAGCCTGGAGATCTGGTTTTCTGCTCTCAACTGAGTGTTGGCCAAGCTGTTGTGCTCAGATACCGGTGCCCTCTATCCCTCTTGCCCCACACTCCCAAGTGCCCTGCAGCAGGCTCACTCTGCACCACTCAAGAGCTCGTCCTTGGCAGCAAGCCCCTGGATTGCTGACTCGATGTGAAGAAGCCTGTTGGGTGTCCCATGGTACATCCCCATTTGCTCCAGTGGTCCTGGCAACCCCAGCACTTTGACTCTATCTTTCACCGCTTTCTCCCTGCCCTCACAGGCTACAGCTTCAGTTCCTGGCCAAAGCAAGAATCCTGCCCAAATGCAGTCAAGTGGCTCCTCCACTCATGCCTGCAAGCCAAATATTGACAGTGACAGTTTTGAAGGCCATAACCTCCATGGTGGAAAAAGACTCCCATGTGGTGGAGTCACCATTCCTGGAGGTGTTAACAAACATGTAGACATGGCACTTAGAGACATGGTTTAGTGGGCATGGTGGTGTTGGGTCGATGATTGGACTCCATGATCTCAAAGTCCTTTTCCATCCGAAATGATTCTGTAATTCTATGACTGTATGTCCTTGATGAGTCCTTGTGGAAGTGTCAGACTCCCTTTTCTCCCTCACAGTTTACTTTTCTAGGACAGAAAACTAAAACTTCACCCACACCTTGCCACCTCTTTGGAATGTAGATTGTCTTTATAGCCCAATCCCATCTGGCAAACAAAGCCCCATCCCCATAAAACCACCCGGTCACAGGCACGCCGTGCATTTCCGACAGCTTGCAAGGCTGACTAAACATTTACTTTTGGATGGCTCATTTCCAAAGCCCAGAAATAGATCCTTGTCCACAATAAAAGAGTGCCCGGGTGTGCCATCAGATGCCTTCACTGCACTCTTCACAGCGTGCCATTGGCATTCCTCTGCTTTCCCCCTCACCAGATGGCATCGCTGCCTGGTGCCAAGCCTGCTACCACATCCCTTTCTCCAGGCAGACCTGTTGATAGGCCTTATCTCCAAGTTGGATTATTCTTGGGAGGTATTTGGCTGTCATTTTTGCACTATCTGACCTTGGTTCCTGTTAGCCTGAGGTAGGTGACTAATGCACGTGGTTGTTGATTGGACACCCAGGCTCTCACCAGCACAGGATGGGATGAAGTGGCACAGCTGGAGAAGGGCAAACAAGATTTGCTCACATTGGGTGCCATAAATACTCAGGGCAGTGCTTGTGATTTGAAAACCTTTCAAACAATTTTGTTCCACTGCTATTCAGAGCAGCTTTGTGTCATGGAGGTAGTTTTCTAGCTACTGCAAATCTTTCTCTATCACAGCTGAGCCTCCATCCCCAAGAAATAAAAGCAAACAAAGAAAAAGGTTTCAGGTTCTACACAAAAGCACAGGAAACACCTGATGAATCCTTCAAGGGCCAAGAGACTTCATCTGAAAAGTGCTTGCCACACAGCACCCAGGCAAAATCAAAATGATGCAATTTTTGGTAGGGTGGACAGATTACCATCAGGCAATTACACATCCCAGGCCACGTAATCACAGGCAATGAGAGCACACGTGGGTGTAGTGTGAGGTATGAGCCTGATGTCACCAACCACAGCCTCCTCTGACTGCCCTAAAGGTGTTCTTCAACAAATGGTCTCCCAATTTCTTTTCTAAACATCAGTTGATCCATCTATTCTAGAAGTCTCTATCCTAGAAGTAGGTCTCTTTCTGCCATGAAAAGTAATTCCTGGAAGACTGGGAAACATCCAAGACTACACTGGAAAACATCAACCAGAAGAATGGATTCATCATCTGTCTCATATCCCACTGTGTCTGGACAGTTGGGAAGGGAGGGAAACAAACCCATCACACACAATATGGATCATCTGTTATACAGTTTTATGTCAGGAAAGAGCCTTTCCAAGCTTCTGTAGGAAGTAAGCTTAAACATCTGAGCATGAGCATCCTCAGCTTTAATAGCTGTTACTGACTGTCTTTCATCCCCCACTTCTTTTAAAGTCTGAGAGTAGCATTTAAGACTCTGACCTCCTGTAGGTGTTGCTCAGATGCTCCCCAGATGGCTTTCCCCAAGGAGATTTCTAATTGTTTGGGGTTTTAAAAGAAATATCCTGCAGGAATTTTTTAGGTTTCTGGAGGTTTCTTTCCTTCCTCTACAAGTTTCTTTACTCAGAGTCTTGATTTAAAACCAAACTCTAAGGAAACACTTCCAACGACTTTAATATGTCTCAGATCAGATACCCTGGGGTAAAAGAGAAATGAACCAAATCTCATACAAATAAAGGTGGCGAGGATTTCAAGAGGGCTCAGAGTGAAGTTTTGTGAAGGAGTAATTAGCCCAAAGGTTTCAGCCTAGAATATCATGGAATAAAGCAGCACTCAACGAGACTGAGAAAGCTAGTACTGCATAGAGGCCACAAAGGATTAGATGTATAATCCCCTCTCCACCAAGAAATGAAAACTGAAGCAACAATTGCTGTAATAATGAGTAAACAAGAAAACCTCAGATGGTCAAAAACTACTCAAAGCCTTCAGATCCTGAGCTGCTTTAAACAGACCAGATTTCCAAAAACTCTCAGCCTCTGAAAATCCACAACAGACATTCCCAGTGGGAGACTGAAAGAAAAAAAATCACAGTGTTTTCTGGAAAGCCTGATTGCTGTGCTTCTGCTTTAGAGGGCAGTTGGAGAGCAGAGCAGAGGCCCCTACACATCTGCAAATTGTTCTCCTGAGCGTACAAGGTCTGTATCTCTCCAAGGACATCATGTCACAACCAACACTTCCTTACAATGAAACATTCCACTCCTCCAAAGTTGATACTCAATGTCCCCCCCCCCAAAATGGGATACAACCCTATAGGGCATGTTTCCCTGCCTCCAGCAAGTGCTGTCTGGGCAAACTGGAAGTGCTTCTGCATGTGCTATGGAACAGGCCTACTGCTGGTAACACATGGTGCATGGATGGACCCTCACCATGGTGTCCAGCCCTTTAGATCACACCCTGAGCACTGCTCTCCTCTTAGATCAGCATCTCTGCCTGCTAGTGGTGCCTGGGGTCATCTGCTGCAGCACTGGGCACAGCCCAGGGCTCAACCTGCAATCAGAGCGCTACAGAGAACGGTTCTGATCCTGGAATCACCTCCTCTATCGGCTGTGATAATCCATAGTTTGTCAGGTTAAGGAGACAAGCCCCAGCAAGCATTGAGGTTAGCCTGGAGATGGCCATTCAGAAACTCCTTCACTCTCTGGCTGCTTTCACTGCCTGAATACTTAACATACCTTTGGCTCTCCCCGGTGGTGGAGTGGCTGGGAGCACAATTTCATGGAGAGACTGCCAAGGAAACTAAAACCCAGGGTGGAGCCAGGGGAGATGGTGTAGTTCATGCAAAGGTCATACTCTTTATTATTTCCTTCTGAGCACCCTGTCCATGCAGCATGGTCTTCACCCAGGGCCACAGTGAAACAATGCCCCGTAACAACCAGGTGTTGCATTTCCCCAAATGCCCAGCAGCCTCCTGCTCTCCCAAGCTGGCAGTAACATCCAAGAGAAGCACCCAGAAGGGTTGAATACTCTACCTAAACTCATCCAGCAGCTATTTCAGGCAGGAGGAAAACAGGGGAAGGTAGCAGCAGTGGATGTGGTGTTCTCTTTCTTTCCCTGTGGCAAATAAAGGTCCATTTTGGAACTACTACTTCCTTCCAGCCCAAGTCCCTTTATGCCCCAATCTTACTGGCCCAGATGACCCAATACCCCTAAAAGCACAAAGTCTTTCTTCTGCAGAGCTTCATTTCTCAGCTCCCCAAATCTTAACTCCTTCTAACTTCATATGCTGAATCCACACATTTCCGTTCATCCCAAGGTTCCCTCCCTTGTCTGATAGTCCTTCCCACGCAAGCACCACATCCTTCCTGCCACAGCCTCCCCACAAACCTGGGTTTGTTCACTAAAGCACAGCAGGATGAAGTGTAAGCATGACCCTTTGAATCCAAAGGATTAGGAGGTGTAAAGCAGTGAGCTGTCCATACAAAGTTGTGCAGGCATGAAGGTTGTGTCGCCTTATATTGACATCTACATTCCTCTGCCTGCTCTTGCTGGGTTCAGCTCTGCACCCCTGCACTTCAGCCCTCAACCACTGTGACTTTCCTACCACTGTGCTCTATGACTGGCTGAGCCTGGTGTTTTCTACTGCTCTTCTGAAACAGCAAAAGGCTGGAAATGGTTTTGAATAAACAATTAAAAAAGAAAGAGGGGGGAAAAAAAAGGGTCCAAAAATGGGATGGTAACTGGGCTTACAAAAGCTCTACCTGCTCAGAACACCAGAGGATGAAGATGAAGACACACCCAGGAGAAACCAGATGTGTTCCCACAAGATGGTAGATATTTGCCTGAGCACACCTCATGATAGAGAGAACCTGCATCCCAAAGGCTGTGTAAACAGCAATAGTGGGAGAGGGAAGGAAAAAACCATCTCACTGCCCTGTCTCATGCATGAGGAACACCAGTGCAGAGGGGTGGGATGGGTTACACCGCCTCACAGGAAAACCACAGCAGAGCCAAGTCCCAATTCCCAGTTCAGGACTTAACCACAGCCTATTCTGTGCTTTCTATTTTCTGTTAACAAAGGAAACAGTATTTTCCTGGATTTCAGTCCCCAGTGGCAGTGCCGGATTTGCTGCCCAGTTGTGAAATATTCCAGGAGTGGGAAGAGCAGATGAAGCTCCAGTGAGTCATAAGCAGACAGTGCCTCATTGTGAAACCTGCACCATGAGAGTCATGTTCAGCCCTCTGAGCCTGCTTAGGGAGGCCAGACCCAAAATACCTTGTGTCTTTCCATAAAATTCCAGGCTTTGGGTTTGGTTGGATTTTTTTGGTGTTTCCCACCCTCCTAACCACCTCCCACCCCCTCTTAGTTTTTTAATGCTTATAACTTGGGGCCGTTAAGTAAGGCATGACAAGAAAAGTCAGACACCTCCTCTACACCACTTTCATCATATAATGGCTTGAGTTGGAAGTAAGATTTAAAGGACATCTAGTACAACTCCCTCACAGTGAGCCAGGAGATCTTCAACTAGAGCAGCTTACTCTGAGACCCAAACATCCTACCATGAACACTTCCAGGGATGGGGCATCTATCACTTCTCTGAGCAACCTGAGCCAATGTTTCACCACTCATCATAAAATATTTCTTCCTTCTCCCTAGTCTGAATCTCCCTCTTTCAGGTTCAAACCACTTCCTTGTCCTGTTTAAAAAAAAAAAAAAAATCTGTCCCCATCTTTCTTACTGGTCCTTTTAAGTACTGAAAGGCCATAATAAGGTCATCCTGGAGCCTTCTCTTCTCCAGGTTGAACATTCCCAACTCTCCCAGCCTGTCCCCACAGGGGTTTCAGTCCTTGCATCGCTGTTGTTGCCCCCTCACCTCCAACAGGTGCATGTCTCTCCTGTGCTGAGGACTCCAGAGTGGGACCCAGCAGTGTTGCTAAGATGTCAGCAGCAGAACCACCTCAGCCCTGCAGGACACAGCTAAGACCTGACCAGGTCACTGCACAGAAACCCCATGCTTTCAAAGCCCTGGCCAAGGGCTGGGGTGTTCCAACACCCAGAATTGTTTAGCAGAGGTAAGTTCAACACAGCTTTGGACTGGGAACTAGCCACGGAGGGCACAAAATAGGGCTTCTCTTGCCCACCACTCTCTCCCTTTCAGACTCCAGGCATTTGGGTTGGGGGCAGGGGAAGGGTAAGACAGGGCAGCCTCCTTGGTGCACAGCACAATGAAAGCTGGAGAAGGCAGCATGGAAATTTCCTTAGCTCCTCCATAACCATTTTACCCCTTTTATTTCCTGTCTATCTGCTGTCAAGCCAGGAAAACTAAGTCAGGAGCCCTTTTCTTGTGGCTCTAATGCAAGCCAGTTTCCAGCAGCCCCCAAGCTTCAGCTCTCTAAGTAGCACAAAACAGCCACATGAGGAAGTTCTGGACACAATCTCTTTGCATGTCTTTTTAAAATGCCTTTGCACCATGGTGCTACTGGGAAGGTGAAGCAGCTAGCCCAAAAGGGCACAGATGCCTGGGAGGAAGGAGGGTGCTGTGGGTAGAAGGGGCAGGTGGACATCTGCTGTAGGCTGACACATCCATGCTTAATACACCCTTCTACCAACCCCCTGCAGAAAGCTAAGTGGAACTGAGGGTTCTGAAGAAAAAAGGCTGAGGAAGGTGTTGCCAACCAGTACCCCATCTGCTCAACTCAAGCCCAGCCCTTCTCGGCACTATCCCGTACCCTTGAGGACAGCCACAAGGCACGGGCTCTTCCTCCCATGAGGGACGAATCCCTCGCCTTGAACCCCTCAGGAACTCTCCCTTGGGAAAGGGCCCCACCTATGGGTGAAGGACCAAAGAGGAATTCACCCCCAACACCATCATCTCGTCATGCCACCCCCACTGAAGTTCAGACCAGGGCTGTAGGGAGAGCACAGAAGAGTCAGGTCTGCAAAGGGAGGATCAGGACAGCTTTGCAGTGTCACTGTGATCTTACAGAGGGTAAACAGGAGAAAACCACTGGGCCTGGCTAAATCTAGAACTGGTAGCCTAGAAGGTAAGTGAGGTAAAGATGTGCAGGGAGGACTGGGGAGGGACTTAGTGCAGACCCATCTGTTGCATGAAGCACCACAGACAGGGGAAACCGCTCAGGACTTACATCCTGGGGTCTTATGCTAAGTTCAAAATCCAGCATCAAACTCCAGGGCTGCGACCACAGGCACAAGGTGTTGATGGCCAGATCTAGGGTTTTGGCACTTAGGTGTCAAACAAGAAGAGGGCTTGATAAGTAGACATGTCCCTGAGCTGTTTCAGACTTCATGAGGAGGCAAACTGTGCTGCAGAATTGCCCATCCCTCTTCAACCACAGTCTGAACAGCAAAGTTAGGTGAGGCTGTCCCCACTGTAGATGTCTCAGATTAGGTGAACTCCACCCAAAGTGCACTGAGGTATTTCTTAGGTTCAAAAATAGGTTAAGCAAGAAGTCAGACTCAGAAAGCTCTGGTGTTGGGATGAGAGAAGTGCCCTAGACCTGAACTCTGATACAGCAAGTTGCGGGATGGGTGCTGCATGCAATTCAGTTAGCATGGACATGGACACACGGTCTTTGGGCCCAAAACTGCTGTCATGCACAATACATCAGAAAAAGAATCTCTGGATCCTGTATTGTTTTTCACAGAAGGCCACAACTGAAGTCCTCTACACCTTCTCGAAAGCATCAGTTCCTTGACAAACAGCCCATTTGCTATTCCCTATGGCAGGGGGTTGGAACTAGATCATCCTTGAGGTCCCTTCCAACCTTACCATTCTATGATTCTATTCCCTCCCCTTCTCTCCCAAGGCACCACAGAGCTCAGTCAACGGTGGCAGACCATGCTGCAGCTCATGGATGACTTTTTGGTAGGCAGACACCACCTCCCTCTCTCCAAAGTCCCTGGATACAAAAGACAAAGCAGTGTCTGTACAAGTGTCACCGATCCATGCTGTTTGGCTGGTGAACATCATTCCAGGCAGAGAAATACCACAATTTCTGCTGGAAGGGAGCAGGAACAGCTCCCAGCAGCAGAATGCCCTGCTTTGTCCTGAAATGGATTGCAACCCTCTCACCCTTTGCCATGTTCCCGCCTGCCTTCCCAGCTCCCAACCTTCAGCCCTTTCAACACCCACAGTTTTTCCACTCTGCTGCAAAGTGATGAGAAATTCCCTGCCAGAGGACATCGTTCAAATGAGTTATTGAAAAGAAATGTAATTCCTTACTCCAGGCAAGCAAGTTACTTCTTTTCCCCTCAAGGAAGAAGGATAATAGCAGAGTCAGGGTAAAAAAAAAATAAAAAAACCCTACCCCCAAAGCCTGCTGTAATACTATTAAATAAGAAACCAAAGGAGTTTGGCCAGGAATATCCCAAGTTCAAAAGAATAATTGCTCAAAGAGATTTAAGCCTAGAGTTGAGTCACTAAAATGAAGAAACCTCTCCTTGTCCATAGAAAGCAAACAAATCTTGGGCCGTACAGCAAAGCTTCTGTATGTCCTTGTTAGAAGAGGAGAAGAGAGAAGCCAAATGCAATTAATCACAGCCCCAGAAGAAAGGATGAAATCTCTGTAATTAGCTACATAGGCTCATCTTTCCACTTTTGAAGACTAACCCAGCCTTCTTCTTTCATTCTTTACCTACAGTGCTGCCACGAAAGTCTCCTACAAATATCAAATCAGCTCTCTAGGAGTACATACTCAACCTGTGGCCCCTCAGAAGCCTTGCATGAAGTGCTCAGGGAGGACAAAACACCTACAGAGAGTAAGGAGAGCTCCTATTCTCATTCACCTTTAGTAGATGAGCTGTCATGGAGTTTGCAGACTCCAAGAAGCTGTGGACCTCAGCTGAACTGCAGGAGTTATTCTGAAGTTAGGCATTCAGTATCCACAATCCTGATCCAAATCACCCATGACCATCCACACAAACATGAAAACACTTTCCAAGTGGTTAATATTGCAAGTGCTTGTGCTGGTAAATACCTCATCCTCAGGTGGGGTAAATCTGCCTGACAGCCACCCTGGCCGCGTTGTTCACAGCTATGCACACTGTTTGTACAGACAGGAGTGGACAGGACTACACAGAATAAAAGAAAGATCTTCAGTAATTGAGTAAGCTGAAGCCAGCTGGAAAAATGCTCCTTTAACTGCAACAAAGGCACATTCCATAAATGAAACTCATCCAGTTCCAACTGAAAGTCACTTTTCCTTTGCTTACAGCTTCATTCAAAGTCTTGGAAAAGACAAGAGGAAGTGGATTACTTCAGAGAGAGGAAGAGGAAGGGTTGGAGCTAGTGGCTACAGCTTAGGGCAGAGATCAGTATCTGCCATCCCCCCCCCAAAATCCTGTGCAATTCAGAACAAGCCATTCAACTTCCCTGTGGCTCCCCCCATAAATGGGGGTTGAAAAAACGTTATCCCAACAATGAAAACAACAACAGACCAGATCTTTAGGTCAAGTACATCAACGGAGTAGAACAATACCAAAATGACATCAGCTGAGGAGCTGAGACTGGGTTCTCCCCCCTCTCTTGTGTCCAAACCGCTGCTAACATATGAGTAATGCTGTCAACAGATGGGGAGTGCTGGCCAGCTCTGTGATGAGGGAGAGGAGAATGCAAAGTGGACAGAAATCTCCAGCTCTGCTCTGACGTGGCAGAAATGTTTCTTTTCAAAGGAAGGAGATTGGGTGATTCATCTCTGAAAGAAGGGTTGTAGCTGGTAGGTCAAGAGAGATTCTCCTGCCCCTCTGAGGCCACATTTGTAGTATTGTGTCCAGTTCTGGACCTCCCCAGTTCAAGAGTGGTATAGAACTGCTTGAGAGAGTCCAGCACAGAGCCACAAAGATGCTGAAGGGAAGGGAATGGAATATTTCTTTCACGAGGAGAGCCTGGGGGAGCTGGGGCTCTGCAGCTTGGAGAAGAGGGGACTGAGAAGTAACCTCAAAAATGTTTATAAAGATGTAAAGGGTGAGTGCCAAGAGGTTGGAGCCAGGCTCTGCTCAGTGATGCCCAGTGACAGGACAAGAGGCAATGGGTGGAAGCTAAGGCATAGGAAGTTTCATGTAAACATGAAGAGGAATTTTTCCTCTGTGAGGCTACCAGAACACTGGAACAGGCTGCCCAGGGTGGTTGTGGAGTATCCCTCTCTGGAGATATTCAAAATCTACCTGGATGGATACCTGTGTGATTTGGTCTACGTGTCCTGTTCTGGCAGGGGGTTTGAACTGCATGGTCCCTTCCAGCCCCTGACAGTCTGTGATTCTGTGAAGTAAATGGAAGCCTCAAGTAGAGTTGGAGCCTTCCTCTACTCCTGTGAGCAACAAGTGGGATCTGACAACTACTGGCTTCAGTTTTGGGTCCCTCACTACAAGAAGGACATTGAGGTGTTGGAGTGCATCCATAGAAGGGCAGCAGAGCTGGTGAAGGGTCAAGAGCACCATAATTGTGAGGAGCAGTAAAGGGAACTAAGATTGTTCAGCCTGGAGAAAAGGAAGCTGAGAGGAGATCTTGCTGCTTTCTGCAACTCCCCAAAAGGAGGTTGGGGCCAGGAGGGGGTTGGGCTCTTCTCCCAAGTAAGAAGACAAGAGGAAATGGCCTCAAGGGAGACTAAGGGAGGTTTAGGTTGGACATTAGGAACAACTTCTTCCCCAAATGGGTTTTCAAGCCCTGGAGCAGAGTGCCCAGGGCAGTGGTGGAGTCCACACCCCTGGAGGGGTTTAAAAACTATGTAGACATGCTGCTGAGGGACATGGTTTAGTGGTGACCAGGCAGTGCTGGGTTAATGCTTGGACTTCAGGATCTTTTAAGATCTCTTCCAACCAAAACCATTCTATGATACATTAACAGGACGAGGGAGCTTCAGGCACATCCATAATGTGACATTCATTCCTTTCCCTCCTGGTTGGTGCCACAAGCACAGCCAGAAGTGCTGGTGACACACAGGGGCTGTTCTGTGGCTCACAACTGCTTGTGGGGCTGCATTCCTGCTCACCACCAATATCAGCCAAAGCACTAAAAAAAATAAAATCTAGATAGCTCCTCTAATCATTGCACAGAAATCTGGCAGAGGATCAAAACTCAATGTCAAAGGTGGGATTTGATTGCAGCCAAGGTTGCAATACCAAATACCCTGAGTAGATTTCTCAAACGGCAGCTACTGATTCCAAAAACCAAACCAACCCTCCTCACATAGAATGGTTTAGATTGGAAGGGACCTTAAAGATCATCCAGTTCCAACCCCCCTGCTATAAGCAGGGATGCCTCCCACTAGTACAGGTCACTGAAGGCCTTGTCCAACCTGGCCTTGAACACCTCCAGGGAGCTTGTGGAGCACAGAAGATGATCAAAGATCACATTCTGTGCTTCTGTGCTCCACAACCTCCCTGGGCAACCTGTGCCAGTGCCTCACCACCCTCACTGGAAAGAGCTTCTTCCCAACACCCAGTTTAAATCTCCCCTCTGCCAGTTCAAACCCATTGCCACTCATCCTGTCATTACAAGACCTTGTCAACAGTCCCTGCCCAGCCTTCCTGTAGCCCGCTTCAGATACTGGAAGGCTACTCTAAGGTCTCCTGGAAGCCTTCTCTTCTCCAGGCTGCAGAGCCCCAACTCTCTCAGCCTGTCCTTATAGCAGATCTGCTGCAGCCCTCTGAGCATCTTTATGGCCTCCTCTGGACCCACTCCAACAGTTCCATGTCCTTCCTGTGCTGAGGGCTCCAGAACTGCACACAGGACTTCATGACTGTGATCAGAAGGGTCCTGTCAGCACACTGCAGTTTGTCTGTTGTTAATGGGAATTCCTACCATCCTTCCAGGGGGATGCTTCCTGCAGACAGGCTGCTTTTCCCAACCCTGTTACAAGACAAAAAGGCAACCCCAAACCCACCACTACGGGATGCTCCAGCAGCCAGGCACCAACTGCGAGCCGGAGCTGCCCTCCATCGGCTGCAAGAGAAACCGCCCTGCAATGGGAAACTGGAAAGCTGTGCGGCTTTGCAGGTTCCCATCCCTCTCTCTCCCGTAATGACAGCCAGCATTCACTTTTCTCTGCGTTATGCTGCAGGCACAAAACGTGAGGGTCGGAAGCTTTCAAAAGAAGCAGTGACATGAGGAGTTTGGAAGCATCGTCTGACGGCACCAAGGTGTCACCAGGGGCTTGCCATCCAAAAGTCATTCAAGCATCTCCAATTAGCTGAAATCGGAGATTCTCTCTTACTGCAGATTTTCCTATAGACCAGTGACTGATGCACACGCTGGAAAGTGAAACATGCCCCCCCAAACCCCCAATTTTTTGCTGGATAACAATTCCACCTGAATGCTGATGTTTAATAAATGGGCATATAACCAAGGATTAAGCTGAAAACGGAGGTAACCTTCACTATCAGACAGTTAACACACAGAAGGGTTGCACTCATTTTATTTAAAATAATACATATTAAACCCCCACTTAACCACTGACATCTGTAAGTACTTCCAAAATCTGAATTAGTAGTATTTGAGCAACCTGGTATAGTGGAAGATCATAGAATCATAGAATCATAGAATAGTAAGGTTGGAAGGGACCTCAAGGATCATCTAGTTCCAACCCCCTGCCATAGGCAGGGACACCTCCCACTAGTACAGCTCACTCAAGGCCTCATCCAATCTGGCCTTGAACACATCCAGGGAGGGAGCATCCACAACCTCCCTGGGCAACCTGTTCCAGTGCCTCACCACCCTTACTGTAAAGAACTTCCTCCTAACATCTAGTCTAAATCTCCCCTCTGCCAGTTTAAGCCCATTGCCCCTTGTCCTGTCATTGCAGGACCTTGTAAATAATCCTTCCCCAGCCTTCCTGTAGGCCCCCTTCAGATACTGGAAGGCTACTATCAGGTCCCCTCGAAGCCTTCTCTTCTCCAGGCTGAAGAGCCCCAACTCCCTCAGCCTGTCCTCATAGGAGAGCTGCTCCAGCCCTCTGATCATCTTTGTGGCCCTCCTCTGGACCCGCTCCAACACTTCCATGTCCTTCCTGTGCTGAGGGTTCCAGAACTGCACACAGTACTCCAGGTGGGGTCTGACGAGAGCAGAGTAAAGGGGCAGAATCACCTCCCTTGCTCTGCTGGCCACGCTTCTCTTGATGCAGCCTAGGACTCGGTTGGCTGTCTGGGCTGCATGTGCACACTGCAGGCTCATGTTGAGCTTTTCATCAACCCAGACTCCAAGGTCCCTTTCCTCAGGGCTGCTCTCCAGCCATTCACCACCCAGCCTATATTTGTGCTTGGGATTGTGCCTACCCAGGTGCAGGACCTTACACTTGGCCTTATTGAATTTCATCAGGTTGGCCTGGGCCCAACTCTCCAGCCTGTCCAGGTCCCTCTGGATGGCATCCCTGCCCTCTAGCAAGTCGACTGTGCCAAGATGTCCTTGCCCCTGGCAAAGGGTCCTAGAATGAAATGATCTTCAAGGTCCTTTCCAACACAACCCATCCTACAATAATTCTGTGATTATGTTCACTCCCTAAATGTTCATTTTATGCAACCATATAATAAGTACACAATTAACCCTCCCAGGCAGCCTCACATCTATTGGACAACACAGAACAGGCACCAACCACAAAAGGATGGAGGAAAACCTCTCCAAGTTTCAAGCAAGAGGAAGAAAACCTCATGAGATTGTCTGCAACAGTTAATTTGGCCCAACACTGCCAAGGTACAGCAGCAAGCAGAGTTTTCAGTACCCACTTCTTAAGGCAACCAGGTTTAAGTGTTCTACTCAGCCTTTGTGAAGGTTTAAGAGCCAATGTAGCAGCACTGCAGCACATGAATGTACATGGGCCAGGCCCCACAGGGTCCAGAGAGCAGTGTTTGACACTTATCATAACTGCATGTGTCCCATGCAAAATGCCCAGGGGATGTATCATCATATACAGCCCATGGTGCTTATGGCAACAGGACAAGGATCATGGTCAGATTTAGTGACATTAGGTACCTGAAACTCACAAAAAGGTATTTTTAATGAGGAGGTATTGCAGCACAAACGGGAGGAGCTAGGAAGGTGGTCTAAAGTAGCAATGTCAGTGCAGGCAGCAGCAGGCAGCACTGGCAGGCAGGTTGGCTGTGACACCTCAGAAGACATTGCCACTGGCCTGGCATACTGATCTCTGCCAGCACAAGCCAAATTCCTGAAAATGAGAACTTTCCCTAATGATCTGCAACCACTGTCCTACTCTGTAGGGCTCACAAAGGTTGAGAAAAAGTTGTTCCCATGCTAACCTGCATTTGCAGAAGCTCCACAGGATCACAGGATGTTAAAGGTTGGAAAGGCCTTCTGGAGATTGAGTCTAACCCCCTTGCCAGAGCAGGGCCATACAATCTAGTGCAGGGTGCACAGGAACACATCCAGCCAGGGTTTGACAGTTTCCAGAGAAGGAGACTCCACAGCCTCTCTGGGCAGCCTGTTCCAGTGCTCCGTGACCCTTACAGTAAAGAAGTTCCTCCTCATGTTGAGGTGGAACCTACTGTGCTGTAGTTTACATCCACTACCCCTTGTCCTGTCACAAAGGCAAAGTGAGCAGAGCCTGTCCCTTCCTCACTGACCCCCCAGCCCTCATATTTATAAACATTAAATCCCCTCTCAGTCTTCTCCAGACTAAACAGCCCCAGGTCCCTCAGCCTCTCCTCATCAGGCAGTGCTCCAGTCCATCATCCTCACAGCCTTCTGTTGGGCTGTCTTAAGTAGGTCCCTGTCCCTCCTGAAATGGGGAGCCCAAAACTGGATGGGATAATTCAGGTGAGGTCTCACTAGGTCAGATTAGAGAGGGAGAAAAATCTCCATACTGAAAGAAGCAGAATAAAAGAAATGCTCAAACTTCCACAATGGATTTTTCTTTTTGTCCCTACCAGAGAAATGCTACAGAATCTTACAGAAAGATTACAGCCACATGCATTTCCCTGCTGACAAAGTTCTCTGATGCACTTTGAAGCTTCCTTTACTAATAACGAGCAGGAAAAATGAGACATTTCACCCCTCTTGCAGCAGGAATGTGCTTCATCCTGTTGTGACAGCACTACATCTCTCCACTCCTTCCCCACAAAGGTTCCAAACCTTCTTTCACCTTTCCTAAGGGTCTTGCTCTATACTGGGCATCCCTCAAGCACACTGATGCTTGCCATGAGTTTCTCACTGCTCCTGATTTTGCAGACTTTGCAGCATGTGCTGCTTTTCATCTCCAAGGAGAAGTCAACCAGGGTACAAGACAAGCTCCATTTTTCATTTCAACTTGCTCTTAAATCAATTTAAATAGAAAATGAGGTTTTCAACAAGGTCTCCTTAAACCCAGCAGGAGTAGCTCTTTGTAGCAGCACGGAAAGGAAAATGTTGAGTTTTGGTACGATCCTCTACTGCCACCAGCAGTAGGATACCATCAAAACCTGGGAGGGAAGCAAAGCTCCCCTTATCAGCTCTCTCAATGGTTGTAGCAAAGCCAACACGAGTGGGCTACTCACCCAAATTTGGTGGAGAGGACACCTCCCAGAGCAGAGCCAATGATGATGCCTACTCCAAAGCAAAGACCCAGCTTCCCCAAAGCATCAGCACGTTGGGAAGGAGTAGTCAGATCTGTAATAACCTTCTGAGCACCTGCAGGGGGAAAAGATATATCCCTCAATACAGACTTATCACAGGGTCTGGGGAGTAGAGAGACTCATTTTTAGACCACAGAAACTGCGTATGCTACAAAATGATCCTTGCAAGCCTGGGGCACGTGTTTGTACACACTGCTAAGTGGAATTGGTTCAGCCCCATCAGTCTTAGGAAATAAAAACAGTCAAACCCTTCAGAGTCATAGGAAATCAAAGAAAATAAAACCACCCAAACCCTTCACAAGTGGCAAAAAGAGGCTTAACACTCCATCAGCTTGAGTCCTCCTGTATGAGTTACATGTACTTCTAGTAGCTAAAGGTTTCTGCTAATAACACCTAGGAAAAGCCAACTAAAGCAGAACAGCTCACTGGGCAATTGAAAGTAATTTTGCAATTGAGTTTTGTTTTGACCAACATGCTCCTTTTACCAGGAAAAAGGGGGAAAGTTCTGCTAGAATCCTGATTGCAAGAAGGTAGCTGGGACATTTGGAACAGCCCTGCTGCCAGCAAGTGATTGTCACCCACTTCTGGGAGGTGGAGTCCAAGTAATTTTCTGAAGATCATACAGAAAGATGAGTCTGGGAGTGCAGGTTATTAGCCCTGCTTTCCATAAGCAATACATTTACTGCTTGATGTTCTCACCATTTTATACTGATGATCACCAAATGTTCCTCCTGCCCTCTTTTACACTGCTGAGCCTGCGGACTGCCAGCAACAAGAGACAAATCAGGTAATAAAGGCAAATTAAAAAACCACTCAGCCCTGACCAACCTTACCTGGTAGCCCATGCATGAACACTGCTGGCAGCCTGGAAAGGAAGAGTAGGGGGATGCTGGTGGAAATGGATGTGAGCAGGAAGAAGGCACTTGCAGATGCACAGGAGAGAATTAAGGCTGCTCGGGTCCCAAACTGATCTGCAAACCTGGCACAGAAATGGTACAAGGCTGTGAGAAGTGGGACTGTGCAAGTCATTACAAGTGTGGCACATCTAGGTGGATGGAGTTACAGGACAAACTTCTCATTCATCCACCATGAGAAGGGCTGATCAGATTCTCCAAAGTGCTCAGTACCCAAAAGAGAATTAGACATTGAGAGGAGCATCCAAACTGTGGCCTTTGCATCATCCCCATTCTTAGAAATGCATTTTCTTACAAGAGCTGTGCTGGAGAATTTAGTGTTACTCATTACAGGTTGCCATGGGAGGTTGTGGTTGCTCCCTCCCTGGAGGTGTTCAAGGCCAGGTTGGATGAGACCTTGAACCCACCTGTTCTAGTGGGAGGTGCCCCTGCCTATGGTGGGGGGTTGGAACTGGATGAGCTTTGAGGTCCCTTCCAACCTAAACCACTCTATGATTTTTAAATGCATGTTATGGTAGTGTTCAAGGGCCTTTAGAGATTTGATCCCTAAGTGCTGCACACCATGCACCACAGGATCCTGTCAAGCTCACAACCTACATCAACCAGAATGGTCAGTTTCATGTAGGAAAAATGGGACACACATCAGCTCCTCATCCATTAACTACTTTGGTGATCAGTAACAGGGCTGATAAGAAAAGCTGGATATTCTCAGCCTCATTTTGGTCTCCTATCACTGGATTACATTGCTCTTTCACATTTGTTTTCCTGCTTTTGGGGAACGCACAGCCCCACCATGCAATATTTTGGGGTCATTTCCCTTTCATTAGGAATAGAAATGTGCCTCCCATGGTGCAGAAAGGCAGAAAACCTGAATCTTTTCCACTTTCATTTTGATAGTAGAGCTTAGATGCCTCAGCTCCCAAAGATTCATGGAAACCCAGCTTTGTATTCCACACTGAGATGCCTCCCTGCCTATGGTGGGGGGTTAGAACTAGATGGTCTTTGAGGTCCATTCTAACCTAAACCATTCTATGATTCTATACAGTCAGACTCACTGTAGAAATAACACAGCCCTCAGCTATTTCCATTGACAGCTCTACTTAACATCAATAAATACCCTTTTTTTAATTTTTTTTTTTTTTAATTTCCCAGTCACAAGACATTTCTAAGGTTACACACAGCTATAAAACCTTTGCAGGATTAAGCTGTTAGGACCCAGGCTCTGGGGGCTCTAGAAGTTTAAGTCTGTTCCCACTATATTGCTATGCTTGAATGTGTGTCATTAAACCAGAGCTAGCTTAATATAAAAGCTGCTTCTATGTTTTGGCATCACTAACGACAGCATTTATTTTCCCCTTGACCATTTATGAAGTCTTCAAAGATTTCAACAGGACCATGAACCAGGACTAAATGATTCTTGGTTTTTATTTAAGCATAGAAATGTCTGGCCTTTTTCAGCTATCAAAAGGGTCATGAGAATTGTTCTCACTTACCTTCCAAAAATAGGACCTCCCACAAGCTGGAGGACACCAAAGGTTGTCTGGAGGTAGCCAAAACCCACCGAGTCCAAACCCAGGCTCTTTGCCAAGTACTACAAAAGAAGAAAAAAAACAAAACAAAACAAAGCACAAAATCCCAACAGGTCAGGGAAGTGAAGCATGCTATACTTCTAAATAAAGAGCTTAATGTCTGTGAGGAGAAGACTACAGCTCCAAAGAAGCACTTCCTTCAGTTCCCCACATCTACAGGCAAAAACCTTCATAGGATCAGACACAGTTTATTTAGCAAAGACCAAAAGTCTCTGTCCCACAACCTCTGCTAACGAAGTGAAGATCAAAACCATCAATTCTGCCCTCTTTATTTTTGCAATCCAACACAGATGAATGTATTTAGCCTCTGATAAGGGGGATGAGTTGGATTTAATTAGCTTTATTGCCTTCAGGTGCTGCACCTAGAGCTTGGGCCACTCTAGGTGCAGCACCTGGAGGCAGTAAAGTTAAAGCACCACCCAGGAGATGACTGTGGCAGGATCTTGCAGCTGTTGTTTAATTAATCAAGCTGTAATCAATACAAGCACAACGTGGGCTAAGCTTTGCCTTTTCTTCGAATGTGGATGGTACACCCACAACCTGAGCTTCCAAAGCCCCCCTCCCCAGCTGCACAGCCTGTAGAGCCACAGTCCTTTGGGGTTGGTTATTTAAAAATTGTACACTCAAGTGCCAACTATTTCTGATTCATGTGTTCATTTTGTGTCATCTGCTAAGGGTTGTTTAAAACTCTCAGAAGGTACGGAGGTGCCCCAGTCCTTCCCACTGCCATGGTACATGCTCTGCATCCAGGTGCCCAAGAGCCCTGAAATTGATTAGTGATTGGTTACACTGATATTCTAAAATTAACCCTCTCTCTCTCAGCCTCACGGTACCACGGACTGTTTTACTCCCAGAAGAAGGGAGCAGTTTGTTCCTGGAAGCACAAAACCAGTGGAGAGACCTCTCAGGAGATATGGGCTCATGGGAGACAGGGTTTGACAGCCATGTCACAGATTCAGGAACTCACAAGAGCTGCCCAGCAGAAAAGGACCTGAGGGTGTTGATCAACAGTCAGCTTTATATGAGCCAGCGTGTGCCCAGGTGGCCAAGAAGGCAGCAGCATCCTGCCCTGTTTCAGCACGTGTGACCAGCAGGACCAGGACAGGGATCATCCACCTGTACTTGGCACTGGTGAGGCTGCACTTCAAGTACTGTGTCCAGTTTTGGGCCATTCACTACAAGGAGGACATTGAGGTGCTAGATCATGTCCAAAGAAGAGCAGTGAAAGGTCTAGAGCACAAGTTCTGTGAGGAGCAGCTCCAGGAACTGGAGTTGTTCAGCCTGGAGAAGAGAAGGTTGAGGGGAGAGCTTCTCACTCCTGCCCAAGGGATTGTCAAGCCCTGGAACATGCTGCCCAGGGAAGTGGTAGAGTGACCATCCCTGGTCACTGGTATTCAAAATATGGGTACATGTGGTACCTGGGGACACGGTCTGTGGCAGCCTTAGCAATGCTAGGTTTATGGTTGGGCTTGATGATCTTAAGGCTCCTTTCCAACCTAAATGATTCTATGAAACCAGACAGAAGAGGCCAGCAAGTGAGAAGCAAAGATTCCCACTCAGAGCTGTTTTCCAATGCCACCTCTGATCTCTGCTGCCTGCTCGTTATGTCATTCTCCCCCTGCATGCAGCAAGATACAAACTACACCAGCCTCACCCAGGCCTATCAGGTCAGGAAAGGGCTCCAGATACTACTGCAGTACAAATAACAAATCAGCTTTTACTGCCTGGGCACACCCTGAGCGCAGGCACAGCTTGCCTGCTAGGTAGAAATTCACTTTCCACTCTCCTGCTAGAAACTGTCTTCTGATTTTGCTGGAAAACTACATAGCCTGGGGCTGAAGGCAAGATGTGCTGTGAAGCAAGACAATCCATACTCACAGGCATGACTCCCAGCTGCATGAAGACAAAGGTCAGCTCTAAGGCTGTAATTAGGTAGGCAACAAGGATGACTTGTCCCCTCTTGACCTCTCCTGGGCCATCACTCTCCCCCAGGGTCTTGCTCTTCATCCCTGAGGCTCCTTCCACACCTGCAGAGTTGGCTTTTGTGTTCATCGCGCTCGTGGAAGGGCTTACTGCAGGCCGACAGATGACACGAAGGTGAGGCGCAGAAGCTGTGTGTACACTTCAAAGCTTGCAGTGTGAAAGCTGCTGAGTCAGCATGCCAGGGATTTAGTTGGTTTTGGTTTTTTTTTCCCCCTCCTCTTTGCTTGCTTGCCAGGCAGGATCAAAGGTAACCATACGTCAAACTGCAGATACCGTTCCTCAGACGTGTCTCAGGTGGGCTCATTGCTTCAAGTACCATCACAACAAAGTCCAGCTGGAGAGTCCCAGTGGCCTGAAAGTGGACATTGCCCCAAACAAGAGCACGTGACAAACTCTTCAAGTCTTTAACTGTTTCACTGCTTTCATTCTGCTGGCCCAGAAGATTGTTGAGTTTCTTCACGAAAGGCACTTTGATTTTCTTTTTTGGAGGTTAGAGCAGAACAGCTATTTCCAGGTCCTCAGGCTTCTTCATGGGATGGCTTAGGTTGGAAGACATCTCAGAGATCATCTGCTATGACCGCCTTGCCACGGGTAGGGACACCTGGCCTTGCTTGCCTAAGGCCTCATCACATCTGGCTTAAACACCTCCAGGGAGGGGCCATCCCTAACCACTCTGGGCAAACCGTCCCAGAGTCTCACCACCTTCATACTGAAGAACTTCTTCCTAAGATCTAGTCTAAAGCTACTCTCCCTCAGCTTAAAACCATTCCCCCTTGTCCTATTGCTGGACACCCTTAAGAAAAGTCCCTCTCCAGGCTTTCTGTAGTTCAGGATCAGGTTCCCCTGGAATATTCTCCATGCTGAACAGCCTCAGCTCCCTCAGCCTGTTCTCATAGCAGAATTGCTCTAGCCCTTGGATCATCCTTGTGAAACCTCCTCTGGACTCACTGCAACAGTTCCATGTCCCTCTTATGCTGGGGACACCAGAACTGGATGCAGTATTAGAGGTGGGGCCTCACAAGAGCAGAGTAAAGGGGTAGAATCCCCTCTCTTGTCCTGCTATCCACATTCCTCTTGCAGCCCAGGACATGATTTGCCCCCTGGGCTGCAGAGGGCACTGCCAGCTCATGGTGAGCTTCTCATCAATCAACACCCCCAAGTCTTTTTCTTCAGGGCTATTCTCAACCCACTTTGTACCCAGCCTGGATTTGTGCCTGAGGTTGGCCCAACCCAGATGCCAAACCTTGCACTTTGACTTGTTGAACCTCATGCAGTTGGCACTAAGGTCAAGTTATAGACTCTGTAAGAAGCATAGGTCCAACGCAGAGTTTGAGCTGCTCTTATCATTGTCTCTAGCTGAGCCATTTTCATTGCCAAGCTGGCCACACGTGACTCTTTGATCAGGCTACAAATTACCAGAATCACTATATTAAAAAAAAAACCAAACAAAAAAACAAACAAACAAAAAATTTAAAGAGCCCAAACCAACCAAACCAAACCAAAAACCACCCACCCCCCCAAAAAAAAAAACAACAAAAAACCAAAACAAACCCAAAACCCTCCACACAAACCATGAAGCCAACTGCAAACTGGGGAATTAAATAAACAAGACTCCTTTGTTTGTTTGCTTGTTTACTTCAGGTTTTATTTGTTTGTCTGCTTGCTTGAGGATGTTATTTGTTTGCTTTCTTGCTTGTGGAAACCTACAAATCTGGTTGAGAATGACCTTTACTTCAAAGGGGAAAAAGAAAGCAGAGATCTCAATGCCCCGATTTGGTTGAGTTACAGGAGGTTTGGTAGGGAGAAATTCCAGAAGATCTCACCCAGCCTCCCACCTGCACACAACAGCTGAGCTGTGACTTTCTCTAGATAAGCTTTGAAAATCTCCAGGAAAAGAGATTTGCCCCCTCCCTGAATACCCAACCTGAATTTCTCAATCTGTGGCTTGTGGCAATTGCCCCTCACGGTAACAGCTGCCAGGACTGAGAAGAGGCTTGCTGCATCAGCTCTGGACCTGCCCTTCAGGTAGTTGCAGGATCCTGTTAGATCACCCCAGCCTCCTATTTTCTGAGTTGAACAAGGCTAGTTCCCTCCATGTCTTTCAAAGATGATGTACTCTAGATTTCTGACCTTCTTCATAGCCCTTCCCAATGTCCACAACCCTGGGAAGCCTGGCACTGAGTCAGCCTCACCAGCACTAACCAAAGGATCTCTGGGCACACCTTTTGATTCAATACATCTCCATGGAGCCTGTGCATTTGGTGAGGGCTGCCAGGCTCTACCTCCTGGCAAAGGAGGTGAAAGACTGAAGGTTTAATGTTTCACTGGGTTGGGGATAGCATCACTGGAGGCTGCACAGGAACAGCCCTTCACAAACTCAGCCAGAGCATGAGTCAAATAGCACCTCTAAAGCGTGGCTTTTTCTGCAGCAACACCAGCACTCAAACAGACCCAGCTCCCTCAGCCTGGAAGCCCTTTTTGCTACACACCAGAGTGTATCCCAGTTTAGCAGCAGCACTCGGCCTTTGGTTCATCTCAGTACAGCACATCCCGCAGCACGGCACCAGCACCGGCACCGCCTGGTTTGCACCAGACAGACACAGCATACAAATTACCAGCAGTGAATAGAAGAGTCAAATTAATGTCAGAACTCTGGGTTTGGAGGTTTTTGAGGCAACTGAGAGAGAGCAGCTCATGTGAATGCCATGGAAAACACTGCTTACGGGAAGCGTTGCTGACTTGGACTTGAAAAGCGTCGGTATTTTGACTGGTGAGTGTGTCTCAGCAGCAACTGAAAACAGATCCCAGCCAGGCGACCAAAGGAAGCAATGACTTGCAGATGCAGCCCTTCTCCAGCAGATATGAGCCTCAGCCTGCCCAGGGCATGCAGTGCTGACAGCTAACCAGCCATATGCTCTCATTTGGATTTAGCTTCTTTTTTACTGGCATCGACGTGGGAAACGGAATAAAATAACAATGAAGTTTAATCTGCAGCCTCTGGGGCGAGGGACACTTCTGAGAAGCAGAGACCTACACTTGGTGCCTGGTGTGGAGGTGACTGTGCAGAATGAGCTACAATCATCAGACTCTGTTCCTGTACATTGCTGGATGGCTCAGTGCCCAAGTCTGGTCCTTAGCATCCCAGGATGTTCCCTGAGTCCCACTTAGCGATCCTCTTCTAGCAATATTCTCCTTGGGCAGATTCATTTCTCTTGCTGTCCCTGCACTTTGGCATGGCCAGGACAAAGGCCAGAGAGCAAGAGCAGCGTGGCCAGCAGGGCAAGGGAGGGGATTCTGTCCCTTTGCTTTGCACTCATCAGACCCCATCTGGAGTACTGTGTACAGTTCTGGAGCCCTCAGCACAGGAAGGACATGGAAGTGTTGGAGCCAGGAGACCTCAGAGTAGCCTTCCAGTATCTGAAAGGGGCTACAGGAAGGCTGGGGAGGGACTATTGACAAGGTCTTGCAATGACAGGACAAGGGGCAATGGGTCTGAAGTGGCAGAGGGGAGACTGAAAGTGGATGTCAGGAGGAAGTTCTTTCCAGTGAGAGTGGTGAGACACTGACACAGGTTGCCGAGGGAGGTTGTGGCTGCTCCCTCTCTGGAGGTGTTCAAGGCCAGATTGGATGAGGTCTTGAGTGACCTGTACTAGTGGGAGGTGTCCCTGCCTATGGGAGGGGGTTGGAACTAGATGATCCTTGAGGTCCCTTCTGACCTTTCCCATTCTATGATTCTATGAAGGTGGCAGTCTTAAGCCACCTTTACAAGTTACAAGCCAAGCCATGTCCATGCCGCCCTGGCTCCGACAACACAGGGATGAGCTGTATCTCCAACCTTGGCCAACACATTGGCAGCCCCAAATCATCTTGGTGTCCTCTCACAGTGACTTCTGCACAGGAACTTGGATTTTTCTGACTCTCAGCACCAGTCTTTCAAAATCCCACACCATGAATCTAAACATGGCAGCATGAGCACCACTGGAAAACCAGGCAGTGTGACCAACACAGGGCCTCCTCCTCCTGTGAATGAGAAGCCTGCCTGAAAATGTCTGCAGAAGTCTAAGTGTGGTGGAGATTCATTCCATTTCCAGCTACACCCTCCTGAACATCACATTTGCAGCCATCCAGCCAGGGTCCAGCTCACCTGTACCTGTGCTGATAAAGCACCACAAATGACAGATGGAACAGGCTGGCTTTGGGTTGGTATCTGAAGACTCCTCCTGGCTCATTTATTGACTGTAGCAGGGATAGTACTGGGCCAATAAAAATACAGATTAATTTAAAAGCTGAGGAGGAATAGGTTATGAATAGGAAATTAATTTTCTTGGGTAGGATCAATAAACTTTAAGTGGATAGATATTCCAGGGAGACTACAGTGAAGGCAAGCAAGGAGATAAATGTCTTGTGATAAAACCACATTAAGCCTTGACACCCTTGACACTTATTCTCAATATTTCTGGATTATTTATTGTTGCTTTCCTTGATCTGTCTTTCCTGAGATCTATTTATCTGGTAATCCCTGGGAAAAAAAAAAAAAAAAAAAAAAAAAAAAAAAAGATTGGGGAAACTTGAGGATATCTCTAAAGAAAAATACAATTATAAAGACTTACTGTTTGTGTTACCTGGACAGAAAGAGTTCCTTAAATCACTGGAAACAGGAAGCAAGGATATATGTGTGGTGAGGGGAAATACACCCACAGCAATACCAGTAATTGAAAATGTTGGTTGAAAAGGGATAAATCATGGGGAAATAAATCCAAAATCCTTCCCACAATCTGTATTTTTTACACAGAGGATGCTTGACATCACCTGTAGCAACAGAAGGTACCCTAGGTGGGATTCACCTGTCTGCAGAGGGTCAAAAGAAGCTTTATATCCTTGAAAAATCTTTGGGGAGGGAGGGAAGCATCACCCAGCAATGAAGGGCATCTCTCAGACCTCAAGTCTCTCATGAATGCAGACTGGTGAGTCTCTAGCAATGGAAAAATCCAGTGGGATCAACCAAATTCCACTCCAGTGCAGATCAGCCACAAATCCTTGTCCTTGTGGGTATACAACCATGACTGTGGCAAGCATGACAGCGAGCTGAGAATGCTGAGGAGCAACTCACAAAATCACAGAATGGTAGAGGTTGGAAGGGACCTATGGAGATCATCCAGTCTGACCCTCGTGCTACAGCAGGATCACCCAGGAACACATCCAAGAGGCTTTGGAATCTCTCCAGAGACTCCACAATCTCTCTAGGCAGCCTGGTCCAGCGATCTGGCACCCTCAAAGGGAGGAATTTTTGCCTTAGGCTCACATGGAATCTCCTGTGTTCCAGATTGTGTCCATTTCTCCTTGTCCTGTCACTGGGCACTACCAAGAAGAGTCTGGCTCCATCCTCCTGACACTTGCCCTTTAGATGCTAATCAGCATTCATGAGATGCCCCACTCAGTCTGCCCCCCGTCTGCTCTTCTCCAGGCTAAACAGACCCAGTTCTCTCAGCCCTTCCTCAAGTGGCAGATGTTCCTCACTGTGTTTTGGGTCCAGCAAAGTTTCCAGTTCTCCATGCAAAGAGAAATTGTGTTTCTATGAGTTGTCTGCTGGCAGATGCCAAGAGATGAGGAGTTAGGAGCCCACCTCATCTCCCTACCCCAAGGTTAGCCTTCCCCTTTTTGCAAGAGGCCACTGCACCAAAGCTAGTGAGATATTTGGACAAGGAGAGACATAAAACCCCTTAATGGAGGCACAGCCCCCAGGGAACTATCATCCTGATGATGTTTCTTAAGCTCTGTAATACAAGAGAGGAAATGGAGGAACCATCTAAAAGCGATTCCCTACTAGTGGGAACGCTGAATCGTGGCCACGAGGGAAAACTGCTCCACACCAACCATGGTCAGTGGGAGCTGTCAAATCCGCAGGCTCTGACCCAGTCCCCCTCTTCTCCCAAACTCATCACTGAGGGAACTGGTCTCATTTGTAGCCTGGTGAAAGATTTACACAGTTAAGCAAATAAGAGCATAGACAGCCTGCTATTTCCAAAATTATGTCCCATGTTTGTTGACTGATTTATTCCTTTGTCTAATTGTGTTCTCAAAAAGAAGAAAAAAGGCAGCTCACTAATGAATGGAAAAAAAGACTCCACATGGCCAGCAAAAAGAAAAAACAACTCAGCCATGTTTAGTTTACAAAACAGCAGAGTCTTCAGGGATTTTCATAAAAACTACAGAGACAGTCCAAATCGGCAATGAAATCGGATTCCCGGTGGCTGCTGAACTCTTTTGGCTCTTTCTATGTGAGTATTAAATGGAAAGGGAAAAAAAAAAAGGCAATTATTTGTAATTTGTTTTTATAAAAATGCTGGTGTGCTTACCCTGCCTGGCAAATTATTTTTGTGAGCTGCAACAGGCTATTGTTCATGCTCTTGGTAAAGTCTTTGTTGCTTAGCGTATTAAACTGCAAATCGCGTTTTATCTGGAGTATGGCTGGTTGTTATTAACTTTTTTTATGGTAAAGCCTCAAAGCTCCAGCTATTATCAAGGCTCCACTTGGTGCCCTGTAAACAACAAAAAGGAGCTGAGACTCAGTTAGATCCTCCTTGTCTTGTAGATAGGGCCCTAACAGACCAAGGAGTTGAACAGCTTCCCTGAAATCACAAAGGAAGTCTGTGGAAGAGGCTGGAGTCAGACTTGATCATCCTTTGGATGCCAGTCCTGTTGCTTAACCACAGGGCAATTTCTCCTCTTTAGTACTCTGGAAAAATTAAACCAAAAGAGAACATTTGTGAATGCTGGAATTTGACAACAAAATATGCAGCTGGGGCAGAGACTGTGTCAATTGTACAAGAGTTTTGGAAAAATCCCGTGGCCTGAATTCAGGAGAGTTACACCAAGAATAACATGACCAAATAGGAAGAAAAAAGCTCAGTTTCTTTGTACTCTTCCAGTCTTGCCGGCTCCAGCAGGACTTCGCTGGAGCAGAAGCCTCTTTTGCCTGCTCACACTGAGTGGCATCTTGCTTGGGATTATTCACCTCAGCCAAAGAACTCACCTCTAGAGTCATGTCTTAGGTGCTGTCATGGCTGCGTCCCAGAGCCTCTCAAAAATCTACCCCAACGTCTCTCCTGAACAAACACAAACCCTTCAGATTTTGGTGAGCTGTTGCCACATGGTGGAGAAGGGCTGCGTGGAGAGCTGCTGCCCATCTTTTTCAAGTGAACAGATCAAAAGAGAGCAAATGCCACTAGCCTTGAGTGGTCTTGGACATCCAAGAACCATCAAGATAAAAATTACTATTCCCTTATTGAAAGCTCATGTCTGCTGGGTGAGCTTTCTCCTGGGAAAGCAATGATCTCCATGCTCAAATCACAATTGTTTAAAGCAAGCATAACAGGTAGGACACTGATTGAAACAGCAGTTATACCATCAGATGCTAAGTAGGGTCCAGGCAGACCTGCATCCACCACTAAGTGATGGTGATGGCCCAGAAGTCATGGATGCTTCTACTGCCTCTGTGGTTGTATCTTCAGCTTACTGGCATGCTGGCATGACCAACCTTCAGACAACTCACTGCTGGATAATGGATGGAGCTCTGGGCTCCAAGATACACATCGTAGTGGAAGTCCAAGTTTTACAACCAAGGAGTATGCTAGATCTGACCAAGTCAGATACACACACACAAATAAAGCCTGCAATGTGCAATGTTTCCTTCAGACAGTATTCTACAGCCACCTTCTGGAATGGCAGCAATGTCTGGAATGCTAAAGCTGTTTATCATTTAAATAACATTTAAGCCATTATAATTTATATGAGAATTGCAACTGATTGGGGCTGTATGGAGCTTCTTGTTGTGGTTTGCTGTAGGAATGCTGCAGATTTCCTCTGCACACATTACATTCTGCTCACAATGGGAGCCCCAGACATTTGCAGCTAGTCTCGAGCCTTCTGCATTTACCAAAACATTTTCCTGTGTCAGAATCAAACAATTGCCTGATTTATAACTCTCAAGCATTCAGGAGACCACCAGCAACACAATATAACAAGAGTCTCTCTGTCGGTGAGCCTTCCAAGGGAGCCATACACAGCACAAACCAAACACGGATGTGACTCCAACAGCTCTGCCTCTGCACAAAGCAGTTAGAGAAGGGCAAAGCATGGGGCTGTAAAACCCTGCACACCCCAGACATGGCATCCCTGCATAGAGTGGGTCTGTGCTACAGCCTCAGACAAATCCTTACCTGCTCAAGATCAGGGCAGACATGACCCTTCTAGCTTTGCTTCACTTGGTTGGCTGTTTTCTGCACATGGACTCAGGCCCTGCTGCATGGAGCCAATGTGGGATGCAGAGAAAAGGGGATGGTTATCCATGTGCCCAGCTGCCCAGCCAGCCCTTAACCCCCTCCAGGGGTGGGGGACAATCTTACCTTGCAGATATTCACTCACTACTTTTTGATGGAAGTGGTGAGACAAAGGAGTGATTTATCAACACCTCATAAGTGGTGAAATGCATAAACATTGCTAGATGAACCTTGATGTATCTGGGCTCTAAACACCTTCCCAGGTCTCAGTCATGGTCCTTATATTTCTCCCTCCCAGTAAACACCTAATTTCAGGTGAAGAGTTGAATGGGATTTGTAAAGTCAGAGCAACCCAGGTTAGCACTGTTGCAAGTGGGAGCAAAGCATGTGCTTCTGCTCATCATCCAACTCACCCAGGAAAAAACAACATTGTCAAAGCTCCAGAAGACACCAGCCCTTCAAGGTATCTGCTCTGCCATCCAGGTCTACATCCTCTGCATCAGTGATATAGGCTGTAGCCAGGTCTACCTGGGGAGAATGAATGCAATCATTATTTTAGTTAGGAATACAAGAGGAATGGTAGTCCCAGGACTGCTGACTTTTTCTTCATATCACCAGAAGGTTTTGGAGACTTCTCACTGTTTCCTCCTGGCCTTCCCATCTGTCCCTCTGATTGACTTCACCTGAGGTAGAAAAAAAAGAAAAAAAAAATTAAAGTCATCAAACTTCTTTTGCTAGAGGAAGAATTTCCTCATGGGGTCCATGGCACTGAAGTTGTAGATGAGGCTGATATCAGGAATCTGGGGAAAGAAGTTTGGGGAAAATATTCAACTGAAGGTAATTCACTTAAACCAATGCTGAAGATTGAGTACAACTCCAGCATTGACAGACAGATAAGTGGAAGAGTTTAGAAGACACATCCCTAGAGTCAACCTACTTCATCATACAAATAAGTTCCACTTCATCTCAGACGTCACTATTAAGAGGTCAGCACCTGCATGGTACCATTCACTTCTATTCTTACCACTTCAATCTCCACAGGATGAGGATGCATTTCTAACATGTTGCACAAAAAGACCCTAAACCTGTACACTCTCAACAGCTCATTGCTTTGTTCAGAGTTATTTTGGAATGACACCAGGAGCTATGAATTAAACTTGCCTCTGTAAAGAACCAGAGCACGCTAGGATCCTGGCTTCAAGAGAAGTTTGAAGTGGGACAGGAGAGGCACATAGAAGGTTTCCTAAGAGAAAATCCCTAAGAACTATTTTTTAAAAAAATATTTTAAAATCTTGTCCCCAAGAAAATCACAGGCTCTCCTGACTCTTTGTGACTGAGCAAAGGTATTACCACTTGCTGTAGACTTTCCACCAGGGAGAGCCAGACCATTCTGCAATGAGTGGCAAAACCATTCATGCCCCGGAAAGACCACAGAGAGGGATTTAGTTCCTCCAAATATGCTAAAGGACAAGAATTTGCCAGCCCAAATCAGAACTGGCTGATGTTCTGATTAGACTAGAGGGATGGATGTTGGCTGTGCCCAAGATGTGCTAAACATTTTCTGTTGCAATATTTTGGGTTTGAGGCTTTTTGCTTTGATGATGCTGCCTAATTCTAAGCCATTCCTAGGACTGAATGCGAGGCTGGCATAAACCAGCAGTGCCTGCATATTCCCAGGCTGGACTTCTCACTGGCCGTACCATTTGGCATTCATTAATCTTTTCACACTCTGCAAAGGGTGGAAATAGCCCAAGAAGAGTTTGGAGAGCTGCTCTCCATTTCATATATTCCATTTCTGGAACACACAACTCCCTACATCAAAGCCTCCATGTGCTAAATCCAGGTCCATCATTTCTGGTCATTCCAGAAATCAAGGAAGCCCTACAAATGTTCAAATGCAGGCTAGCTCAGAACCAGTCCTGCCAAAGCAACTGGACATGGACATTTTACAGCTAGGGTGGTTGATGCAAAGTGCTGCTGGAATAGGGGTCTATACCAGCTCATTTTCCTACTGACCTACCAGACAGCAGGGGGATTTCCTCTGTAAAACTGTCCCAGAGAGGATGATAGGACAAAATACACATGGCTTACTGCATTGTCTGGTTCCTGGAGGCTCCTTTTGAACCCAAACCCAGCCTACTCATCAGCACTGCCCAGGCTTTCTCCTTGTTACTTTCAAGCCAAAAGAATAAGGATTTATTCTTTCTATTTATTGGTCAGCACAACCAAGGCAGTGGTGGGCTATATTCCACCTGTGTCTCAGCAATTAAATCACTTGCCAGCCTTGTACAAATGAGGTGATAACCACCTCAAATCCCACTGAAGATGCCCTTGGATGCCATGGGCAGCCATCAAGAGGCTGAAGACCTCATCAGGTTGGGCTCAATGGGCTGGGGTCAATTGTATGAGGTTCAACAAGGCCAAGTGCTAGATCCTGCAGCATAGTCTTCCACATCCTCTGCTCTGTTAGAGTAGATGGCACTTGGATTCTCTTTGGAGCTGCAGGATGCTGAATGCTGGTAGGATTTGTGCTGTTAAATGCTGCCCCACGTGTAACACAGGCTGAGGGCCCAGTAATGAGTCTCAGCACTGCTTCTTCTGCCTAGCATGAAGGTGTTTGGAGTGCACTGCTGCATCCAAGCACAATTCACTCCCTGTGCCATAGGAATCCATACTGTACTGTGGGCAGGGCACCTTCTTATAGTTAAATTGATGTAAAACAATGTGATAGACACACCCAAAGGAGCTCATGGAACCACTCCCTTTGCAGGTTCACCACTGCCTTTGGTCAATATTCAAAGCCTGCAGCAAAATGCATGGTAAGAATCTATCAGGAAGATTCTCAAATGGTTGGTGTTTGAGATTAAGAGCAAATGAAATTTTTAGTGTTGTGCCTTCAGAAAGTTACTACACTAAAAGTACATTGAGAGCTGTAGGAGAGAAGATAAATTAATTAAAGAATAAAAAAAAGAAGCTGGGGGGTGGGGAGGGAGAGAAATGATCTCATCATGCTGCATCATCACACATCTCAACACTCTATCATAGGGAAAAGAGGGAGAAAGCCTCAAGGGCGAGACAAATGAGAAAAAAGAATCCAACTCAAGGAGCAGAGAAAGAACAGCCAGATCCCACAGCAATAGAATACTTTGCCACCTGCTCCTAGGGAGATAACCAGCCACAGAAATGTGTAGAGACAAAGCCCCTGGGGCAAACTGAGGCATGCCAGCCCTGCACTAAACCAGGTATGTGGCTTGAGGTCCACGTCTTCTATAACCACATCTCCTTTTCTTGGACTTTCAGGATTTGAGCTGTCACTGAGCTAAGCCACAACCCATCACGTTTGAAAAGTTGTGGCAGTTTGGTCAAGTTCACACTGACTGGAAAAGGAAAGACAAAACGTCCATTTTTTAAAAGGGCAAAGACACAGGAAACTAACTACAGGCCAGTTAGTTTCACCATTGTGCTCAGCAAGATCATAGAGCAGATCCTCCTGGAAACTATACTAAGACACATGGAAAATAAGGAGGTGGTTGGTGATAGTCAGCATGGCTTTGCTAAGGACAAATTGTGCCTGGCAAATTTGGTGGCCTTCTTCAAGAGTGTTGGTGGATAAGGGAAGAGCAACCGAGATCATCTGCCCAGACCAGTTCAAGGTGCTTGTTACTATCCCTCACGACATCCAAGAAAAAGGAACTGGCCGGATAGTTGTACTCCAGGAATTGCAGTGTCTCAATGAATAGGTGACATCTAGGCATTGGAATAGGTTGTCCAGGGAAGTGGTGGAGTCACCATTACCGGGGGTGTTAAAAAGATGTGTAGATGCACATCTACAACATCTATAACTTCAGGACACAGTTAAGTGGGCATGGTCGTGTTCAGTTGATAGTTGGGCTCGATCTTAGAGGTCTTTTCCAACATTAACGATTCTGGGATTTTGGGATTCCGTGAATCTGTGAGACTGACTTACTGCACGCTGGGGAAAAGAATCTCTTCTGCTGACAACAGAACGGCAGCTGAAGTCCTCGGGTCCAATGCAGCCATCTCTGGGAGATAGACCACAGGGGAATCCGCCAACAAGTCCGGCATGCTCCACGCCGTGGGCAGACAAGGGGCTGTAAATGCACAGCGGTCGGGCCAGGGAGTTCCTCCATGGCGAGCGGGGGCCGAGGCAAGCGGTTCGGTGTGAGCGGTGTCCGGTGCGGGCCGTGTCCGGCGCGAGCGGGTGCCTTGACGCCCCCGGCCGCCATGAGAGGGCGCCATTGCCCCGCGCACCGGCGACGTCCCAGGGCCGCCGAGCCACCGCCGGGTTCCCGCTCCGTCCCGCCAAGGACACCGCGGGCAGCGCCGCCAGGCTGAGCTTTGGGAGGAGGCTCCGGCTGGCCCCCAGCCTTCCCGCCCGACCCCCAGCAGCAGAGCCGAAGGGCAGAACTCTGCAGGAATGGGAAGGGATTGGGGGGAGGCGAGGCTGGAGCACGGACACCGATTGCCTGGGTCAATGCTCGGTCAGCTCGGCTGCCAGGGGCTTTGGCCAGCACGGGAGCTGGCAGGAATGTGTGCCCAGGGACAGTTAACTGGAGCAGTTAAAACTTGGATTCAGTTACTTTCCCTTTAAATGTTTTTAAAGGTCTCTACTATCAGCATTCCTTAGGCACCTTGTTGCTTTCCTAGTCAAATTTCAAGAAATCTAGTGGTTGGAGCTTTTTTTGTTTGTTTGTTTGTTTTGGGTTTTTTTTTCCATAGTCATATTTTGTCCCCTCTAGGTGTGTGCTGGGATCCATCTGAGCATACTCCCGGTGCACTTACCACGGCTCTTGGGCTTGGTTTTGGGTCAGGCACCACTCCTCTACAACAGTCCAGGCCATAAACATTCTCCTTCAGGACTTGTGCAAGACTGCCAGCATTAAAAGCAAAAAAAACCCAACAAAAAACAAAACCCCAAACAAAAGCAAAACAAAAACAAACAAACAAACAAACCCCCAAGAAACCCCACCAAACCCACAACAGTTTACTTAAGAAACATTAAACCACAAATAAAACCTGTGTAATGGCCCCTTTGCCACCACCCACCCCCCTACAGAAAATAGAAATAACCTATGAAAAGCTACTCCAAAAATAATATTAGCATGGATCAAGACGAAAGGCAAGGGGAGTGTCAAAACAAGCAAAATGCAAACCTCTCGTTTGATACAAAGAGTGGCAACGAACAGTACCTGAGAGCACAGAGCATGACTTTCACAGAAGAATACCCACAGAAAAGCAGGGAGTACAAATAAATGGAGTATTTAACTGCTGCTCAAATACAATGACAGAAACAGTCAGCAAAAATAAACACAACGCCGCCCCCCCCCCAATCCACGGGTACACACTGTGAGCCCAAAACGCTGCTTGGTACATGCCGTTCCCAGCCTGCTTTCCAAGATAACAGCATGGTCTCAGTAAGGCTCAGCAACTGCAGCTCATGGAGAGCATCCTGCAAACGAGTCAGGCTTGCAATTAGTCATGAAGGGCCAGATGGTGAGTGGACTTCATCTAGCAAAGCAACATGATGGAAAGAGCACAAGAAGAGTGTGAAGAGAGCATGCGATGGCCCCCAGCGCATTGGCAGGTTTGTCAATAGATGAGACTAAATTCACTGCTACCTTTGTGCTGCCCTAATGATGCGCAGCAGCTGGACAGCAAGGGTAGCTCTCCTTTTTACAGCCAAGGACAGAGAGAATAAAGAAAGGAAAAAAAAAAAAGGAAGGGGAGGGGAAAGGAAATTACATTAAATAAAGCATTTTTCTGGGGTGTTAGTGTCTGTAGTGTTAGTGTTAGCGAATGTGGCAAAGCAATTCAAATGGAATTAAAACTAATTTTATTTCAGGGTTCTGTTCTAACCCCTGAAATTGTGGTGGTTTGGCTACCAAGCATATGCAAAAGTTTGACTTTTTTAGGACCAGGTCATGAAATGGAAAATTCTGAATGTATGCCAGCTTGAATAATTCTGTGTCTTCACTGATGACAACGTTGGGCAGTCTGCACTACCACTAACTTTAATTTCAGTTGATTCATTTAAGCAGGATTCCAAAGCACCAAGCAGCATTGCCCCAGCATAACTGCAAAGCTGCAAACTTCATAGTAAAAGATAAGTGCATGGGAGATAACATACTGATGTTTATTGGTGTGTACCTCTGATAAAGCAATTACAGAATAGAGCATGTTCTGAAATAAACAAGTCCCATGTCCATCAGAGCATTTGAAGGTTCTCAAGTTAAATACAGTAAGGAAGTGAAAAGGGAGCAAAGCACAGATCTGCAGGCCTCAGGGCCCCAACTATGGGTTGGCTTGTCTGGCAGCATGCTGAGGACAAGTTTTGCAGGTGACATTCACCCTGAGACTCTCCAGAGGATGGAGGAGTGCTGCTCCATGGCATCATGCCATGTGTTCTTCCACACACAAGTATCTCGCCAGACCCTCTCTTCTGAGAAGTTAACCTGGAACTCTGTACCAGCCAGCCCCACAACACTGAAGCTCTCTCTTTTGTTAGCTTCAGAACTTCTTATCAAATTTCCTCAGTTTACAGCACAAGGATCTCTCTTACCCTATCTGCAAACCATCAGCCTCAGCCCTGGCTCTGATGGCAAACCTGGACTCCTTCCAAACTGGAATAGTCAAACACGATAAACCTTCTGCAGTCGCAATCCCTTTGCAGTGATGCAGAAGCCACGAAGGAGTTTGCTTCCCCTTCCCTCACCCTTTGGAAATAGAGCAGACAGCAGCAATACACACTAGTTCAAGTCATTGTTTTTTCTGACATAAGCAGATATGACTTGGATATTTTGAGCAAAAATGTTTCATTCTTATGGGGCATTGTTCTAACCAGAGCAGTTATTGCTCTGCTCAGTCTCCTGGAGCAGGAATTTCTAAAGAAGCTAATAGGCTTGGTGGTGGGAGCTCTTGGGAAGATTTTGTGGCTGGTGTTAGGCAAACTGCTGGTTCAGAGGATCCTGACATACCCCTCTGGCCTTAGAGTTCACGGATTCACTAAATTAAAAACATCTCTTCATGCAGACAGCATTTCCTCCTCAAATAGGCTGGATGCTCTCTGTCTCCACACAGAAGAGCAGCACAGACACTGCTAGAACTGGCAACTGCAAGCGGAAAGTCCCTAGCACCATCACCACCGGCTTCAAATGTTCATGTGTATTGGGACCAAAAGAAAGTCAAAGAGGTGAGGAGCACTGCCAGTGAGGAAGAGGAACTCAAAAGAGAGCTGGTAACCTCACCCTCAAGCTGCTTTACCTCCCAGGTGAGCTGGAAGGTGGCGAAGCAGCCTCATACACCTCCCCTGCCCCCCCGAAAACCCTTCCCAGTTCAAAGCTTAGCTCCTAGCATCCTTGAAGCACTACGTAAATATTGGCTAACCTCTGGGAACGGTTTGGAAGCACGGCAGTGTGGGTTTTGCAGAGGGCACGCCCACGGCTGGGGAATAGCAGGGAAGTTGGCTCGCTGGGCTTGCGGTGCAGGAATTTATCAAACCGAGGAGGCAGAAAACAGGAAAGGCAGCCGCTGGCCTCTCCCAGCGCTGGGGAGGACGGCAGCAGGTTCAGGAGGACTCCTCACAAAGAGCTCTTGTTTGTGGAGACCTGGCCACTGCCACTTGGCTCGCAACTGAAATAGAGGGCACTTTTTCAGCAGGTTTCTCAGAGAACTTGAGGCATTTCTCCACACAGCATATTTCTTTCTCAAACCACCCCATCCCGCATCCTGAGAGGTGTGTGTGATGGCTGCTGAGAGACGTCCCAAGTGAACAGTGTGCCATGTTCCCCACCCATTCCAGCTTGACCTGGAACCCAGCCCTTCTCTTCCTGGCTGAACCCTTGCTAACTGATGCTCACCTTTTTTAAATTATGTGGTTTTAGTGGTGATGAGGAATCAAAGAGAGCCTCCTTGTGACCTGCTCCCCGATATCCTTTGAGCTGGGAGACCTCTGCACAGCCACCCTCAGAGGCCATTTTGAGAGGAAAGAACAGTGTGGTGATACTTACCTAAAATCACCATATGGATAGGTTGTGGCCCAGCTTGAGAAACGAAGAATACCTGTTGAGAACACCACATCTAAACAGGTATCATTAAAGATCTGCCCTCACATATCCTAAAATACCCACGCTACCACTATGTGTGAGTGTGCTCTGTTGGCACCGTTGGTCAACATAATCTTCTGCCAGGTGTGGCAGAAAGGAACAAGCCTGGATCTATACTCTGAAGACATTCACAGTGTCTTCATCTCTTGACTGCAAAGCTACAGACTTTCTCACTGAGCAACCCACCTGCCCCCATGGACATCAGAAAATTATTTCAGGAGATCAAACCTGCCATGGCACCTCACTGCTCATCTGCCCAAGCAGCTTCTACCTTGCACACATGCACCAGCTGCAGCCAACCCTTGGGGCCCATGGATTCAAAACAATGGGCACTTCTGGTGTCTCCTGCCATGGCTAGTCTCTGGGAGCACCCTTAAAGGTGCAGTACCTGGGAGCCTGCCAGAGCTGTCTTGTTGCCACAGGCTACTCACTGGTGTGGCAAGGCCAATAGCAATGCCCTGAACAGCACTGCACCATCACATAGTCTGTGGAAGCAGCACAAAGGAAGATGACTGATTTTGTCCCAGCTAGAGGAAAGGAAGGTCTTTCTATGGGTGCAAAGACTATTGCCTCTCCTCTTGAAACTGCTTGTGGTTCCCATTGCCCTAAAGAGGCCTGAAGTTGTGACCTCTCAACCCTGCAGTAAGCCAGCACCCGGGCAGTTTCTGTACAACCAGCACCACCCTATTAAAAAATGATTTTATTCCATCTCAGGACTAAACCCATCCAGGCTGCCTGTCTTTGCTCAAGGGTTCAAGTTTCCCAAAGGCAAGAGATAGAGGCACAGGATGTCCCCAATGCACAGAGCCCAGATAAAAGCTTGCTGTGTTACCAAAACCCTGAGGTGTGCACCAAAATTAAGCTGATGGTTAGGGCCCAATTTTCTCACCGTGTCACTTATGCTCCTCCCCCCCCCCTCCTCTTTCCTTTCAGCCTCCTCTATCCCAAAACAAAAAAAAAAGGCAACGATTGCAGTGACCTGCAGAAAATGTAAAGCACAAGCCAGCTGATCCCAGGCAACACAATGGTGAGATTAGTTCATCGGCAGTGAACAGACCTGTATTATGTGGGGTTTAAAGTTAGGAGAGGGAAATGCTGTGGCTTTCGTGTATTTCTATTCATAGAATCATAGAATCACAGACTGGTTTGGGTTTGAAGAGACCTTTAAAGGTCATCTAGTCCAAACCGCCTCCAGTCAGTAGGGACATCTTCAACTATAGCAGGTTGCTCAGAGTTTCGTCCAACCTGACCTGGCATATTTGCAGGGATGGGGCATCTGTCACTTCTCTGACCAACCTGGGCTAGTGTCTCACTCTCGAGAGTAAAAACTTTGTTAGTATCTCCCCTTTTGTGATTTAAAACAGTCACAATAGGCCTTGCTAAAAAGTCTGTCCCAATCTTTTCTATTTATTTATTTTTTTAAAAATAGGTCCCCTTTAAGTACTTACTGAGTATTCATTATTACTTATTACTGACATGCAGCTGAGCAGCCTTGTTTTCAAAAATAGCCTTGTTTGGAGATATGCAAGCTTCTTGCTCTGTTTTGCAGCACTGTAATACCCCTCCCCGCTCCTGCTCTGAGCCAGAACCGATCCGGTTTTCCTCCACCCGCATCACCTATCCCTCCCCAAACCACCCTCCTGCCCCCGCCGTGCCCCGTAGGTGCTGGCAAACCTCCCGGCGACACCCATTCGGGAAATATAACTGAGTAACAATTACTACAAATCTAAAAATAACAACACATTGGCGGAAAAGGCAGTACCGAGATGGGAACTACCCAAGCCCGAAACCGTCCGGGGAGAACCCAACGGCGGAGCAGCGGCCGCCGGCAGACAAAGGCAGTAGGGCCGGCGACGGGCGCTAAGCGCGGCGGCCGCCCCCCCGGGGCCGGGCCAACGCCGGGGCCGCCTTTCAGCCCCTCCCGCTCCTCTCCTTTCCTCGGCGGGGCCGGGCCGGGCCGGGCCAATGGAGGGCGCGAACAGGAGGGCTGCCGCTGGGGGCCGGGGGGCGGCGGGGGGAGCCGCGCCAATCGCGGCGGGCCGGCGGCGGGGAAATACTATTATGCTAATGGTTGTTTTGCTCGCACTCGCGGGGAGCGGGGTTTAAAAGCCCGGTGGCAGGGGGCAGGGGCTCAGAGGCGGGAGGCAGGGCTGGCTGAATCTGGAACGGGACTAGGGGCGGGGGGCACTTACC